>JAXQQM020083806.1:0-211432 GCA_034641835.2 Pinus albicaulis | reverse complement strand
ATGATCCAGGGTAAAATCTTGATACCCTTAACCAAGACCTTTTAATTCGGCTGATAAATATAATTGCATTTAATTAAAGACGTTAAAGAACTTAAATGAACAACTGTAGCTGTAAATAAGAGGAACATAAATGAACAAGATCAGCAATCATGAGAACACGTCGTTTGATGACGGAGTTCGTCCAGGAGGGACTACATCTCCGGGCCTCGGTGTCAAGATGGTGTAGGCCGCTGCATTATGTGTTGTGAGAAGAAGATGTACATGGATATGTTTTCCTATGACATACAAGGAAAAATCGCCCTCACGCAGGAGTGGCTTGACTTCTTTAAGAGATGTTCTACTGCAGAACTCTCATACATAAAGAAAGACTCCTATCAGTATGACCATAGATGACATGTAGTAAATAAGAGTATCCCGCCAATCCTGGAAAACAAGGGATCTCAAAAATACACATAGAAAATAAGAGCATCCCGCCAATGTGGCATAAAAGGGGCTCATACATGACACAAATCCATAGCTGAAAGTACATTAATAACAACACAAAGCAAGATCCCACGACTCATGTATCAACCGGGATCTGCAAGACATAATGCATCTCAACGAGAAATAACTGAAGAAGTACATGGAAATCACCTCATATACCTCATGCTGCCATTTGCTGAAGGCTGAGCAGCTCTGCGGCAGAATCTGAAAGCACCATCAATCTTGTGGCGTCGAGAAAGTGGAAAACGACTGCTCACATGCAAAAATCTGACACCGGCATAGTCCACTTCCAAAAGTGGCTGGAAAATTGAAAACTCAGATGCAGAAACTGAGCACGCCATCAGACTCGTGGCGCTGAGTAGTGCTGAAACGACATAAAATTTGTCCCATTTGGACAAAGTCGAAATTTCACCCTCCTGAAAATTGAGCCTCAATCACGGTTCCGCCTGCCTCTTTCTGGGCTCATGGTTCCACATGACCTGCATTAAAAAATAATAAATCTGGAACTGCGTGCGCGCTGCTCCATTCCCTGGGCGTACTGATCTGCAATTAAAATAAAACATTAAAACTCGAATTCCGTGTGCACTCCTTGCTCCTCCATGCTTGGGCGCACTTGTAAAAGACGAGTTTAAATAATGCAGGGCGGGCGAACTTCACAAAGTAAAATTTGTTGGCGCGTTGGTAAATTAAGCGGCTTGTTGAGGAGAGGTCGGGGGGTCAAATCCCGCCCCTCCCAACATAGCACGCGGTTCTTTTTGGGCGCGTTTTTGTTTTAAAAAACCATATAATATTGTATTTTGGGGGGGCCCGCCCCCAACCACCTCCATATACAACATATTATATATATATGTTTTTCGTTTTAATGAGTTGTTTTAAGCCATATACGTATTATGGTGGATGGATCCCGTGGGGTCCGGCGGGGGTCATGGCCCGCCGGCCCATAAATATATTTTTTATATTTGTAAATATGACATGCGGTGGAGTCGGGTGGCGGGGGTGGTGGCCCGCCACTCTTTTTTTTAATAATTTTTGTTTTGTTTAAAACAAATTGTGCATTTTTGAAAAATCCGATTTTGACCGTAGGAGTGCAATTAACGGTCCCACAAATTCGCCCGGAATCTGGCCTGAGTGTGCCGGAATCCGCTGGCCGGGTTTGGTCCAAATTGCGTCCTCTTTAAGGCTGCCCAGTCACCAAGTCAACCCAAAACTTTGACCGCTCCTAACTCCTTCATACGGACTCGGAATTGAGTGCCGTCTGCGCCGTTGGAATCAGAAAGACGAGATCTACAATTCGAACCTGGTTCGAGAATATTTTGAACACTTTGATTTTTGAGCCTTTTACTCAAACCTCTTGTACCTGTACCTGATTATTCCACCTGGATCAATCAACATTTGGAACGCTAACCTATATCGCGTTCCAAAAGCTAATACTTCTTCCCCCCCCAAATGCTACGCGAAAACCACTCCCGGTTTTCCGCTATACCACTGCCCTCCTCAAATAACATTTACACTTTTAATCTTGGCCTTCGATCTCTGAGATCAAACGGCCCATGTTATATCGTGACCCCAAGTCATTTGCCTCCATTTATTCTCCAAGCCATTCCATCAAGCGATCTCCGCCGTTGATTATCCTAATCTAACAATTCCTGTTCACTGTCGCGCCCAAACTCCTTTTTCACATGGTTAGCTACTTTGCCAGGATTTTCCTCCCTTTTCTGCTGCATCCACGGTCTTCCTCACTGCTCCTCCACCCTCACGAGCCTTTAAAGCAGTTTTAACCAAATTCCGCAGGATTTTTATAAATAGTTTTTGTGTTTTGCAGGGTTTAGTGGTGTTCGATCTATGTATTTCCACAGTCACAAACAGGTGACTATATCAGTTCAGAGTGACGATTATGATCTTAAAATCAACGAGGAAAGGGAACTAGCAGGGTTGTAAATTCATATCTAATTCAGTGGATCATGATCCCTGACCCTCGAAGAAACCCTCCTATGACGGACAACCACCTGTATAAACAAAGAACAACAAAGTGTATCAGAGAATGAAGACCCAAAGAAGAAGATCAAGGCTTAATTAAGCCTAAACACAGATCATGGGATAAATCACTTGTGTTTATAAAAATAGAGAGTTATATCAGTCGAAGGTAGCCTCCATTGCCACATCAAAGGCTAAAATATCCTTTCAACTACCAAAGTGCCACCTATAACATAAATTAATCAAAAGAAGGCATAGTTATTGCCTTATTCAGTGATATTTTGTTTAAAGCAGCCAGAGTTATTGCTAGCCTGCCTAAAGATTTTTAAAGTCAACAAAATCTACTAAGCGGCTAAATACTTAATGAAAACCAATTAATACAGAGAAAATATCAGAAAACTTCTCTATTGAGCCCCTCAAAGGCCGAGAAGCACAAACTCTGAATTAATTGAACACTTAGACCCTTCTTACACTCCACCTCCTCATTCGTCTATAAATACTGTTGTAGTAGATAGTTTAGGGGTTGGTCTCTGGATAATTGTTGCATGTAAATAGTTTTCTGAAGCTGTTGTAGCCCTGTTCGTAATTGAAGATACATAAGCTGAGATGAGAAGTTTTAAGTTGTAGAAACCTACTGGACTTGATGATTGTAACTGGTTTGAACATCAAATACAAATAGCTGATTTATGGGATCCTGGTCTATGTCAATGGTGATGTGTTTCTCACTGTAATTGTTATTTTTCTTTATGTTTCCATTCCGTCCACTTTTCTCTGATAAAGAACAACAAATATAGAACTAGGATTTACTCTTACAAGCACCCTACTCTTACTGATAAGCTTTATCTTCATGTTTTCCTCCTTTGTGTATCTAAGAATGATTTAATATAGTCCAAGTAGTCAAGGAATGTTGATAAGCCCATGTCTTACTGTCTAAAATTTAAACATTGTTCTTAAATCATATTTTCATTACATGCTAAGTAGAGTTGGACTAGGAAAGTTTATGGTTTGCCCTATCTTCTAGCTCTTTCTCCAAAGACTGTTTGAATGTTTCCCTAAGAGTATGTCAAAAGCAGGCTAGTTTCAAAGTACTTACTTGATCTTAGACTACTTTTTATGTTTATCATGAATTTTTTCCTTTTGAATACGCTAAAATCAGGCTAAGTTAAAAGTCTTTACTTGATCTTAAGCTATTCTAAGTGTTTTAAATGTTTTCTATTGAAAGTACATCAAAATCAGGATATTTTGAAAGTACTTACCTGATCTTAGATTACTTTTGTGTCTTTTTTTAAGTGCATGCCAAAAGCAAGATAGTTTCAAAGTACTTACTTGATCTTAGGTTGCTCTTTGTTTCTTCATCTATTTGATTTCCCTCACTCCATTTCTTATTTTTTCATTCCATAAAATCAATTTGAAGAGATCCTTTGACATAGATGACTTGCCTGTTGGACCATTCTTGAACCTTGCTATTTCAATTAAATCCTCTTATGACTCCATAGCCCAATGGATTAAAGTTTCTCCTTACCTATCTTATTAGCTGAACCATTCTTCTATCTATTTACACCTCCACCCTTCATATATACTTCCTTCACCTTCATTATATCCTTTCCCAACCAAAACCAAACAAAACCCTCATTCTTAATAACTAGCCTAAAATCACATTCTAAAACCTTAAAAGATAAATCAATCTTTGCACTTATAGAGAGATCCCTCTCTAGATTCATGAGGGCTAGATCCTAGAATCCCAAAGTGGTTCATATGTAGGCTCTGCAGCTTTTTATTTTCCAATCTTGCAAGCTACAGAGACCTAACATTCTGGTGACTCCGTTGGGGACTTTTGAGTAAAATCCTTAAAACAAAACACTCAGCATTCAGTGCAGTATAAGTAGCTCTCTTCAAGCACTATCAAAGAAAATGGTGATTATGATAGGACTTATTTGAATTAGTGACAAACTAAGTAATCCTTAGGATTCTCATAGGTCCTTATCAAACCTTGAAGGAAGCAGCTAGCTAAGCCATAAGAGTAAACTCTCTTTGTCTCATCACTGTAGCTAAGTGTTGAAATAGATTTAGGACACTCTCATAACCCATAGAACTGAAAGAACTCAAAAAACCCAAAAACATCTTAGATTGGCTTCATAATAAACAATGGTGGTGGAATATAAAAAAATTTACCTTCAAAAGATAAAAATTTCCACCCAGTGACTCCACTGGCCTCTAGTAGGCCTATTACCCCTCAAGTCTTTGTAGACTCCTTTGGGAATATATTGAGAAAACCTAATCATACTGTTGGTGGACAGCAGCCTGTTTCAAAACATTTAAATCATCCACCTGGCGACTCCACACTCCACAGCTCTCAAAAGACCAAATGACTCCACTGGTAGAAGACCCTGAACTGATTGAACAGACACAGTGACCTCTTTCCTGATTTACAAACATGATTCCAAGGATACAACAAAGATATGCCCCAATGAGTAGAGATCATATCCCTGGGTTTCCACATAAGATGCCCCAGGTGAATTGGGATGACAACCTACCTATTTTTTAAGGTGAAAAGTTTGATGACCCTTTATTACATCTCATCAAATTTCATATACATGTATGGAGGTTGAAAGTTGAATGGCATGAATATTTCCTAATGAAAATGTTCATGTTAACATTAGAAGGAAAAGCTAGGGATTGGTATGAATGGTTGAAATCTGGTAGTTTGTTTTCTTTAAAGGACCTTGAATATGTGTTTTATGAGAACTCTAAAGGAAACACTACATCATTATCATGGGGTGGAATACATTATGATCCACACATTATAGACAATGATGAGGGTTTGGAAGAAATGCATCATGAAGATCTTTTAACAGCCATTCATGAGTTTAATATCCTATTGAAAAATTATAAGAATATAGATGAATCAATTGAGGAAGAAATTAACCAATAAATAAAGGACATTCCTCAAGATATTTATGAAAACCCAAATAATGATTCATCATCCCTTATAGCTGAGGCTCAAGAAGACATCCAGCCTCAAAATCAGTCTTCACAAGAGACAGAGAACTGTTGTACTCCTGTTCAAAGGAACATAGAAACATCTTCCCCTTTGACAGAAAAATAAATAGATCAGACTATTAATAAACAGCCAATCTCTGAAACTTTTCGCAAAACAAATACTCTTGCCTATTCACATACAAAACTTTGTTGTACAGATTTAGAAAATTATTTTGTAGATCAGAATAAAGAAGGACATGTTGATAACCCAGTATGTTTGATTGGTAGTATTACTTATATTTATGATTTTCCTAACTTTGATCTAACTTTGAAGTTTCTTGGTTGAAACACATCTTCCAGATACTCTTAACCAGGCATTATTTCAAGATCCCTATGCTGATTTCCTGAAGACATCTGAAGAAGGGATAAAGGTTGCAAACAACAGTATTTCACCAAGTGCAACAAAATTTTTCAGAGTTGCTGCCAAGAAATAGAAAGCATGGGAGTGCCCCTGTCTGTCCTACGTGCTCAAAGAGATGAGCAAAGACCAGTCATGGAACCATATGATTGACTGGATGTATTGGAAAAGAGAGTTTGTATGTTAAAAATGTAACTATTCCAAGTTAGAGTAGGTTAGATAGGAATGTTAATAAAGCTCAGTTTTGAGCATTTAGTTAGTTGTTGATTTCTATTTTCAAAGTTAGAAAAAGAAAAATACAAAAACAATAAAAAGAGAAAAGAGGGCAGAATGAAAACAAGAAAGGTACAACCCCATACCAAAAAAGAGAAACAAAATCTGAAAGTGTGCAAGCTCAAATGCCACTTCTAAAAACACACTTCTAGTTAATCATACAGCCTAATCATGACTAATTAGATTTTCAATATACTGCTGATAGGTTAGTGAATTAGATCAGCCAAACAACACAATCTTGGCTTATCAGTAAGGTGGATTAGGATAGAAAAACAGAGGGTTAAACAAATTCAAAATCTAAACCCATGAATTTCAAAAGAAGAATGGCTCTAATCAGATCAAATCTTGAGCCAAAGATAGAAATCAAACTCGTTCTAAAAGCTCAAAACTTGAACCAGGAAAGAAAGAGAAAACAAGCTCAAACAAGACCAAAACCAGAGCTGAAGAATGAATGAAGGATGTTTTTGATTTTTCAGATCTTAAGCCTTCACAATTTTGTTTTAATTTTTGTAAATAAAATCTATGTGCAGCTTGTTTTTATGCCATGGATCTGCACCAAGTCAAAATTGCTTAATCTTGGCTTGACTACTTTTAAATTTTTTGTTTTAAAATTTACAAAATAAAGGTCTGTCAGATAGTCTAATCGTGACAGATAATAGTTAGGTAGAGAATTTATGAACTCAACTATTTAAACTAAGTTCATGGAGAAATAAGAGTAGAAATAGATTAGTTTCCTGTTTTCAAAAAAGAATAAAATATTGATGAAAAGGTTTGCAAGTCCAAATGCACCTTCTAAAAAAAAAATGTTAGGAAGTAGGTTGTGTAAGTAGTTGTTTGGGAAATAATTTTCTGCTGATATATCAAATTTTCTACTCATCTTTCAAGCAACTGATCAAATAATAGGAAAAGGTTGTCAAAAATGCAAGATACTGATCTACATTCCAGAGATGAATTTCTGTGGTTCTTGGCACCTCCAAGGAGCTGCCATCCCAAGTTGGAGTCGTTGTTAGCCACCTATAAAAATTTTCATATCAAATGGTAGCTAAATATTTTTTAGCCTTCAAGAAACAATTCATGCCCAAATTGTGAGTTCTTGAAGTCTTATGATGATCTTTACCCTCTGAGTTAATCTTCACTACTTTTTCACTATTAATCCTAAAGAACCTGCTATTCACCAAGAGAAAACTGCTTATAAAACTCCATTTTTCATCATTACACTTCTCCATTTCCTTCTCCATTTCATCCATAAACCCTTTCATGTTACCTCTCATTCCCTCAAATTCCCCTTTAAAGCCTTGTGAAATCCCTTTATACAGTTTAAAAACCCTTTTCTCCCTAATCGGAACCCTCAAAACCCTTCACAATCCTAGAAAACCTTCATTTTTCTGTAAGGCCTTAAGCCCCAGCCCCTTTTTCCACATATAACCCGCACTGTGACTGAGCACGAAGTTCTCATCACATCACAAATATTCATTCCATCACAATCAACAATCGCAAAATCCCTTTATCCTTTCCCTTTTCCTCTTCCAATGCTGATCCTCCAATTTAATCTCAGCCGTTGAATCCACAAGAACCAATGGCCCAGATTCAATCGCGCTCCACTCATTACCTTTCTGACATCATACCCGCTGATTTAATCCTGACCGTTGATCTCTTATACTGATCCAACGGCCAGCGCTTTATCGCATATCGCAAACTCAAAGACCCCGACGCTTTTGCCTCTTTCCTTTTCTCTGATGCGATGTAATCCCAGCCGTTCATTCCGCCAGATCCGACGATTCGTGCTTCATCGCATCATGCCCATACATCACGTGATCCTCCACCATCTCGACCTCCAATTAAATCCCAACCGTTCATTCCCCCAGATTCGATGGTCCGCGCTCAATCGCATCATCACCTTTCTCCCCTCCCCTCGCACCATTTCACATCCTGTGCGATTCTGCGATGCAATCTCTGCCGTCAATCTTCTCAAATCTGACGGCCCACAATACTTCTTCTTTTCAAACTCTGCCCTTCTCTTTCTTCCCATCGACAGATCACGGCCGTCGATCCTCATGATCCGATGGCTCCCATTGATCCTTCCTTCCACCCTTTATAAAAGGTGGGCCCTCCCTTCTCCTCATTTTTCTCTGCCAAATTCCTTCAAACCTTACCTTTTCTATATTTTTTGTTTCTCGGAAAAAAATAGTTTTAAACAAAATCCTTACCGTCGATCTACAAATATCAAAGGCCATCAGGCTCCATCCTTCTGCCCATTCCCTTCCCCTTCATTTCTTCATATCCGCTCCTTCTCTTAATCATAACCCTCCATCAAAGAAATCCAATGATCGGGACTTAACCCGATATTCTATTGCACCCATCCACTACGCGCCAATTTTGTTGACGTCACCATGGACCTTGTGTACCTTTTTACCCTGCAGCTCTTCATCCATCGCGCTCAACCTGCACCGTTGGATCTGGAACCTCCAATCCAACGGACCAGAATCCATATCGCATAATTTTTGGCCCCTTTCCACAGTGCACTACTTCTGCACGATAAAAGTTGTTTTATAAATCCACGTGTCGAACGCTAACCTATATTGTGTTCCAAAAGCTAATACTGCTTCCCCTCCCAAATGCTACGCAAAAACCACTCTCGGTTTTCCACTATACCATTGCCCTCCTCAAATAACATTTACGCTTTTAATCTTGGCCTTCGATCTCTGATATTGAACGACCCACGTTATATCGTGACCCCAAGTCATTTGCCTCCATTTATTATCCAAGCGATTCCATCGAGCGATCTCCACCATTGATTATCCTAATCTAACGGTTCCTGTTCATTGTCGCGCCCAAACTCCTTTTTCACCTGGTTAGCTGTTCTACCAGGATTTTCCTCCATTTTTCCTCTGCATCCACGTTCTTCCTCACTGCTCCTCCACCCTCACAAGCCTCTAAAGCAGTTTTAACCAAATTCCGCAGGATTTTTATAAATAGTTTTTGTGTTTTGCAGGGTTTAGTGGTGTTCGATCTATGCATTTCCACAGTCACAGACAGGTGACTATATGAGTTCAAAGTGACGATTCTGATATTAAAATCAATGAGGAAAGGGAACCATCAGGGTTAAAAATTCATATTTAATTCAGTGGATCATGATCCTCGACCCTCGAAGAAACCCTCCTATGACGGACAACCACCTGTATAAACAAAGAACAACAAAGTGTATCAGAGAATGAAAACTCGAAGATGAAGATCAAGGCTTAATTAAGCCTAAACACAGATCATGGGATAAACCACTATGTTTATAAAAAAAGAGAGTTATTTTTGTCGAAGGAAGCCTCCACTGCCATATCAAAGGCTAAAATATCCTTTCAACTACCAAAGTGCCACCTATAACTTCAATTAATCAAAAGAAGGCATAATTATTGCCTTAGTCAGTGATATTTTGTTTAAAGCAGCCAGAGTTATTGCCAACCTGCCTAAAGAGTTTTAAAGTTAACAAAATCTACTAAGCAGCTAAATACTTAATGAAAACCAATTAATACATAGAAAATATCAGAAAACTTCTCTGTTGAGCCCCTCAAAGGCCAAGAAGCCAAACTCTACATTAATTGAACACTTAGACCCTTCTTACACTCCACCTCCTCATTATTCTATAAATACTGTTGTAGAAGATAGTTTAGGGGTTGGTCTCTGGATATCTGTTGCATGTAAATTGTTTTCTGAAGCTGTTGTAGCCCTGTTTGTAATTGAAGATACATAAGTTGAGATAAGAAGTTTGAAGCTGTAGAAACCTACTGGACTTGATAATTGTAACTGGTTTGAACATCAAATACAAATAGCTGATTTATGGGATCCTGGTCTATGTCAATGGTGATGTGTTTCTCACTGTAATTGTTATTTTTCTTTATGTTTCCATTCTGTCCACTTTTCTTTGATAAAGAACAACAAATATAGAACTAGGATTTACTCTTACAAGTACCCTACTCTCACTGATAAGATTTATCTTTATGTTTTCCTCCTTTCTATATTTAAGAATGATTTAATACAATCCAAGTAGTCAAGGAATGTTGGTGAGCCCATGTCTTACTGTCTAAACTTTAACATTATTCTTAAATCATATTTTCATTACATGCTAAGTAGAGTTGGACTAGGAAAGTTTATGGTTTGCCCTGTCTTCTAGCTCTTTCTCCAAAGGTTGTTTGAAAGTTTCCTTAAGAGTATGTAAAAAGCAGGCTAGTTTCAAAGTACTTACTTGATCTTAGACTACTTTTTATGTTTATCATGAATGTTTTCCTTTTGAATACGCTGAAAGAAGGCTAAGTTAAAAGTATTTACTTGATCTTAAGTTATTCTAAGTGTTTTAAATGTTTTCTATTGAAATTACATCAAAATCAGGATAGTTTCAAAGTACTTACCTGATCTTAGATTACGTTTGTGTATTTTCTTAAGTGCATGCCAAAAGCAGAATAGTTTCAAAGTACTTACTTGATCTTAGGTTGCTCTTTGTTTCTTCATCTATTTGATTTCCCTCACTCCATTTCTTATTGTTTCATTCCATAAAATCAATTTGAAGAGATCCTTTGACATAGATGACTTGCCCCATGGACCACTCTTGAACCTTGTTGTTTCAATTAAATCCTCTTATGACTCCATAGCCCAATGGACTAAAGCTGCTCCTTGCCTATCTTATTAGCTGAACCATTCTTCTATCTATTTACACCTTCACCCTTCATATAGACTTCCTTCACCTTCATTATATCCTTGCCCAACCAAAACCAAGCAAAACCCTTGTTCTTAATAACTAGCCTAAATTCACATTCCAAAACCTTAAAAGATAAATCAATCTTTGCACTTATAGAGAGATCCCTCTCTAGATTCAGGAGGGCTAGATCCTAGAATCCCAAAGTGGTTTATATGTAGGCTCTGCAGCTTTGTATTTTCCAATCTTGCAAACTATAGAGACCTAACGGGTTAAAACCTGTCAGCCCACAGAGAATTCTCTGAGGCTCCTCCTTTTGGCATCCAAAACAAACAACTTTTGATTAAGAGGAGATACTGACTTACAACTTTCCAATGGCTACCTGAAGGGAATGGCTGCCAATAGATCGCGATGCGGAGCCTGAAGGGAATTTCTGCAAATAGTCTGTAATTCTTTTTGTAAGTACCGAGTTGCAGTATTTTCTTATTTGATTTTCTTTCTAGTATGATTTTTCCCCTGTTGTGAGCATCCACAGAAGCTTGGTCCCTAGTGTTTGATTTACAAAGGAGCAGATGATATTTGTTACTAATGGCTTAAATTTTTCTACATATCTTCAAAATAGCAGCTTTGAAGTTGGTGCCTATAATCTCATAGTTACTAGATGTGATCGGCAAGGGTCTCTGTTCTTCTATTATTATATTATATCAGATGTAATTCTTGTTGAATTTCCACGATCTTGAGTCTAGGATAGAATCTTAGAATCTCTGACACTACCAATCCAAGAATCTCAACAAAAGCTACTTTGCACAGCGGAAAGTAATTAGCAAGAAATCACACATGCACAACTATAGACAACTTTTAAAAATTTTCAACCCAACTTCGTTATATTAATCAACATATAATACAACAATACAGGGCTCCTGTACAAAGGATAATGGCCCTCAATTATCCACAAGTACACAAATACAAGACACAATGACAATCTCACTGCTCTAGTGCACAATCACAACCTCTATGTCGTATCTCTTTTTGTGGATCCTTCGCTTCCTATGTGCTATCTAGCTGCCCCTTAGTCCATCAAGAGACAAAACATAGAGACTCTAGTGAGGGCTTCCACCTATCACTGCTACATGTCACTTCTGCTATAATGAATATGGGTTGATCATCATCTGCTCATCTACACTGGCTAATACTTGAGCTCCAATTTGCTAATCTAGCAATCCAATAGTCCATCAATGTACAGAACATTAGGCTCAATCCTTCAGCCAACCTTCATCTGTCAATCTCTAGTTATGACTGCTTGTCAAGGGCTACTTTGCACTATTAACACGCTTCCCTCCACTGGTCCAATGATGCAAAATCCAATCACTGTAGGATCTGCTCCTAGTTGAGGTTTCCAACCACCCAAGTCAATCTCAACACATGGCTCCCACAAGATGCAACAACTGTCCAAACATGGACCATCCACCTAGCATCCAAAAAACTCAAATACACCTATATATACCTTGGGCTGATGTGTCACTATTATAGCTCATCACTAGTTAGGGCACCCACAACATATGTTACAACACTAAACCACTCCAATAGTGACCTAAAAACCTGTGGCCTCCTTTGTTCTCATACGCTACCATCATAGCCTTTGTCACGACTTATTAACCCTCTCCAAATGCCCTGTACATACCTGCTCTGTACTGCGCACAAGATACAGGCCTTACAACCCTCCCAAACAACCTCAAATGAGCTCAGACAAGTTTTTTGAATGTGGCCTAACAAAAGTGGAAAATACCACCTTAACCACACACAAACAACCCTAAAAAACTCACCTCCTCATGCGGCCTTCTTTGCTACAGATTCAGACCTGTAATGAGAGACAAATAACCCTTAAACAGTCCTCAAATCAACTCGTCCTCTTCTCCTGTACTTCGTTGTAGGAATTTACAGGGTAAGTACCATAGATCAAGAACCAAAGATCACTGCTCACAAACAGATCACAAATCAGTACACTAGTATAATCACGTGGTTAAAACCATCAAAGAGGGAAACAATCCATGGCCTGAGCCAACGCGGCCACTTCAGGCAATTTATTAATATAAAAAGAAAAGTTACATATGTTTCTCTCATAAACCATTACTGGAAAAATGACCCTCCATGCTCTTTAAATAGAGATCATGGACCAATTGGGTGTTAAGCCACAGATCAAGTGTCATTAATACCAAGGTGAGAGATAATCGTCAGATCACTACAAATCGTGACCGTCGGATTATAAGTTACAAATGTACATGGTAAAGAAACACACTTTACCTAACTCTACTAAGTTATTCTTAACTATTTCCTATGTGTCAGAATATCCTAACATCTCCCCTTAAGAACAACTTGGGATAGGATTGAAGAATTTACAAAGGTGACACAAAAGGAGCCTATTTCCTATGTGTCAAAATATCCTAACATCCCCCCTTAAGAACAAATTGGGATAGGATTGAAGGATTTACAAAAGTGACACAATAGGAGAAGGAAGGAGGCATTAGAGCCTATCCCCCCTTAACGACAACTTTCCTGAACTCCAAGCATGCATCGAAGTTTGGTAAACTTCACTTCTATGAGAGCCTTTGAAAATATATCGGCTACCTGATCATTGGTTAGACAATACTGCACTTCAAGAGCATGATCATGAATGAGATTTCTGATGAAGTGTATGTGGATTTCAATGTGTTTCATACGCTGATGCTGAACTGGATCTTTACATAGTTGAATGGCACTCTAATTATCACACCAAAGTGTAGTTGGATGCTGTTGATGGAGACCAAATTCAGACAGGATCTGATGAAGCCACATGGCTTCCTTACTGGCTTCAACTGCACCACGATACTCTGCTTCTGCGAAAGAAATAGAAATGGCACTTTTTTTCTTAAAAGACCAAATAATAGGTCCTGAACCAAGAGTGAATACATATCCTGCAATAGGCTTTCTATCATCAGGGTCACCAGCCCAATCAGAATCAGTGAAACCAATCAACAAGTGAGATGCTCCTGCACTGTAATGAATCCCGAAATGAACTGTACCTTGAATATATTGAAGTATTCTTTTAGCTGATTTCCAGTGACTTTCATGAGGTTGGTACATAAACTGAGCAACAAGACCAACGACAAAGGAAAGGTTAGGATAGGTATGGGTTGGATACAGAAGTTTACCAACAATTTGACGATATAAGGTAGCATGAACTTCAGGGGTAGTACAGTTGACTGAAAGCTTGACTCCAGACTAAAAGGGAGAAGGGGCTGGCTTACAGTCTTCCATGTGAAAGTGGTGTAGAAGATCACAAGCATACTTGGACTGAGAGAGGGTAATGCCTTCCTTGGATTGCAAGACTTGAAGACCAAGGAAATAATGCAAGTGTCCTAAGTCTGTCATTTCAAACTTCTTTTTGAGGCTAGAATTCACATGTTTTATATGGTTTGGATCACTACTAGTAAGGATAAGATCATCAACATAAAGAACAAGGATGGTGAAGGAATTACCCACTTTCTTGGTGTAGACAGTGTTGTCAGAATGACACCTAGAAAAGCCATTATTTAAGAGAAATCTATCCATTTTGGCATACCAAGCCCGAGGAGCTTGTTTGAGACTGTAGAGAGACTTCCTAAGGTGAAAAAAAAGGCTGGAGTCTTTTTGGATAAGGCCAGGGGGTTGTTCCATGTAGATTTCATCATGTAAATATCCATGTAAGAAGGCGTATTTAACATCCATCTGATGGAATTCCCATTTAAAGGAGGCACCAAGGGAAAGAACAAGGCAAATAGAATTCATTTTGGCAACATGGGAGAAGGTTTCAGTATAGTCAATACCTTCAACTTGTGAAAATCCTTTAGCAACAAGACGAGCTTTATGTCTATCCACTTTTCCATCTGGTCCAAACTTGGTTTTGTAAACCCATCTACATCTGACAAGTTTTCTTCCTTTTGGAAGAGGAACAAGATCCCAAATATTGTTTGCCAATAAGGAGTGATACTCTTCATTCATAGCTTCTTCCCAATCTGGATGACCGGAGGCTTCTTCAAAATTTTCTGGATCAAGTTTTTCTGGAACTTGATCCAATAAGGAAGAAGCTCTTTCGAACTGAGAATGTGTACGTCGTCGATCGACAGGGTCACCTACAAGAGAACCTGCTGCATCCCGAGTAGAGAAGACCCATCTTGGAAGTGGTGGAGTATAAGGAATAATTTCATGAGGTGGAGGAGGATTTTCATCCTCGCTGTCATCATCTGAACTAGAAGGAATTCTATTAAAAATAGAAGAGAGAGAGAGAGGTGGCACATATGCCGAATCAGGCTCGTAGGCCAAAGGTGGCACACTTGCCGAACTAGGCTCGCAGGACAATATATTTTCATCAAATTTTACATCTCTTCTAATGATAATATTTTTGGATTTTTTTTGAAGAAGTATATATCCTTTGACATCTTTAGAATATCCAACAAAAATGCATTTTTCACTCTTAGGTTCTAAGGCTTTTTGTTTCGCATCTGGAATATGGGCCCAAGCATCACTTCCAAAAACTTGAAAGTGACTTACATCTGGTTTGTTTGAGCTTCAAGCTTATTCTGGAGTTATATTCTTTAAAACCTTAGTAGGAGTGTGATTTACTATGTAATTTGCACAGTTAATGGCTTCTACCCAAAAATTGAGACCAAGTCCTTTAGATTGAAGCATACAATTATCCATTTCTTTTAAGTTTTGATTCTTCCTTTTAGCTACACCATTTTGTTGTGGAGTATATGGAACAGTATGTTGCAATTGAATGCCATGCTCAGTGCAGAAGTTGATAAATTTGTTGTTAACATATTCTCCGCCATTGTTTGACCTTAACTTAAGAATTTGATGTCCAGATTGTTTCTCAAAAAAGGCTTTAAAGGCCAAGAACATGTTAAAAACTTCACTCTTGAGTTTTAAGAAATATACCCAAGTGCATCTGGAAAAATCATTAATGAAAGTTAAGAAGTACTTGCAACCAGAGAAATAAACAAAAGGAAGTGGACCACATAAATCACTGTGCACAAGCTGCAAAGGGGCTGAAGCATGCCAAGAGGCACGTTTGTCAAAACTATCCCGATGATGTTTTCCGAGTACACATTCGGAGCAAACACCATCTCGGCAAGCTACCATAGGAAGACTCGTCACCATATTTTCCTTACATAGAGTTTTAAGAGAGCGATAGTTTAAGTGACCAAATCGCTCATGCCAAAGTTTTCTCACATCATCATTATGAGCAACAAAAATAGAGGGAAGAGAGGATGACCCAAAGTTGTCAAACTTATACAACCTTGTGGAATCATCAACAATGCCAGTAGCTAAAATATGTTTAGGATATTTGAGGTCCTTGATTACAACATCATGAGGTGAGAATTCTACTATTTTCCCTTCACCTGAATGAGTTATTTGATAAACATATAGAAGGTTGCATGACAAGGTAGGAACACATACTACATCATTAAACTGACCATTATCTAGATGAAGGGTTCTAGATCCTACAACACTAAGAGATCTATCATCACCAACATAAATATGTTTGGTGTTACAATCATTTAAAGAAGAAAACATGGATTTATTTTTAGCCATGTGTTAAGAAGCTCCAGAATCAATGAGCCACTCATGAGAAGGAGAAGAAGAAGATACATTTAATGCATAACCAGATCTTGATGCTTGACAACCACAAGCAGAAAGTGCCATGCCTGAAGATGAAGGTGAAGAGTGCTCCAAATTGATGTTGTGCTTCTTCATTGTTGCTTCTAAGGCTTCCATCTTCTTAAAAAATTTGGACTCTATATGGCCATCCCGATTGCAAAAGTTGCAATATCTATCTGTCTTCTTCCCTTTGTTTTGATTTTCCTTATTATTTTGGTGATTTAATTTTTCAGTTTGTAGTTGAAATTTCTTAGGGCCCTTGTTTGTTTTAGGACCATATTTTTTAGGATACTGCTTCTTGGGATTCTTTTGATATGGTTGTTGTTGGGCTGCTAAGGCTTTCTTAGAAGCGTTTCCAGCAGTGATAAGACCAAGGTGTAAAAATTTTTCTTGTTCTCTTATCAAAGAATCACAAAAGGCATCAAAAGAGGGATTCTTGTAGGTGGTTCCTGAAGAAATGATGGCTTCTCCGCTGGAATGGAAGGCAGAAACAAATACAGAGTATGCATTCTGAGGGTCCTTTTTGATCTTACAACCTTCTAAAAGAATTCTGAGGGTCTTGAATTTGTACAAAAAATATTCAATGGAGGAGAAGTTATTGGGGTCCAAAGTAAGCAACTCATTTTCAAGCTGGTGGGCCCTTACTTGATTTTGAATGCCAAAAACAGTTTTTAGCTTTTCCAGGGCTTCATCAGGGGTATCAATGTCAAGGATATGAAATCAAAGATCTTGAGCAATGGACATTCCTATCAACCCTCGTGCTTGATCTTGTTTATTTTCCTATTTAGCAGCTTTATCATCATCGAAAGGTTTAGTTTCTTGTCCTGTGGCTATTCTTTAAAGCCCTTTACTTCTAAGGTATATCTAACATGTGAGGTAGCCACTGGAAATAATTGGTTCTGTTAAGAATAACCGGGCATGCACTTTCCATTTAAAAAAAAAAAAATGAAGCTGAGAAAAGCTGAAACTAACTGCTCCAATGGAAAGATCTCGAAAAATTAAGCCATTTCAAAAAAAATGGCTCGAAAAATGGCTTCCGGATGAAGAAGTTATGCCTTTTGAAAAATTTGAGTTGTAGATGCCGAATAGTTACGGGAACGGGATGAAGTGCGGCTTTTTAAAAAAAAAATTCTACCCCTTTGAACAAAAACTTTTTACAAAAGAAGCTTAAGAAAGAGACTTGAACCCAAGACCTCTATTCTCATAAACTAACCCCTCACCAAGTGAGATAGTGAAAGGATCACATTATTGTATGAAAAGAGGAAAGGGGTTTTTTTTTTTTTACTCTTCGGTGTGCATGCCTTTTCCTGCACAAAAAAACACAAAAAACGAGCAAAAAAAATAAGCGAAATGCAAAGCCTTACGGTAGAATGTTAGACTTTCAGTTAGCCTTACCAGCAACTATCACCTTTTTCACTATTTCTAATTTTCTAAGATCGCACAAAGACGGGGGGAAAGAGCATAAGTAGCAAAAAAATCCCTTTTTCCTGTTTCTGATTTGCTGAGATCACACGGAGCGCACATCAAAGAGAATACACAGAGAAGAGACTCCAGATCTAAACTGTCATAACTTGGGCAACGGGAAACCTTTTCGCATGAAACGAAAGGTGTTCCTCACTGTAACAGACACATCGGACACAACCGAGTGGTTCTCCAAGCCCAAAAACGTTTAGAAATAGTAGATCTGCAAAACGGCATTCGCATGCAATCAAACCGGCTTCATATTTTAATCAAAAATGGACGCGGCCCTCAAAATAGCTCTGATACCATGTAGGAATTTACAGGGTAAGTTCCGTAGATCAAGAACCAAAGGTCACCGCTCACAAACAGATCACAAATCAGTACACCAGTATAATCACGTGGTTAAAACCCTCAAAGAGGGAAACAGTCCATGGCCTGAGCCAACACGGCTACTTCAGGCAATTTATTAATATAAAAAGAAAATTTACATATGTTTCTCTCATAAACGGTTATCGGACAAATGGCCCTCCATGTTATTTAAATAGAGATCATGGACCAATCGTGTGTTAAGCCATGGATCAAGCGTCGTTAATACCGAGGTGAGAGATAACCGTTGGATCACTACAATCGTGACCGTCGGATTATAAGTTACAAATGTACATGGTAAAGAAACACACTTTACCTAACTCTACACTAGACTAAGTTATTCTTAACTATTTCCTATGTGTCGGAATATCCTAACATTCGCTGTCACAAATAGTTGTATTTCTACGCTTGAATGCATTTGGGATGATGGAAAATGATTGTCACACACCTTATATTGATACCAAAAATAAGGGCTCCAAGAATTTGTTGAAGAAACATGTCTTTTGGACAAGTTTACCTTAAGAGTCAAGACTACATGACTTGACTGTTCAAAAACCCACCATTATCTTCAAAAATTCATATCTCATTGTAGACAACTCAGAATTTGACGATTCTCATTACATTGGATTCTCCTCAATGACCTCTATCGTCTCCATCCATCACATGTTCAAAATGCCTCATGCCCAAAAAACGATGGGTGCAAAACCCCAACCTTGGGTTCCAAGCCCACAAATGACTTTTGTGGCACTTCACCCTCCAAACCCTGAACCCTAGGGCTTGGAGTACCTCCCAAGCTACCTACTAAAAAATCAACACTCCCTCTTAGCGAGGGAGGTACTTTCAAGACTAGGAAGTAACTCATCATCATCATCACTATTTGCAACACTCGCCCAACTCTCGGTGCCCAACACTGCAGCAATCCTTGTAGTATGAACTACGCCTCTCTTAGAAGTGTCACTATCACTAGAAGCATCCTGCCTCTTCTTCTTCTCTTGTATCACTTTCCAATATCTCCATGATTCCTTCTTGGCAGATGTGGAAGCACTGTTGCTCCCTACTGACCACACACTCTTTCTGGGCTGCAAATTCTCCCTTTGAATCTGCAAACTCCCTCTAGAACTCGACTCCCTCTGAGCCTTTGGAACCTGGACCTTCTTCTCAGGAACATGTACTTGCCCCTTTGAAGCCTGCACCTACACTTGCTTCTCTGGAACCTGCACTTGCTCCTGCTTCTTCTTTTCATGATCCATAGGCTTGCCTGTCAGCCTGTATAGACCATGCTCTCTAACTCTAACCACAATACCATCAGAGCTAGAGCCTCTGGGCCTGATTCTTGCCTTCCCATCCTAGAAAAAGACCTCAAACCCTTTCTTCTCGAGCATTGAGATAGATATCACACTACATCTGAGTCTTGGTACAAACAGTACATCCTAGACCCACATCACCAGTCCTGTCTCCATCCTGAATGGCACAACTCCCGATCCTTCGATCTTCTTCTGACTCTTGTCACCCAACACCATGTAAAACTTTGAGTCTCATTCAACTAGAGTCTCGAAAACCTCCTGTGACCCTGTCATATGTTTCGTCACACCATTGTCCACGTACCATCCATCCTCATCGATAGTACCCTGCGAGAAATGAGAGATCATAGCAAAGTCCTGCTCCTCCAATCTCCTAGTGAGAGCATCTATCATAGCAGAAGTGGCAACACCTGTGACCTACTTCCCTTTCCTCTTCTTGTCATCTCTCTTCTTCTTTATCGGACATCTCAACGAAAAATGACCCAACTCACCACAGTTGAAACACTTGACTTTACTGAATTCCTTCTTCTACTTACTCTTCATGTGTGTTGCAAGTGCCATGTCCTCATCTGCCCTCTTCATTGGATGAAGATCCTTGTCTTGCAACTCTTCTTGAATGAAGACATCCCACAACCTATTCCAGTCTGGCAACTTGTCCTAGGCAACGAGCCCTTTGATGAAGGGCTTCCATTTTTGAGTAAACCATTTCAAGGCTATCCTCACCATATCATTCTTAGAAATATTCACACCAACGACAACAAGCTCATCTTTGACCTGAGACAATATCGTTAGATACGAATTCACTCCTTCACCTTGCATCATCTTGGTGGACTTCAAATTATCCTCCAATACCAGTACCCGATTCTCGTTCTTATTTTGGAATAAATTCTGAAGAGCCTATTAGTGTCAGTCTTTGCATCCTTCCTCCAGTGATCAAACATGCTGTTACAAAGTGATTTTAAGGTGTCAAGGTCAAATTTTGTCATTTCAGTGAGTCTTCAAGTGAAATTTGGTCACTAGGTATTAGGTCTAGGGTTTTCTTTTACTCCTGTCAAAGTTGTCCAAATGTCAGTCCATGTCACTGTTCAGCTGAGTGTACCATCATTCAGAGGGTTTCCATCATCATGTCAAGTTCCACTGGGTCATTTTACACCTTGTTCATGCTTCAGTTGTGCCTAGGTAAGGTTCATTTCCCTCTCCTCGGGTTTTGAAGGTAATTTCTCTTGGATGGTCAAATCATCAGCCAAACTTGTATCCTGATGTTCATACACTTTCCCCTATCCTTAATGTACATTATTAAACACTTCCCATCACAGAGATCCCCCAAATTCCTCATTTTCGCACGAACCCTAGTTTCTTGCTACAACTTGGCAATTTTCTAGGCTAGGCCTGTGTTTTTCTCTTTTGGACCCCTGCCCCTCACTCAATCTCTGAAATTCCACTTTCCCCTACTTCCTAACATCCCTCCCTACTTCCCAAAATTTTCTCAATAATTTAGAAGCCCCTTATCCCCTTCATTTCACTTCATTTCGACAAATCCCTTATTCCACACATCGGGATAGGTTTTACTCCAATGATGTTTATGAGAAATAAAAGATGAATTTTAGAAAACTGAGAGAGGTTTTTGTCCAAACTAGGCCAAGGAATAAAAAATGCCTTCACTTTTTACACAGGTGTCATGGTTTTAGAGAGATGTCAAAAATACAGTTGCCTCAGGAGAATTGATGCACCTATGAAGTGACCTTGGTAAAATCAATATTTCTCCTAGCTTGATTGGAAAAATTACTTTCTTGATGAGTCAAATGATATCTAGACACAAATAGCTTTCCAATGCGCTATCATGATCTCAATTTTGAGTTGAGGAAGACCTTCAAAAGTTGACTGCAACAGCACTCTGCCTTGAGGCAGCCTCATTTTGTACATTTTGACCAGTCTTGGGAGATTTGATTTTTGATAGGGTAAATTAACTCCAAATTAAAAAATTCTAGTTTGGTTGAAATTAGACTCAATACGCTTTCCAACTAGCTATCCCGCACCCAATTTTGATACCGGGAAGGCCTCCAAAAGCCTCCTCCAAAAAGGCACTATGCATTGGGTTTGTGGCGCGGTGCATAGAGCTGCAAGCCCAATTTCACCATAAACTTATCCAAATTTTCCAAATGTGCTAAAATATGTGGTGTGAAAGTAAGTTAAGAGTTTTTACATTGAAAGTGAAGAGTTTTTCTCAGAATTTATGGTGGTTTAGTGTGCGAAAGCTCATCATTCAGTCCAAAAGCACAAAGGAAACAAAAAAGAGTTTTAAAGTGAAATGTCAAGTTTGCAACATTACAAAGTGGGTTTTTTCAAATGAAAAATCAAAATTATTTGGTATATATATGATTTTTATGTTTCAAGAATCCATTTTCATGCCAAGAGACAGCATTGAGCAAAGGAGAACCCATGAGGAGCAAAGGAAGAAGCTTGAGGGAAAATTGTGTTGAAGTTTTAGTGCGTGGCGCATAGGCTGAGTGTCGCGACGCAATGGGCAGGCGCGGTGCATTGAGCCTGCCTCCACAGTGTAAAAAATACACTGGCGCGATGCATTGGAGGTGCGCGGCGCATTGGGTTACTTGCGCCGCGCATAGGGCCGAAAAGCTAATTAACTGCCATTTCTTCCAAAACTCCAAATATTCTCGGTCTCTCTTGGTCCAAGTTGGTTAAATAAACTCTCCATTGTCAATGAATGAGATCTTGTGTTGTTTATAAGGATTTTAATACACAAAACTCAAACCCTCTTATCTTGTTGAAAATTGCTTCCTTAGGGTTTTGAAGTTGTTGTTTTAAAATAACTTTGTGCCAAATACTTCATTCCTCACCTCTTTATTCCTCCCCTCACTGTTATCCTATTATTACAGTCCATTCCCCTATCTCTCTACATCCCTAAAGCCACTTATACTCATTTCATTCCCATTGTCCCCATCCCGATTGTAAATTTCCTCAAACCCCAAGGCTGTTCCAAGAAACCAAGTGACTGCCCAAAACTCTTTAATTCACAATTTCACTTGATAATAGTCTATTATTTCCATCATCTCCACCACCCTAGCCCTCCATAGTCCCTCACTTGTTATCATATATTCGGAAACAAAAACCAAAGACACCAAACTCCTCATATTCACCTCAGGCAACATAGATGAAGAAGGCATCTAGGAGGCATAAAAGGCACGATAGGCTTCAAATTTTGGCTAAAGCTTCTTTGGCCCAGCATAGTGCTTGATGGTGGGAATTCAGCCCAAATTTCAAGAAATTTGGGAAATTTTTTGTCAATTTTGAATTTTTTGGCCTAAAAACAAATTTTCCTACCCGATGCGTAGCGCCACTTGGCGCGCGCTTATAATTGGCAGCTCTTCAGGAGAAAAACTTTGCATTTCTAGATTTTTCATCAAAATTTATGCATGCCTATGGATTACCTAAGGATTTCATCAAGTTATGGGTTGCCTAAAGGGTCAAAAACACCCTAAAAATGGCCTTTCTGCCACCTTTTTCATCCACATGAAGCAGTGTTGGGAGATTTGATTTTTGGAGGGGAAAATAGCAACCAAATTCAGAAATTCCACTTGGGTTGGAAAGTAGACAGGCAAGGATTTCCAACGAGCTATCCTGCACTAAATTTGGACTTCAGGAAGACCCTCAAAATCAGCCTAAAACTTGTGCTACGCATAGAGATTTCAGGCGCGACGCATAGAGAAATTTGGCCTATTTTTCACTCAGCAGCTCAGAATTTCGCGTAGTTTTGGCTAGTTTGACTTTTTCATGTAACTCTTGATGTACCTTGATGTAATTTCATGACCATGATGTAATTTTGGCATATTTTTACTCATCTTAGTGGATTCATTCACCAAAAAATGAATTGTAATTGAATGAATCAATTTCCTATCATATAGAGGCAAGTTGTTTCATTGCCTATTTTTCAGTTCTTAGTTTAGATATGGTTGAAACAGCTCCTAGAATGATGATAGCGACCCCTAGAGGCATGGGAATGAGTTAGGCTTGTCTATATATTTTATTTCTTCAGTCATTTTCATAGGTTGGACACTTGGGATTGCTTGGCACTTCATTGTACATTTCATCTCTGCAATTTTGGCAAAGGAATAGACCAGGGTTTGCAGCACTCTTTGGGATCCATGTGGCTCTATGTTTTGATGATGTTTTTCTCTATGTAATTGTAAGTTCAATGATTTTCATGTGTATCATTTCTCTTCTCCTTTCTTCTTAAATTAAACAAATGAGTGATAAAGGTGGAATTCATTAGCTTGCTTTGCTCTGCCTTCAGTTTTGTTTAATTTTCCATGTTTTCATCTGTTTGAAGAGGATTATTGAAAGCCTCTTTCCCTCTTCAGCTCCTCATCAGTCTGAACCATCCATTCATTCAATCCAAAGCATCAAAACAATTGCCTTCATTTCCCCAATCAGAACTCTGCAAAAACTAGGCCTCATCCCCACACCCAAAACTATCTTTCCCTTTGATTCCAACAAAACCCCCAAAAAATCAAAATCAAAATTTTTTACTTATATAACTAGCCTAAAATTAGCCTTTATTTCAATTCATCTCAAGCCTCACTGATTATTTTGCTGATATTGACCCAAAGAGAGCCCTCTCCTGATCTGGTAGGGCTAGCTACCAGACTGAGCATGGTTTGATGTTACCCTAGACTCTGCCTTCCTTCAGCCTGAGGTAGATTTAGGCAATAACATAGTGGCGACCATACTGGGGAATAGAAAGTTTTTTGTTTGCTTTATAAACTACAGACAGAGCCTGAAGTTAGCCAAGTAGCCTTCGAAATGCTCTTGCTTTGCATTAGCGAAAGTAGATGAATGTTGCTTCATTCAATCTCCGATCTAGTTTATGAACTGAACATTTGGTTTCCTCAGTAAGATCTAATCAAGTTCAAATCTGATTGTTGATGCTGGAAAACGATCAGACACCGTAAGGCTGAAATCATTCACCTGGCGACTCTAAATCAGTTTCAAGATCAGATCCAAGGACTCCACTGAAGGATGAACCTAACCAGTAGAAACATGAAAGGACAATATGGAAAGATCAGGTATTCAAGTTGGAATTTTATCCAAGACATTTTGTTCTTTGTTATAAATTATTACTTCTCTTTTCCCGAGAATGTCAAGAAGGATTTGCAAAGAATATTGTATTTGAGAAAATATGCTCGGCCTGCATTTGATTCCTTCCCTTTGAATATTTTGAATACCAAATATTTTCATGCCTTTGAGCTTGATCAAGACCCTTTTTTTGAGTCTTGTGATGACCGTCTTCAAAATGATGAACCTCAAGAGACCAAGATTGATTCTGCAACATTTGTACATACCCATATACCTTGTAAAATTCCAAATTGATACAAGCCTTTGATTTTACCTCCTATACTCCATGCTTTCCCTACAAATTATTATCTTTACTTGCCAAGGTTTGATGGTGAATGTGACAATATCACTGTTGAGAGACATGTTCTAAATTTTGAGTCTTTTCTTGACCTTTTTGAAGTTGATGAAGAGGATGTCAGTATTAGGCTTTTTTCTCTTTCTTTGCAAGGCAAAGTCAAGAGTTGGTTCAAAACCCTGTCTGATGCAAGCATCTCATATTTCCAGCAGTTCGTCAAAGTTTTCCTCAACAGGTGGGTGATCAGACAGAACCCTTTCTTAATTATAGAAGAGTATAACCAGCTGAAAAGACTGCCAGGGGAGACAGTACAACATTTTTCTGCCAGATTTAACCAAGTTTATTATTCGATGCCAATTGATATAAGGCCTCCTCGTGGATCTGCTCTCTTGCACTACCTGGGTGCCTTTGATCCGGAAATGGAGTTTCAGCTAAGAGAAAGGAATATTGCAACACTTGAAGAGATGCAGAACATTGCAATAAATGTAGAGGCTCATTTGTGGATCTGAAGGGCAAGGTTGAAGGAAGAAGAGATGAAAAACATAGATCCGAAGGAATCAAAATCTCTAGAGTTAAAGCTTGACATGTTGGTAAGTGCAGTGGAAGAGATGATGCAAAATATCACCATAAGGAATGAGTATAATGTTCAAGCCCATGGCTCGATGATTGAAGAAGAACAAGTTGCTGATCCAAAACGTTTTGTTTCTTATCCCAATTGTCATAGATCTGATAATGATTGTTTTGTAGATCATCTTGGAGAAGAGAGATCTGTTGATTTGACATGTATGCTTGATGATGTGTTTTATACTGATGATTTTCCTCAGTTTGATCAGTATGATGATGATTATGTTCTCCAAACAAAAGCTAATCTTGCAGACAAAACAGCAGCTAGTTTGTGGAAGGAGGAAGTTAACTTTCAACAGCTCGAGTACAGTGATCAACCGATGCATATAAGCTATGACAGTGATGAGGAAAGTGCAACAAATTTTGAATTAAGTGAAGGATCTTTGCCTTTTTGTTTTGATTCGTTTCATTTCATCAGAGACAAATTCCATGCAATCAGAAATCAACTGTGAACAAGTCTTGATTTGGACCATCTTGAGGGCAATGAAAACCTTGTTCAAGACTTCCCATATCAGATTTACAGCCCCCAAATGCCATTGATTGTCAAGTTGCAGATGAGGACTTGGAAGCTGGCACATACGATCAAATGATACAAGATGACTCCGTACCATTTTGTTTTGAATCATTTCAGTTTTTGAAGGGTAAATTGCATAGTAAATCTTCAAATGAGCAGCCCGTAGGAAATCATGTAATCTCATCGGAACCAATAGAAAATGGGTTGTAGCAGTCTTTTCAAGTTTTTCATGATCCAATAGCTGATGTGTTGGATGATGTCTGCAGTCAAAGTCCTACTCCATTGACTATATGTAAGCTTGAAACGTGTACTGATACAAACATGATTCGGCAGCCGGTCTCTTTGTCATTTTTAGTAGGAGTCTCGCCACAAAGCTTAGATCAAATTTTTCATTAATGGTATGAAGAGAAGAGAAGTAATCCATTGGATGAGCTAAGTCCCAGTGTGCATGAATTTCGAGATCCTTATGCAGTGTTTTTGGAAGCGGATAGAGAATTCATTGTATTCAACGGATCTGTTCACAAGTTTTCATGGGATTTGCCTTTCGGTATTTCTCTCTTGTTGTTCATAAGCGAGCACTTGTGGAGAATCCAAACAACAGCTGGAATGCTTAGATGGTTGCATTGGTTGTTTCATTTCACTTGATTAGGTGATGAATGAAACTGTTAGAGTAGGTTGTATTGAATAAGCTTCATATTGAGCATATTTCCAGTTTGTCAGTTTTGTTTAAGTATTGAGTCAATTTTTAGTTGAGTGAGAGTCAATTTGTGTCGTCAAGTCATCAGTTTTTAGTCATGCATTTCAGCTTGAGTTTTTAGCTCCATTGCCCAATGGATGAAGGCACTATCTGCTTTCCAAAGATCTATAGTTCTTGGCACCTCCAAGGAGCTACCATCCCCATTGGAGCCAATGTTAGTGTCAGTCTTTGAAGCCTTCCTCCAGTGATCAAACATGCTCTTACAAAGTGATTTTAAGGTGTCAAGGTCAAATTTTGTCATTTCAGTGAGTCTTCAAGTGAAATTTGGTCACTAGGTATTAGGTCTAGGGTTTGCTTTTACTTCTTTCAAAGTTGTCCAAATGTCAGTCCATGTCACCATTCAGCTTATTTTACCATCATTCAAAGGATCTTCATCATCATGTCAAGTTCCACTAGGTCATTTTACACCTTGTTCATGCTTCAGTTGTGCCTAGGTAAGGTTCATTTCCCTCTCCTAGGGTTTTGAAGGTAATTTCACTTGGATGGTCATTTCATCAGCCAAACTTGTATCCTAATGTTCATACACTTTCCCCTATCCTTAATGTACATTATTAAACACTTCCCATCACTGAGATCTCCCAAATTCCTCATTTTCGCACAAACCCTAGTTTCTTGCTACAACTTGGAAATTTTCTAGGCTAGGCCTGTGTTTTGCCCTTTTGGACCCCTTCCCCTCCCTCAATCTCTAAAATTCAACTGTCCCCTACTTCCTAACATCCCTCCCTACTTCCCAAAATTTTCTCAAGAATTTAGAAGCCCCTTATCCCCTTCATTTCGCTTCATTTCGACAAATCCCTTGTTCCACACATCGGGATAGGTTTTACTCAAATGATGTTTCTGAGAAATAAAAGATGAATTTTAGAAAAATGAGAGAGTTTTTTGTCCAAACTAGGCCAAGGAATAAAAATCTCCTTCACTTCTTACACAGGTGTCATGGTTTTAGAGAGATGTCAAAAATACAGTTGCCTCAGGAGAATTGATGCACCTCTGAAGTGACCTTGGGAAAATCAAGATTTCTCCTAGCTTGGTTGGCCAAATTACTTGCTTGATGAATCAAATGATAGCTAGACACAAATATATTTCAAATGCACTATCATGAGCTCAATTTGTAGTTGAGGAAGACCTTCAAAAGTTGACTGCAACAGCACTCTGCCTTGAGGCGGCCTCATTTTGTACATTTTGACCAGTCTTGGGAGATTTGATTTTTGATAGGGTAAATGAACTCCAAATTGAAAAATTCCAGTTGGGTTAGAAATTAGACTCAATAATATTTCCAACGAGATATCCCATGCCAAATTTGGACACCAGGAAGACCTCCAAAAGCCTCCTTCAAAAAGGCGCTACGCATTGTGTTTGTGGCACGGCGCATAGAGCTGCAAGCCCAATTTCACCATAAACTTCTCCAAATTTTCCAAATGTGCTCAAATATGTGGTGTGAAAGTAAGTTAAGATTTTTTCCATTGCAAGTGAAAAAAATTTCTCAGAATTTATGGTGGTTTAGTGTGCGAAAGCTCATCATTCAGTCCAAAAGCACAAAGGAAACAAAAAAGAGTTTTAAAGTGAAATGTCAAGTTTGCAACATTACAAAGTGGGTTTTTTCAAATGAAACATCAAAATTATTTGGCATATATATGATTTTTATGTTTCAAGAATCCATTTTCATGCCAAGAGACAGCAGTGAGCAAAGGAGAACCCGTGAGGAGTGAAGGAAGAAGCTTGAGGGAAAATTGTGTTGAAGTTTCAGTGCGCGGCGCATAGGCTGAGTGTCGCGACGCACTGGGCAGGCGCAGTGCATTGAGCCTGCCTCCACAGTGTAAAAAATACATTGGAATGGCGCATTGGAGGTGCGTGGCGCATTGGGTTACTTGTGCGGCGCATAGGGCCGGAAAACTAATTAACTGCCATTTCTTCCAAAACTCCAAATATTCTCGGTCTCTCTTGGTCCAAGTTGGTTAAGTAAACTCTCCATTGTCAATGAACGAGATCTTATGTTGTTTATGAGGATTTTAATACACAAAAATAAAACCCTCTTATCTTGTTGAAAATTGCTTCCTTAGGGTTTTGAAGTTGTTGTTTTAAAATAAATTTGTGCCAAATACTTCATTCCTCACCTTGTTTATTCCTCCCCTCACTGTTATCCTATTATTAAAATCCATTCCCCTATCTCCCTACATCCCTAAAGCCACTTATACTCATTTCATTCCCATTGTCCCCATCCCGATTGTAAATTTCCTCAAACCCCAAGGCTATTCCAAGAAACCAAGTGACTACCCCAAACTCTTTAATTCACAATTTCACTTGATAATAGTCTATTATTTCCATCATTTCCACCACCCTATCCCTCCATACTCCCTCACTTGTTATCATATATTCGGCAACAAAAACCAAAGACACCAAACTCCTCATATTCACCTCAGGCAACATAGATGAAGAAGGCATCGAGGAGGCGTAAAAGGCATGATAGGCTTCAAATTTTGGCCGAAGCTTCCTTGGCCTAGCATAGTGCTTGATGGTGGGAATTCAGCCCAAATTTCAAGAAATTTGGGAAAAATTTTGTCAATTTTGAATTTTTTGGCCTAAAAACAGATTTTCCAGCCCGACGCGTAGCGCCACTTGGCGCGCGCTTATAATTGGTAGCTCTTCAGGAGGAAAACTTTACATTTATGGATTTTTCATCAAAATTTATGCATTCCTATGGATTACCTAAGGATTTCATCAAGTTCTGGGTTGCCTAAAGGGTCAAAAACACCCTAAAAATGGCCTTTCTGCCACCTTTTGCACACACAGGAAGCAGTGTTGGGAGATTTGATTTTTGGAGCGTAAAATGGAAACCAAATTCAAAAATTATACTTGTGTTGGAAAGTAGACAGGAAGGGCTTTCCAACGAGCTATCCTACACTCAATTTTGACTTCGGGAAGACCCTCAAAATCAGACTCAAACTTGTACTATGCATAGAGATTTCAGGCACGGCGCATAGAGAAATTTGGCCTATTTTTCACTCAGCAGCTCAGAATTTCGCCTAGTTTTGGCTAGTTTGACTTTTTCATGTCACTCTTGATGTACCTTGATGTAATTTCATGACCATGATGTAATTTTGGCATATTTTTACTCATCTTAGTGGATTCATTCACTAAAAAGTGAATTGTAAGTGAATGAATCAGTTTCCTATCATATAGAGGCAAGTTGTTTCATTGCCTATTTTTCAGTTCTTAGTTTAGATATGGTTGAAACAGCTCCTAGAATGATGAGATCGACCCCTAGAGGCATGGGAATGAGTTATTATTGTCTATATCTTGTATTTCTTCAGTCATTTTCAGAGGTTGGACACTTGGGATTGCTTAGCACTTCATTGTACATTTCATCTCTGTAATTTTGGCAAAGGAATAGACCAGGGTTTGCAGCACTCTTTGGGATCCATGTGGCTCTGTGTTTTGATGGTTTTTTACTCTATGTAATTGTAAGTTCACTAATGTTCATGTGTATCATTTCTCTTCTCCTTTCTTCTTAAATTAAACAAATGAGTGATAAAGGTGGAATTCATTAGCTTGCTTTGCTCTGCCTTCAGTTTTGTTTAATTTTCCATGTTTTCATCTGTTTGAAGAGGATTATTGAAAGCCTCTTTCCCTCTTCAGCTCCTCATCGGTCTAAACCATCCATTCATTCTATCCAAAGCATCAAAAAAATTTCCTTCATTGCCCCAATCAGAACTCTGCAAAAACTAGGCCTCATCCCCGCACCCAAAACTACCTTTCCTTTTGATTCCAACAAAACCCCCAAAAAATCAAAATCAAACTCTTTTACTTATATACCTAGCCTAAAATTATCCTTTATTTCAATTCATCTCAAGCCTCACTGATTATTTTTCTGAGATTGACCCGAAGAGAGCCCTCTCCTGATCTGGTAGGGCTAGCTACCAGACTGAGCCTGGTTTGATGTTACCCTAGACTCTGCCTTCCTTCAACCTGAGGTAGATTTAGGCAATAACAGAGCCAACCACATCTCATGTGCAGTGTTCTTCCTAGACAAATGAGGTATTAGGGGGTCCTTCACACCATCAAGGATGATCAATCTCGCTCTCATATCCAAATCCTCGTACACTTCTAGTTCCTTTGGGTCACTTGGCTTCTTGATGACTTTCTTGGCAAATTCCTAGATCCTGTTGACTTGCAATACCAACTTGATCCTTTCCTTCCATGGACTATAGTTGGAAAACCCTTCCAATCTCTCCTCATACCAGAGACCAACCTGCGACTTCGACATTGTAGTTAGCCCTTCACATACAATCTAACCAACTCCCTCTTAAGTTGTACTTTGTTGTGCACTTTGATGATTCACTGTCTTCCAAAGTAGCTCAGACACGCTCTGATATTGTGTTGAATTTCCACGATCTTGGGCCTAGGATAGAATCTTAGAATATCTGATGCTAACAAACCAAGAATCTCAACAAAATCTACTTTCCATAGCAGAAATTAAATAGCAGTAAATCACACATGCACAAGTATAGACACATGTTAATTTTGGGCAACTAGATCCAAACTCCATGTTGCATTGCTCATATGATGATGATGATATTTTTGTTGGATTCCTCTTTCAGAGAGCTGCAAGATTGATCTAAAGATCATCTTTTTTGGATTCGGAGAACTAATATTTTAAATTTATTTTCCACACGTGCAAATTGTCAAGGTCTGCTAGAATTGTAATGTAGGCTCACAAGCCCAATAGATGTGTCACACACCCTCATTGATGGATATAAATAGGAGAGAGATTATGCTCATTTCATCATCATCTCATTGCACACATTCTGCCTCTTCTGATTGGTTCATACAACCTTTAGAGGCTTTTCTCTCTCCCACGTGGAAATTTGGATGCCAGAAATGGATGTGATGCTAGAAATCTAGATGTCGGAAATTTGGATGAGGGATCCTTTTGTTGACTTGCGTTGACTGTTTTGGGAGTTGTCTTTTGAGGTGTGTATGACACTTGAGGAAGGTTGATCTTGTATGTTGGAAGAGCTGGTTTGACCAACAAAAGTCTTTGCTGGCTAGGGCATCTTGTTGACTATTTTAACAAACATTTCTCTCTATATTTGTTGGACAAGAAGAATTACAAATTTTGATATATTATTTGGCTTGTCTTCTGTTGATCTATTATTATGTTCTATAAATATTTTACTTTCATGTTTATGTGATTTCTAATCTGAATTGGGCCTATAAGAAATATTGAAGTAAATTGCATTAAGCATAGAACATACCATGGTTATCTAAATTTAACATGGTATCAAAGCTAAAGTGAAGACAAAGCCCAAGCTAGTGTGAAAATCAATCACCAAAGAAGTTGTCTTATTAAGGACAAATGGCCTCCTCAACCTACAAGGGTTTCAAGACTGATGATAAGCTGATTGATAAGTTTGATTATCATGCCTGGAAGGTGTCTTTGGATTTGGTATTGGAAGATCAAGAAGCCATGGATTATGTGCAGGGGAAGATAAATGAGCCTCCATCAAATGCATCGGCTGCCACAAAGACGAAGTATAGAAAGGGGAAAGTCAAGGTGAAGATGATCATCAAGGATTCTATTCATAAGCAATTGGTTTCTTATATCTCTGAGCTAGGCACATCCAAAGAGATGTATGATAAGTTAGTTAGCATGTTTAGGGCTAGCAATACTAATCAAGTTCTCTTCTACAAGAACAAGTTGAAGAATATCAAGAAGGGTAAAGAAGAATGCATGCAATCTTATTTTATTAGGCTCACAGAAATCGGGAATGATCTCTTAGCTATTGGAGAAGAAATAGTTGATCGAGAGCTCGTTCTCATTGCTCTTGGAGGACTCCCCTGTGATTGGCATGTATTCAATATTACTATTCTTAAAAATAATGTGATTCCTGATTTTGATGAATTGTTGATGAGATGCACTCGAGAGGAGACAAGGATAATGGAGAGAGACCATCCCTCTAATGGGAATGGAGGTGACCCTACTGCTTTTACCGCTCATGCAAAGAAGAGGAACAATGGTGGTTCGGGAAATCAAAACCATGGAAGAGCGGGTCCCAAAGGAAGAAAAGGAAGATGTTACACTTGTAACAAGTTTGGTCACTATGCAAGAGAGTGCCCCAATAGAAGGGACTCTCGTAGAGATGATGAAAACAATAACAACAACTTCAGGGGGAGTGGAAATCAAAGGAACAACAGGTTCAAAGGAAAAAGGAAGGCTCCCTCTGATCGAAGTGGTAATGGTAAACCTTTCAAGAGGTCAAGAAATTACAGGTATGATGAATCAAATGTTGTTGATATTCAGAGAAATGAATATATTATTATATCTTCCCTCTCTTCTGCATCTCCTCCCGACACCCTAGATGTCTGGTTGATTGATAGTGGTGCTTCAAGGCACCTCACTGGATATAAAGAAGCCCTCTCTAATTTGATTAAGAAGGATACTAATTTGGAGATTATCCTTGAAGACAATGCCACCTATTCCGTAAAAGGGATAAGGACTGTGACCATTCATCTAACTCAAGGTCAAGTCCTCCGCTTGCAAGATGTGTTGTGCGTACCTGATTTGAAGAAGAATCTTGTGTCCATTTCGGAAATGGAAGACAAAGGATTCAAGGTGGCATTCATCGATGGAAAGGTACGCATTTAGAAGAAGAACTTCAATGAAGCTCTTATTATTGGTTTTAGATTTGATATGCTTTATCAGGTTGGAGGAAGTCCGTTGGGGGCCATGACATGTGACACAACTCTTCAAGCCGAGCTACAACACTGGTGGTCTACACACCTTCATTACAAGGCCCTTCCTGAAGTAAGAAAGGTGGTGACAAGGATGCCCGAGTTCAAAGATGATCATGAAGTTGTTTGTCAGGGTTGTGCCGACATCTGATATTTTGCAATTGGTACATTCCAATCTATCTGGTATGATGCCCATAACATCCTTGGGAGGATGTTTATATTACATCACTTTTATAGATGACTTCTCCCACAAGACTTGGATATACTTCTTGAAGAAGAAGGATGAAGCATTCAAGTGGTTCCATACCTTCAAGGCCTTGGTTGAAAATCAAACATGGAAGAAGATCAAAATTTTGAGGACCGATAATGGAGCTGATTATGAGTCAAATGAATTCAATGACTATTGTAGGTAAGTTGGCATTAAGAGGGATACCACCACTATGTATACTCCCGAAAAAAATGGTGTTGTTGAAAGGAAGAATAGAACCATTGTGGAAGCTGCCCATGCCATGCTTTATGACCAAGGTCTTCCGAAGTTTCTATGGGGAGAAGCTGCCAACACTGTTGTGTATGTTCAAAATATATGCCCACATTCTGCATTGGACTCCAAAACTCCTGAAGAAGTCTTCTCTGGTAAGAAACCTGATGTTTCTAACATTAGAGTTCTTGGAAGTCTCGTTTATTTTCATGTGTCGAAAGAAACGAGAAGCAAGTTGGATGCTTCTGGGAAGAATGGAATGTTTGTGGGCTATAATGAAACCTCGATGGCATATAGAATCTACGTGTCTGGTCAAAGAGAAGTGGAGATATGCCACGATGTCACCTTCGATGAAGATGTTGTCCTCAAGAAAGTTAGGAATCTTCTTAGCTCAAAGGAAGACAAAGAAGAAGAAGAAGCATGGAAGCAGGAAGAATCGAAGGGTGAACCAATGCTCGATATCGAAGGTCCGATGGATCCTATTGATCCACCTCCTTCAAATAAAAGGAGACCCTCATGGCTTAGGGACACTCTCCAAGATGATGAGAGACACATTGGTCCAAGAGGAAATTTCGTAAAAGCAGTTAATTTTGGGCATCCAGGTCCAAACTCCATGTTGCAATGCTCATACGACGATGGTCATATTATTGTTGGATTCCTCTTTTGGACAGGTGCAAGATTGATCTAGATATAATCTTGATCATATGAGAAAAACATTGATTTTGAATTTATTTTCCACATGTGCAAGGTCGGCGAGATTTATCCCACATGCCTAAGAGATGTGTCACACACCCTCATTGATGAATATAAATTGGAGAGACTTGGAGGTAATTTTCTCATCATCTCATCACACATTCTCTCATTGTGATTTGATTGGTTCAATAGCCTTTGGAGGCCTTTTTCCCTCACACGTGTGGAGCGAAGCTGCTGTTTTCTGCTCTGATCTGTTTAGGGCTTTCTATTTTCTGTGCTGATCTGTTTAGGGATTTTCTTCTGCAATGTTGACCAGCATTGACCGTGGTCAACCCTTGGTCATTTGACCTCAATATTCTACAGAAATTTTAATTTTAGGAGGCTGTATAGTTGGGCACTAAAATCGATGAATTTCAGGTTGTTTGACCAAAGCCCTAGTTTGCTGTTGACTTTTCTGAAGCTGCCTGCATTGACTTTTCTGCGTTGTCCCTGGTTTGACTTGCATTGACTTGTGATGAGCTATCTTTGAGGGCTATGGATGTGACACATGAAAGTCCTGGCTGATTGAGAAAGACTTTGCTGGCTGAAGCATCTTGCTGACTGCCGTAACACCACAATCTCTCATATCTTTGCTGGACAAAAGGAATTGTAAATTTGATCTATATTTGACTTGTCTTCTATTGATATTTTATTTTGTTTTATCAGCATTTTACTTTCAAGAAGATTGAAGTAAAAGTGCATTGATCATAGAACACCATGGTTATCTTAAATTAACAAAGAAAGAAGCCGAATAGGTACCAAGGGTACCTAGCAGCTATAAGCATTATTGTACAATCTGATCTTGGATCATTTGAAGAAGTTGTAAAGCATCAAGTTTGGAAGGATGCTATGTACGAGGAATATGAATCTATCATGAAGCATAGTATTAAAAATCAGCCGGGTCAAATCGGAAACCGGTAAAATCGACCGTTCAGACCCCTGGCCGATCAAAACCAGTCAAAAAACCCAGTTGAACCCCCTCCTTCGCATGAAATTCTGGTCAAACCAGTGTTGACCGGCCAGTTAAGGATGAAACTGGCTGGTTAGCTGCTAAACGGCTGTTGGGACCCACGCATAGATAGAATGCCAGTTTAGGGTTGATTTGGGGAGAAGGGGAGGGTTGTTTCCCTCCAAACAAACCCTCCCCAATCCCATATAATTAGGGGCAGCCTCTCATTTGTCTCACACCATCTCATTTGCAGCTTTTGTGAGTTTTATTGAGAGCTTGGAGAGTGTTGAGTGTTTGCTAGAGCAGTGATCTTGGTGGCTTGGAGTTGGAGTTGGAGCTATTTTGGAGATAGTTTGGAGTTGTCAGTAGAGTTGGCATCTTCAAGAGGAGGCTAAGGAAGCTAGTTTGCATTGCTAGGTAAGGATTTTCACTTGAAAAATCCATCATTTCATCATTGTTCATGAAGTAATTTTTCTTATGTGTTTAGCTATGCTATTGCTATCAAATCTCTAGTCCTATGCTATCAAATTTTGTATGTTTGAATGTGCATTTTGTTTCGTAAATTTAGCCTTGGCTATCCATTTATCTTAGCTGCAATTTTTTTAAATGGCAGATTTATTTCCAAATTTCAATTATTTCAAGTCAAGATGGCTCCAATAACCAAGGATAGTGCATGGGCCCATTGTGATGTGGTTGATGGAAAGATGATATGTAAATTGTGTGAAAAATCTATTGGAGGTGGGGTTATTCTTAGATTGAAACAACACTTGGCTGGGATAAGAGGCCAAGTAAAGCCATGTGATGCACCTAATGAAGTGATAGGTCCAGTTAGGGCAGAATACCTTGCCAAGTTTGAAAATTTTGAGGAGACTAAGGCTAGGGAGAAGGCCATCCAAGATGAAATTGCAAGGAAGAGGGAACTAATAGAATCCCTGAGACAGAGTGGGTATGATGATTATGACATTCAAGACTCCACTTCTATCCCTCCCACCAATGACCCCTTTCATTTATAGTATTAAAAACCAGAACCGGTGACTGGATCGATGGACCTAATGAACTGGGTTTTTGACCGAAACTAGTCTAACCGGTACTGGTCAAGTCTAAACGAATTGGTTTTTTAAAAAATACATTAAATAATTATTTTTAATAAAAAAACTATTTTTAAGATTTGCAACCATGATTCCAAGCCAATAGAGACAAAATATGCAAATTTTTCTCATTTATATACCATGTAAAGGTGAATATATCAAAATGGCACCGAGGGCAATACATATCATCAAAAAATACATAAGCAATGAGGTTCCAAATGGCCCATAAAGTCTGAAAACAATGCTACAAGCTATGAGGCCATTGGCCTAATACAAGACTACAAGTCTAGAGTCTAGACTCTACAGTGTACACATGAATCATGATCAATAATCAAATTCATCACCACTACTAGACACGGGATCAACATCGGCAGCTTCATAGAGTTCATCTGGATCAGAGTCTGAGGATGCCTCAGCCTCATCTACAACCTCAATACCACTGCCACCAATAACAATAGAAGTGGACCTAATGGAAGCACAAGTTACTCATGCTACATGACTAGTTCCTTCCATTGGTTGTTTTCCTTTCCTTGATGCAGCTACTAATCCTAGGTCTTTGTCTGATGGCGCCACCAAATCTGCTTCAAGTTCATCCCCCGCTAATGCTGCATCAAAATCAAAACCTGCCTCAAACACTGGATCTTCAATCTCCTCCACCCATTCTGATGTTGGATCAATATCATCCAACACAATGGGATCTAGATCAGGTGTTTTGTTCATCAGTTGGTTCTGCCTCAAGTGAAAGTTGTATTGCACAAACACAAGATCATTTAACCATTTTTGTTCCAAACAGTTTCTCTTATTTGTGTGTATGCGCTCAAAAACAGACCAATTGCACTCACAACCTGAAGCACTGCAAGTTTCGCTGAGGATTCTATTGCAATTGAGGACATTGGCCGCCAAATGACTCCCACCAATGTGTTGCACAGAAAAAGACATTAATTAGTAACATAGTTCATTTCATTACTTATTTACAAACTATTTAACTTGAAAGAAAAACAAATTGGAATTTCTTACCTGGTTGATCCACATCTCTTGCCATTTTCACCAAGTTCTTTCCCAAGGTACCAGCTGCCATATTGAAAAGAGTAAGTTGTTTATGTGTTTCCAACAGGTCTGCACGGATAGGGACCTTGCGCTCCAAGCATCAATCAATCCAGATATGACCTCCCCATCCTGCTGATCTCCTAACCGAGCTTTATAATGATACTTTAGGTTCAAAAAATACCCAACTGAATATATAGGACGATTGCGTTGATTGTTCCATCTGTTATCAATGATCTCCCATATACGGCCATATTTAGCTAACTTGTCCCTGTAAACTGTCTATATTTTCTCCTTTTCCTGATCCATAGCCTCATAAATGTATCCCATTGCCACCTTTTCCCCATCCACCATCCTTAGCACCTTAACAAGGGGCTCAATAATTTTTACAAGCTCTGAAAACATTCTCCAAAAATAATTGTCAAAGACTTTCTTTTTGGTGTCCTTTCCATCTTGTCTATGAGCCCACTAAGATTCAGTACAATCATTAGAAGAAAACATTTTCTGTAGGTTTTTATATTGATAATTGAGACATTGCAACGCAAGGAAGTGAGTTGAAAATCTCGTAATTGCAGGCCTAACAAGCTCTTTTCCCCCAGTGTTTTTCCTCACTAGGCTCAATACCCATGAGTGGTTGTAAATGTATTTTGTAATGCACTTTCCATGCTCTACAGTGTTTTTTACCCACTCTACTTTGCCTATGTCCTCAAGCATGAGGTCTATGCAATGTGTAGCACATGGAGTCCAAAATATGGTCCTATATTTGGTTTCAAGCATATTTCCAGCAAGAACATAGTTTGAGGCATTATTTGTGATGACCTGCACAACATTCTGCTCCCCCACTTCCTGAATAAACTCATTCAAAATCTCAAATAAAAGGGTTGCATCCTTCACCTTATCAGATGCAGCAACTGATCTCAAAACATTGTTCCTTGAGGGCAAGAAACAAGGAAGTTAATGATAGTGAGGTTCTTTCCTTCAATCCATCCATCTGACATGATGGAACAACTTGTTTTAAGCCATGACTCTCTATAGTCAGCCAAATACTCATCAATGGAACAAATATCTTTTTGCAAAAGAGATCCCCTCAAGTCATGCATAGTAGGGCCTTTGAAGCCCTTTCCTATAGCTAAAATAGAGTCTCACATAGCTTGGTAATAAGGTGAGCAAGAAACATTAAATGAGATATCTGCATCATACCACCATCTAGCAATGTACTGATAAGAAGTTTCTTTGCATTGTTTTTTCCAACATTGATCCAAAGTGGGTTGACAACTTGGCTGGGAGGAAGTGGTTGTGGGATTAGTAGTGGACGAGAAATAACTTTGGATGTTGGGTCTCTTTGTTGGTTTTGATTTTTGGCCAACAAGAGGAACATAGTGAAACTTTGCATATCTGTTATACATGGAGCTTTTGCTAACAGTTCTTCAGTTATGGGGAAGCTATACAATAGCAAGCATCAGTAATAGCCTGTTGGTCCTCAGAAAGGTACATGAATAAAAAAATTCCTTTACTTTGTTTGACTTTAATTAAAATTTTTCAGGATTTAGGAACATAGTTCACTTACTTTGACTTTAATTAATAGTTTTCAGGATTTAGGAACATAGTTCATTTACTTTGTTTGACTTTAATTAACCGTTTTTAGGATTTAGGATCAGCAGGATTATAGTGTTTCCACTAGATGGCACAATGATAAATTTGCATGGGATGACTTACTATTGTTGGGATTTTATCATTGTTATTTCTAATTTTATAATTTGAGAAACAAGGACATCTATGCTCATTTCTAAGGACTCTGATGCCCCATGCTCCCATGAATTCACTCCCACTCATCCCCCTTGTGCATTTCCTTGCTCGTATGTTAGGTCCCTATATCACTAGTATAGCCCTTTATTATTATTAGTGTAAACCCCTTATTGTTATTATTTTACCCTTGTAACCCCCATTTTGTTATTATTGTGCCCTTAAATTATTATTGTTAGGTCGGCTAGGATTACATTGTGGCCCACTAGGATTACATTATGGCCCCATGGACTCCTATATATAGAAAGGAGGTTTTGTAAATTGTATCATCCAAGAATTGTTCATTTTATGTAATGTATTGGAGGTTTCCCCCTCGAAGTGGCTTATTTCTAAGGCGTTGATATCTATTTTCTTCTCTTTTTGGAGCTGGTTACACAACATTTGGTATCAGAGCTTTGGATTCTAGGGTTTCGCTGCTCCAAACAGGTCATCGTGGAATTTTCGCTATAATTTTTTTTCTGCGAAGTTTCAGAAGCTGAAATTTTTAGGGTGCGAAGCCAAAATCTTGAGGAAGTCTGTATAAAAATTTCAGAGTTTGGTTCGCAATAATTTCGGAGATATGATCTGTGGAACTCAGGTATTTTTTCAGGCTCCTAAACAGGTCATCGTGGAATGTTGTCATCGTGGAATGTACGCTATAAATTTTTTTCTATGAAGGTTCAGAATCTGCAAAATGCATATGGTGTGAAGACAGAGATCACGAGGAAATTCATCAAAAAATTTCAGAGCTTGGTTCGCAATATTTTTTGAGATATGATCTGTGGAAGGTAGTGCTTTTTCAGGCTCCTGAATTTCATCTCAAAGAGGTGATCGTGAGAAAAGTTCAATAACTCTCTCTCTGAAGATTGGATTGGAGTGCCGTCAAAATTGGTCACAATTACACGGCCGGTAGTTTCTTTGCTATCAATTTCAGAGAAAAAGGACAAAACAGTGACATGTGGCAAGTCGTACAAGTTCGCTCTACTGAACCAGTCCAGAATTAGGTCATTGTGGGATATTGGACACAAATTTGTCTTGGAGAATCAAAATTAGGTCAGACCTGTGGCATTTGAAAGAAGCTTCAGAGGGCTACAACAGGGCTGAATTTCAGATATCGAAGATTTTCAATTACAGAGATAATTCAATTTCAATATCGAGCTCCTAAAAGCTAGTAAAAGGTGGGTATTTTTTTTCCGAATTGCATAAGTCTTGTTTGAAGAATCAAGTTGAATTGATTCCAAGGGCATCTTGTAGAATGAATATCAGTGTTGGATTCTTAAATGGCCCTAACAAAATTCAACACCCAAACAGCCTTCGAGCTCTACTATGACTCTGAAGATGAAAAGTGCAACATGATCTATCGAAATTACAAGAGCAAATTTTTAACAAAATTTCACTCTAAAAAACAGCAAAAATGAAATGGAAGTTTTGTGAAGAAAGGCGTGCAGGAAGGCAGAAGATGGGCAGTTTGAAGAAAGGCATGGAAGCTAAGATGGATGACATGAAAGACAACATGGAAAACATGAAGAATGATCTAAAAGAATACATGGAATGCTTTATGACAAGCCCAAAATCCCCGAAATGATTCCTAATGGCGGAAATATAGGAGAAGAACCTCATGATGAGAACAAAATCAATGTTAATCATGATTTCATAAACTCGAATGTTGGTGGGAAGAACCACCATATTCCAAAAATGGATATGAGGAAGTTTGATGGAAAGGATCCTGTAACATGGATACTACAAATGGAGCAATATTTTGATCTCCATAACGTGCAAAACACACAAAACGTACGCATTGCAACTTTACATTTAGAACAAAATACATTTGTATGGTATCAATGGCTTTTCTCCCATAAAAAAATTGTCACTTGGTCAATTTTTACGGAGGAAATGATAGCACATTATGAGGATACAAAGAGCAACACCTTCTTTAGCCAATTGATAAATCTCAAACAAAGGGTTTAGTGGGGCAGCACATTGAGGACTTCCAAAAATTGAATATAAGGGTAACTGATATTCCAGAGGAACGCAGGATTGATCTCTTCATAGGCACTTTAAAGGATAACATCCAACATGAAGTTCACGTTTTGGAACCCGATTCATTAGAGAAGGCATTCAGGTTGGCAAGAAAAGTTGAATGTAAAATTATGGCGACAAGGAAGCCTACCACTCAATTCTATAAAGAAGGAAGTGTTGTTATGCCTAGATTTCCACAACCTACAAGGTTGACACCACAACAATTGGAAGAAAAAAGAGCAAAAGGGCTTTGCTACAGTTGTGATAGCAAATACACTAAAGGTCATAAGTGTGCTGAGAAGAAATTATTTTAAATAGACTGTGAAGAAGAAGAAGAAAATGAACAAGAAGAGGATATACACCAGGAACCACCCCTAGAATAGGAAGAAATGAATCCGACCATATCGTGTAATGCACTAGCAGGAATTACCACTCCTCAAACTCTCAAGATAGAAGGACATATAAAGAAGAAAAGGGTAATAGTGTTGATTGATTCAGGTGGCACCCATAATTTTATTCATTTTAAGGTAGCCAAGGAATTAAATTGTTTCCTATACCCAGCACCAGAATGTCAAGTGATGGTTGCAAATGGAGGAACTATAAATTGCTCTGGAAAATGCCATAATATCATGCTAATCATGGGGGAATATGTATTGACTAGTCCAATGCTTTCCATTCCTATGGGAGGTGCTGATGTTGTACTAGGAGTACAATGGTTACAATCTTTGGGGATGGTAGCTTTTAATTTTCAAGAACTTTTCTTGAAATTTTTTTCAGAAGGAAAGGAAGTCGAATTAAGGGGTATTGCGGGGAAGCCAGGAAGGATAATAAGCTCTAATTTCATGGCAAAACTTCTAAATAAAGAACAGCGAGGCGTAATTGCACAATTATGCTCACTAGAAGTTCCAACATCAAAATCATCTATTTCGGTAGATCTCTAACAAGTCTTGGACAATCATTCCAAGGTGTTTGAAACTCCCAAAGGACTCCCACCTATTCGTGATCATGATCATGCTATTCATTTGATTCTAGGAAGTGTTCCTCCAAACATCAGGTCTTATAGATATCCTTACTTCCAAAAGAGAAAAATTGAACGTATGATTGCAGAAATGTTAGAGGCGGGTATAATTCAACCTAGTCAAAGTTCTTTCTCTACTCCCGTAGTATTGGTACACAAGAAGGATGGATCATGGCGAATGTGTCTGGATTATAGGGAGCTCAATAAGCTCACCATTAAAGATAAATTTCCCATTCCTGTGATTGATGAATTATTGGATGAATTACATGGAGCAATTTATTTACCAAGTTGGATCTTCGTTCAGGATATCATCAAATTAGAATGAAGACTGAAGATATTCCAAAAACAACATTTCGAACTCATGAGGGTCATTATGAATTTTTGGTCATGCCTTTGGCCTTACCAATGCACCTTCTACATTTCAAGGGTTGATGAATTCCATTTTCAAACCCTTCCTTAGAAAATTTGTGCTAGTATTTTTTGATGATATACTAATCTACAGCAGGTCTTGGAAGGATCATGTTGAACATGTTGACAGGGTGCTCAAACTATTGCAGGAGAAACAATTATATGAAAAAAAATCCAAATTTTTCTTTCGAGTACAAGAGGTGGAATATCTGGGTCATATTGTATCTCACGAGGGTGTTAAAGTAGACCCTAACAAAATTAAAGCCATTAAGGAATGGAAAGTGCCCACAACCATAAAGAAGTTGCAAGGATTTCTCTGGTTAACAGGGTATTATCGCAAGTTTGTTAAGAATTATGGAAGAATAGCAGCACCTCTAACAACATTATTGAAGAAAGATGCATTTTCATGGACTCCTGAAGCAACTAAGGCCTTTGAACGTCTTAAAGAGGCAATGTGCCTAGCACCGGTCTTAGCTACACCAGACTTCACAAAAACCTTTATTGTGGAATGTGATGCCTCAGGAAATGGAATTGGTGCAGTTTTAATGCAGGAAGGAAGACCCATTGCTGTTGAAAGTCGTCCAATCAAAGGAAAGTATTTACAGAAACCTATTTATGAGAAGGAAATGTTAGCAATACTGCATGCACTAAAGAAATGGTGAACTTACCTAATGGGAAGACACTTCAAGGTAAAACTGATCATGATAGTCTTAAACACTTTTTGGAACAAAGACTATCTTCAGAAGAGCAGCAAAAATGGGTCACAAAGATGTTGGGTTATGACTTTGAAATAATCTACAAAAAAGGAAAGTTTAATGTTGTTGCAGATGCACTCTCAAGAAAGAATGAAGAGGTGGAAGCATTGCTTTGTGCCATTTCTATTATCCAACCAGATTTGATAACCGAAGCAAGAGATGAATGGAAGAAGGACAAAGATGTATGGACACTCATTCAAAAGTTGCAGCAAGATCCTAGTACATCCGATACATTTAGTTGGAAAAATGATTCCTTATGGTACAAAGATCGCTTATATCTTTGTAAGGATTCCCAACTAAAACAAAATATTCTTCTGGAATTGCACACTTCTCCTTTAGGAGGACACTCAGGATTTTTAAAAACTTACCACAGGGTGAAGAAAGAATTTTTTGGGGATGGCCTTAAATCTGATATTCGAAAGTTTGTGGCGGAATGTTTGGTTTTCCAGCAGTTTAAAGTGGAAACAATTAAGACCCCAGGACTTCTACAACCTTTATCCATTCCAAGTCAATGTTGGGAGGAGATTTCAATGGATTTTATCACAGGTTTACCTAAGTCCGAAGGAAAGAGTGTCATCATGGTGGTAGTTGATAGACTTACCAAGTATGCACACTTTTGTGCATTATCTCATCCATTTAAAGCAAGCACAGTTGCTACTACATTTATGGACAGAATTCAAAAGCTACATGGAAGCCCAAGGGTTATTGTGAGCGACAGAGATCCCATTTTTACCGGAAATTTTTGGACGGAGTTATTTTCTTGTTTGGGTACTCAATTAGCTCATAGCTCATCTTATCATCCTCAATCTGATGGTCAAACCGAGATAGTAAATAAATGTTTGGAAGGATATCTTCGTTGTTTTGTATCTGATAAACAAACACAATGGGTCAAGTGGTTACCTCTTGCCGAATGGTGGTATAACACTTCCTTCCATACTGCAGCAAAAATGACCCCATTTATGGCACTTTATGGATATCATCCACCATCCATCACGTCATCTTTAAGGGAAAATTCGAAGGTTCAAGCAGTGGAAGATCACATCGAGCATCAGCAAGAAGTTCTCCAACTCTTAAAGGATAACCTGAATTTGGCACAAAATCGAATGAAACAACAGGCAGATCAACTTCGTAGCGAGAGAAGTTTTGATGTAGGAGATTGGGTATTTTTACGGCTACAGCCATACAAACAAATGTCCCTCAAGCAAGCAAAGAAGGATAACAAATTATCGCCAAAGTACTATGGTCCTTACAAGGTGTTGCAAAAGATTGGTACTATGGCATACAAATTGGAGCTTCCTGCTTCTTCGCGAGTACATCCAGTTTTCCATGTTTCATGTTTAAAGAAGGTTGGTGAAAATGGCCAGTTCAAATAAGATGCCAACTTATAAAGGGAAAATTCAGGTTGTCTCTATGGCATATCAGACAAGAATTCGACAATTTCTAATTGATCATTTCAGAGTATTCTATTAAAGTGAATAATTCTACTACTTAAGATCGTACAATAGAGTGATGAAAATTTTTTATACAAAAGCACCACGAGCTACTCCAAGTACAGGACATTTTTTAAAGGATAGGGAATGTTAGTCCTATAACACAGGTATAGTCATTTTTTATTATTATTATGTAACCATTGTTACTCCCATGTGTCGTTATGTTCTATTGCTTTTATTATTGTGCCCTTAAATTATTATTGTTAGGTCGGCTAGGATTACATTGTGGCCCACTAGGATTACATTATGGCCCCATGGACTCCTATATATAGAAAGGAGGTTTTGTGAATTGTATCATCCAAGAATTGTTCATTTATGTAATGTATTGGAGGTTGCCCCCTCGAAGTGGCTTATTTCTAAGGCGTTCATATCTCTTTTTTTCTCTTTTTGGAGCTGGTTACCCAACATTAAATGAGATATCTGCATCATACCACCATCTAGCAATGTACTGATAAGAAGTTTCTTTGCATTGTTTTTTCCAACATTGATCCAAAGTGGGTTGACAACTTGGCTGGGAGGAAGTGGTTGTGGGATTAGTAGTGGACGAGAAATAACTTTGGATGTTGGGTCTCTTTGTTGGTTTTGATTTTTGGCTAACAAGAGGAACATAGTGAAACTTTGCATATCTGTTATACATGGAGCTTTTGCTAATAGTTCTTTAGTTATGGGGAAGCTATATAATAGCAAGCATCAGTAATAGCCTGTTGGTCCTCAGAAAGGTACATGAATAAAATAATTCCTTTACTTTGTTTGACTTTAATTAAAATTTTTCAGGATTTAGGAACATAGTTCATTTACTTTGACTTTAATTAACAGTTTTCAGGATTTAGGAACATAGTTCATTTACTTTGTTTGACTTTAATTAACCGTTTTTAGGATTTAGGATCAGCAGGATTATAGTGTTTCCACTGGATGGCACAATGATAAATTTGCATGGGATGACTTACTATTGTTGGGATTTTATCATTGTTATTTCTAATTTTATAATTTGAGAAACAAGGACATCTATGCTCATTTCTAAGGACTCTGATGCCCCATGCTCCCATGAATTCACTCCCACTCATCCCCCTTGTGCATTTCCTTGCTCGTATGCTCCCCCCTATCCTAGAAGCTTGGTGGAACATAGAAAAATTGTGATGCAAATCTCTTGCAAGATAACTGCAAACACATCTGAAGGTTTCATTAGTAGAAATCTCCAATTTCAAGAAATAAGATTTTTCCCTATCATCAATTGCCACAAGTTTTTATAGGCAGTGTGCCACATGGATGGGCAAGTCTAAACATTGAAATGATTTATTTTGCCAATGACCATTTTATTTAGGGCGCACTGATTTATTCATTTATTCACTTTATGGCCTATAGCTATATTAACCAAAATTTACTCCTTCCCTATTGATGTGAATGCTTAATGTTTTCATGGATAGCATGGAGTTAATCTGGTCTCAGCCACTGTCTACAAATATTTTCGCATTTCCAACTTCCTTACTCCCATTCCTTACCCAGTTCTGGCCCTCTTATCAGGTCCCACAACTCTGCCTCTTTATTTGAACCCTGCCCTATACCTTAGCTATAGTTGGCTATTGCTGGTCTGTAATCATCCACTGGGAATCCCTCCTATCCCAGTTATCCAGTTTTATGTTGAATCTGTGTAAGTGCAGCATGTAAAATCCTAGATTAATGTTTGTTGACATGACTAGGTCTAGATTGCATCCAAAAACAAAAGATTCAGGATTGTGATTGAACTTCGTCAATTCCATCCTCTCGACTCTTAGACTCCCTTCTATAAGGACATAAGATAAAGTTTAGGAGGCAACTCATTGCCCTCCCTCCTTCTCAGTCTAATCTAGGTTCTTCTCCTTCAAAAAATGTGTTTTTCCTGGTAATTCACGTGATCTGGGGAGGGATTTTGAGAAGAACCTTTACATTATTCTATATATACTTTATATCTCCAAGGAAAAATTGCTAAACCTCATCCCAACCCTTAATAGTGTGATTTGATGCATTCTGATTTAGACCGTAGGGGAGATGAAATTTTTTTGGGATCGTAATGCTCACACTAGGACCACCAGATCCATGTTCATGTGGTTACTGAGCATGAGCTTTGTCTTAATGAACATGACTTGGAGAATGTTGGGTTGAACAAAGTTTCAATAGATGATTCCAGTCGAGTTACTGCATATGGGATGTATCTTCGGCAAATGTTTGAGTTGAGTGGCCTGTTGACTTTTCATGGAATCTACTGCTTTACTGAGTTTGGCACTTGCATTTTCCTTTCTTGTAAATGATCTAGTGTATTTGTTTGTGCCCTTTCCAAAATTTCTCAGTTTCATCATATCTTGTCTCTCTTGTTGATCATGCCTTCCCAGCCTTCACTTTATTTCTCCTTCTGTAACCTCCTTTACTTGTTTTCCTCCTAGTTCTCCTCACATCAATATTGATGTCCAACTATATCAACTTCTTTTATTTTTATTCTCCCTGCCCTATTACTGCAAAATTTGATTTTTGGTTCATTAGGATTCCTTTTCACAAATATTCCACTTTCCTGAGGGTGTCTGTCCATTTGGTTTTGTTCCATGGAAGTGTGACCTTCACTCATCTTCATCCAGTTCTGGACACTTGGAAAGAGCATTTTTGTCTCCTTTGACATAGGAAATATGAGTTCCTTACATCAAGGACGAAATTTTTTTTATTTGCACGTTAAACATCTCTTAAGATTTTTGGTGGTATCCTCTTCCCAATAAAAAACCTCTTCTTGAATCTTGATATTGATATATCCCTTGCCCCCGCTCAATCTTATCAATGCTTCTTGTTGATATGATCATCATGCTAACCATTTCTTTGGTGCTGAGATATGGGGCCCTAGCTTAATGCCTTTTGATTGGGCTTTGCATTGAGTGAGTGTAGTGGCTCAAGCTGAACAAATAATCTGATGCAAATGGATGATCCCATAGGCTATTGTGGAGGTTGAATTTGGCACCCATTCCATTTGCCTTGAGATTATTTTGAATATTTTTAGTGTGGCTTCCTTTCTTCAGAGTTTTTAACTTTTTCACAATGGCTGATTGAGTGTTAGGGCATGATGGATACCCTTATGTGGCCATCTGCACCTCAATGGAGGCACCTTTACTCTCCCAGGATGAGATGATGTTGTTAGTTCTTGGAAGTCCCCTCTTTGCTCCACTCTATTGGCTTTCCATCAATTCTCTGTTTCACTTCATGATTCTTTATATGCTCTTCCCCAACTTCTTCCCCACCATCATGACGTTAAAGAGGAAACTACGATGACATTTATTAGCAATACATAAATCCTACTTGGATCTTCAATTCTGAGGTTCATGGATAGCCTTTTACCTTGAGTATTTTCTAGAGCCAAGGGATGGTCTTATTGTATGTCTGAGTATACCCTACATCAATGATCTCATGATCTCAGATTCCCCAGTCAGACAGTGTAGTTATCTTCACATTAAGTTTGAGTATTGTATCCCACAAGAGGAGAGGCTCTGCTAGCAATGCCATTTGTAGGTAGTGGAATTTAAGAAAAATTTTATTTTAAAGTTGTCTCTTCGAATTTTATATGATATGAGGTTAGAGGGAGATATCATTGCCTTTTTTTAAGATTCAAGAAGATCCCTATCCACCTTCATTTTATTTCCTAGCTAGATATGCAACTCTTTACATGCATGAGGCATTGACTCTCATATAATAGGCCTTGCACATTTCTCCTGGACCTGCCCTGTCAAGTTGATCATCTCCTTTCAGTAAGTTTTAGTGCTTTGGTGATTGGCACATGCACCATGTTATTGAGACCACATACTGCCTCTAGTCTCAAGGCCTATTGATTCTATCCCATAGTGATCAGGATTACCTATTTTTAGGATAGACTGGATTGGTAACCCAACCTATGTGAGACATAGATCAGAAATTCTTTTCTTTTCCCTCAATTGTTAGGAGAAGATTTTCTCATGGTTCTCATGCACCTTCCAAGATCACCCTGCCATGTCCTCTCAGCCTTGGACACTCTCTAGAAAACATCATTTACAAATAAGAGCTCTCAGTGCGTTGTACAATCCAGTAGGAGGGAGATGTGTAATTAATAGCACATGTTATAAGTTGACTGAACATAATAATTAAAAAGGAGAAAAACCTAATATAAAAAACCTGCAATGTAGAAAAGAAAATTAAGAAATGATCACTGAGCATTAATTTACACACACCCAATTGTAGATCCATCTTAACATAGGATATTTTCAGCATTGAGATATTTGCATTCTATTTTTTTTTATAGATCTTGATGTTTAATAGATCCGGAGTTAGGATAATCTATGTTGCTCAGACAGTGCATTGGGTCCATCTCAGTGATTGATGTTGTGACATACTTCTTTGTCTTCAGTCTGCACCTTTTCCCTCACTTTGTTGTACTGACATCTAGCAGGACTTGCACTCTTTGTTCTTTCTTTGATGCACTTTTTATTTTATGCATTTCATGTTTTCTTTAGTTTTATGCTTTTGAAGTAGCCTAGGGCACTCTTCCGACTCCTTCCCATTTGTCTTGGTTTGCCACATCTGTGTATATTTTTGGTCATTTGTGGGACATTAATAAATTATTGAAGTATCTTGTCTTATTTACATGTCTATTCCAACCTTCAAATTATCCTTTCTTGACTTCAATCACCATCAAGAAAGTTGTTTGTTAATTGAGTAATAAAGCAGCTAATTGTGTAGGGCTTCATTCCAAGTTCCTTAAGCATTGTGGATCCTGTTTACATTTCCAGTCTACTCAATGACATGGTCTCTTCTGATTTCCTCCTTAGTCTCAACTTAGTAATCATCCCATTCATAATTCAGTGGATTGCTCTAATTGGGGTAACTTTCTGGTCATCTTGACAAGGCATATTTTGCTGAACTTTGTTAAAATTGGACAACTAGGTCCAAACTCCATGTTGTGATGCTCAGATGAAGACACCAATATTTTTATTGGGTTCCTCTTTTGAAGAGGTCCAATATCGATCTAAAGATCATCTTGATCCGATGAGTAGAACATTTATTTTGAATTTATTTTTAATACTTTCAAAATATGTGCAGGTTGGCCTTAAGGTTTTACACCGCCATCAAATGTGTCACACACCCTTAGTGATTCATATAAATAGAGTCAACGTTGGAGGACATTTCAATCATCTCATCACACACATCCTCATGATCTAGAAATGGATGCCGTAAATATGGATGATGTCGTAAATATGGATGATGCCGGAAATGGATGTCGGAAATCTGGATGATTCCAGAAATGGATGTCGTAAATATGGATGATGTCGTAAATATGAATGATGCCGGAAATGGATGTCGTAAATATGGATGATGCCGGAAATGGATTCTGTAAATATGGATGATGCCGCAAATCTAGATGTGAGATTCTTTTGTTGAATTATGTTGATTTTTGATGAACTGTCTTTGAGGGCTATGTGTGTGACACTTCTGGTTGGCTGACCGTATTGAGACTTTGCTAGCTGAAGCATCCTGTTGACCGCCATAACGCACCAACACATTTATAATTTTCTGGCTTGTTTTTTTTCGATCTACTAGTATCTTCTATCAACACTTTACATTCTTGTTTATGTGATTGTTGACTAACATTGGGGATAAAAGTAAAGTTTCATCAAGCATAGAACATCTTCAAAAATTTACAAAATTTATTCTACATCTATTGACACTCACCTTCTAGAGTAGTTGGAGAAGGGGAGGGATAAATACAATGGGTTCTTCTGACCCACAATTATGTTTAAACTCGAGGTTTGGCAACCTAATATTTGACATGTTGAGGGGACCCACTAGAGAGTTCATATTACTATGCTTCCTTGCATTATCCATTGTAAGTGGACTATCCCTTTCTATATTTTTAAACTAGAATTTGAGGCCTAACCACTTTACTTGCTTTGGCCCTTGGGTGACCTTGCCTCAGGATGTGACAAAGTAACCGTTTATTGGCATTGTGCTATGAGAAGCTCTTCTCTTTTATCAATGCAGAGACTTGGCTAGTTTCCCAAGGCCTTCTTAATGAGATGATTATCTTCAGGTGCTTGACTGAGGTTGCTAGATTCATGACATTCTTCTTGTCTTTTTTTCATTTTTGTTATGTGAAATGCTTTACAGTTGTGTTGCTGATATGTCCACTATTTCAACACCTCATAAATGAAATAGATTGAGAATTGCTTGTAACCACACTTTGTCTGCATCTCAAAGCCATGGTCACATTAACAAATTTTTCACCTCAATAAAGGGTTTTTCATTTTCAGCCTCAGATTCTCAGATGAATTTCTTTTCTATCTTTATGTCCAGTACTTGGATGCCTTTGAGGATTACTATGCAAGTTTCTATCAAGTTGAGCCACAATTTACTAATTTAGATGACATTCTTAGGGACATCCACTGGAACCATTTTAGTGTCGTTGATTCTGAGGTTACTTATGATGTGGAGCTACTTCTACCATTAGTAATGTTGTTGTAAGTTGTTTACGTGCTTCCGTCCCATAGTCTTATTTAATATTTTGGTTATTTGTGACACTAATATAATTTCTTTATTTCTTTCTTAATAGCTACTAGATCTGAACCTACCCTTATAAAATCACAATAAATAAAAATATGTGCCATTGTTTTCTATTCCCCTAGGCAAGTGTACACTTAAATGGTCTCTTATAGGTCTTGTAGACTATATGTTGGAAACATTTTTTCTAGTAGAAGGCACACAAAGAAAACTCCTATAGGAAATTTCTTGCATTAGTGGACTTAACCTCTCCTTGTGCTTAGAATTTGCCTCAACTATCCATCTCTAGAGGATTATAGCTACTCATTCATCTGATTCACCTCTACCACTTACCAACTTTGGTCCTTGCCATGAATTCTTTGTTTGGCTATTGGTTAAACATGCAGACCCCGTGTTTGATTAACACATGCATTAACTCTATAACTTCAATACATGCAAGGATTTCTCCTTTCCAAAGGACTATTACAATATTTTTGTACCCTTGCCTACCACTTATTCGATTGAGTAAATCCAACTAAATATTAATTTTCATGTTAATATCCATTCTAGTCCTATAATAGAAATGCATATGATCACTAACGTATATTGGTTGGTACCCTCTGCAATAGTGTCACTGTTGATCCATATCCTCTTCTGTTTATTCCTCCTGCTAACCCATGCATATTTTCTCCTCTGTTGGACCACCCCATTGATACAAGACTATTAATTACTTAGAGGATGCTTCATCCTCTCTAATTTGACAGTTGGGAATATGAATTAGAGGTCTCTGAAAAACCGTTAGAACGTTATCGAGGTAGAGATGTGACTTGATTGGGATACTGGGCCCTTTGAAGCCTCATAGTGTTTGCTAGAAGCTATAACCTTTTTAATTCCTTTCCTTGGTGATATCTCAATTCATGCTTATCATCCACAAATGGCAAGTGGATATATTGTTAACTGCATTTTTATGATGATGATTCCTTTCGACCATCAACTCTTCTTTTTGGTGGCATTGAGAGTTTTCTCAAGAGCCTGTACATTATGATATATACGTTTGGGGGATTGTGGTTATACTTTCCTCAAACCCTTAGGAGAAGATAAAGTTGTAGCAGCCTTACTACAAAATTTGGGCTTCTAATACAAGCATGCATTCACTATTTGACATTAATCATTAAGTATGGAAAATCAAATATTCCCATCACTTTAAACAAGAAAACCATATTGGCCCTATCATAAATATTTTCACTTTAATGTTTAATTCGAATGCTCCCTTTTTATTTGCATTTTCATAGATTGCATTGCCTCATGCATAATAGTTATTCCATCTCCTATTTACTTGTTGGATAGAAATTCAAGCAACACTTTATAATGGGTCCCTACCTAGGGTGCTTCTGACACAACTTGATATTACCTTTATAACTACACTTGCACATAGATATGGGTACGAACCTCTCTCAAGGGATATCTTCATTCTGTTTTAATATGAGAGCTTTCATTGTGGAGAGAACTGATATCCTCCCACCATGTTTCCCAGTTGAGGACCTTTGCTATTATTCCTTGTGCTTCCTTCCCACTATTGCCTAAGTGTTATTTTCTTCCTGGCTTGCTTCTGGAGCACATCCTTGCTTCATTCCTTATACGTCTCTTTATCCCACTAGCCTTTTTATAAAAAGGAATGCTTTTAATCTATCTTCAGATCACCTTTTTTCCATGTCAAGCTGAGATTGTCTGCGGCCACAAACTTTTGGCTAAAAGCCCTTTCTATGTGTGTTTCTCTGCAGTATTATTCTATCTTTGGTCAACTGGTTAGGGGCACTCTGTTGTATATTATATTTTACCATGTAAATTAGTTTCTCTAGTTGATTTGTGGACCCAAGTTGTAGTTCAGGATGATCAAAATTGATTGAGTTCTACTGTATTACTCATTGGGCACCTAGAGTTCATTATACATGGTCATGATCTGTATCATCTTTTCAGCTACCGATTGTCTTTATATTTCTATTATTGTGATTGTTTCCTGTTCATCTGCTTATTTAAGCTAATTGGTTTAATTGGAATAACTTGGGGTATGCACTGTTCTAGTTTAGCTTAACTTCAATGGTAAGTTATTTCTGTTCTAACTCAGCTTTCCATCTCTGTTACCATTAATATTTAGGTGTCTTAGAGTATTGTACATTCAACATGCCACCAGTCTTTGGGTAGCTCTCTAAATTCATTTTCAGTGTTGCCTTTCCCCGCAGCCCTCTTTGTTCCTAGAAGTCATCTCCTTCTGCCTCTTTCACCTTTGTGCTTGATTCTAAATCTGTTGAAAGTATCCCCATGTTCAACCCATTGAGTCCTTAAAACCTTCCTTCGATTTCTCACTGTTGGAATTCTTCTGCCACTTGATGAGGCTTTTTTTTTCTGTCAATTTTGGAAATGCATTTATCTCCAATTTAAAATTTGAAAGGATTCTTTTCATATTTCGAAGGCTTTACCCTAATCTTTCACAGTAAGTTCATTTTAGTGAAAAGTTTAGATGTGCCTTTTTGGTACCTGCCTCTACACAGTTTTTCTAAACTGGCCATTAACCTCCTTACCCTATATGTTTCATTTTCTTGAAAATTTCCAACCTTGTTGTTGATCATCTATAGAATCAGAGTTCCAAAATTTGGAATGTAAAAATGAACTTAACCTAGACCAACATGTGATGATCTTTCTGCTCTGATTGAGGGTTATATACTTGTCTCTAAATTTCGAGAATAGATGAGCCACAGCCATGGTGTATGGACCAATATGAAATACTTCTTTACTATCTTCTTCAGAGATGTGAACTTGCACAATTAATCCTCTCAAGTCATAGAGGTTTCAATAACTCCACTCCCTTTTGCTTCCAAAGTCCACAGTGAACTCCCTGACAAGAACCAGCCCGTTCAGTTATAACTCTAACCGTCAAACCTTTTACATAATTTCAATTCAATGATTCTTGCAAGAAAAATTTACTGTAGATTTGTAATATCCCTTTTCAGGGATATCTCTCAAACACAAGCAAACTCCAACCAGAGATGGACTGGGAGGGCATTTACCAGATATTTCACCTCTGAACAGAGGGTGAGATATGGAGGCTACCTGGCCCTTTTTAGACTCTATCTAAGAGTATAGAGAAAACACACCAAGTGGTATAGTAACTGGAATGCTCGAAGAGAAAAATAACAGTAGTGCAAGCATACAATAGCATAGATGGAACATGTAACAGATACTCAAGAAATGTAGAGAGAATGCTAAGCCATTTTATTATACTGAAAAAATATAAGTGAGTACAATAGGTGATCAGAGTGATGGCACCTAGTCTTGCACCAGGCAAGTGAAGAAATACTCTCATAATGTCAAGGAAATGGTTGCTCTCTGATCTGCGTCTAAGCTATTGGGGAACTACTGTGCTGCTGCTACTGCTGGAACCAAAATGAGTATTTGGGGTTGCTCCCCTACTCGGAAAAAGCTGAAACTTTGGAATCATCCTCTACTCACCAAACACAGAAAAGCCCAGAGAGAATTTCTAAAAAGGCCTATCCCCGAAAATCACCCCCTTGAGGATCTACGCTATCCTCCAAGGCTTTGCGCTGAGGCTGAATGGAATCCACCAAAATATTTCCACAAACTCTGCCAAAAGCCTCCAATAGGCAAGGGATAGCCCCTTGCACAATCTCTAGACCCGAAACCTCCAAAATGACATCAACCCGGAGCTCCCATGAAATGAACTGCGTCCTCCCTCTCAAGACTGCGCAGTCACTAGATGCAATGCTCCACAACAAAGCCTCAACTCAATTTTCCTGCAAAAATACTGATAGGAATGCCTCGCCCGAGCAAGCGCTCGAAGTCTCCCAGGGATGAGGGTGAGATCTCCGAACGGAGACACTCGGTGTACTAAACAGTGCTACAGACAAGCTAAACAGCTAGCATGCTCAAGTAGTTGAAGTGACCAACTCAATATGCATAAACATTGAATGCCAAAATGAGGAGGCTCTCCTCCTTTTTATTAACGATGGGCCTCTCTCAAACCCTAGGCCCCACCATCTCCAACGTAGCCTCCCTTTTCCCAGGTTTTCCAACTCAACCTGCACAGTCCACCCCACGTGGTCTAAGTGGGTCCCCCTCTACATGGTCTCTTGGCCCCTCCTTGGCCCACTTAAGTTATAAATTTGTGTCTAATAGGGAGTGCACTTTATCTTTAGAGTGAGTTATGTCCCCTTCTACTCACTTTATTTATAGTTTAACTATAGAAGGCAAAATTGATCAAAATTAATATTTCCAATTAGCTATCGCTAATTGGGAATATTACAGTCTCCCTCGGAAAAATTTTGCTTGACCCAAAGTAACTGTAGTGATGGATGCTGGAAGATCTTCTCACTCTCCCAAGTGGCATCCTCATCCGGTGAATTCTTCCACCTCACCAAGAATTCCTGAACTGTCCTGCTCTGCAGCTGCCTCTCTTTGACATCAATGATGGCCTCCGACTGTAGCACCAAATGCCCCTCATCATCTGTAGGCAGAATCTCCTCCGTCACTGTCACTTGCTCTCCCAAAGCCTTCTTCAGACATGATACATGAAAATTTTTATGAATCTTGCTACCTTGGGGCAGCTCCAACTCATAGGCAACCTGTCAAACCCTGCATATCACCCTGTATGGTCCATAAAAGCGGGGCTTGAGCTTTTTAGCCCCCTTCTGCTTCAGATTCAACTGTCGGTATGGCTGCAAGTGTAGGTAGACCAAGTCCCCTACCTCAAACTGTCTCTCCACCCGACCCTTGTCGGCATACAGCTTCTATTGATTCTGTGTTGTAGCGAGGTTATCTTTGAGAGCTCGGAGGATGTCCTGACTCTCTTGGATCCAAATCTTGGCTCTCAGAGCCTTGCTGGCACTAAACATCACATCAATGAAAGATAAATCATGATAACCATACAATGCATAAAACGGAGACATACCGATAGACATATGATGGGTGGTGTTGTAGCATTAATCTCCTAGGTGCAGCCACTTTAGCCACGCTCTCTGCTGCCCACTGACATAGTTGCGCAAGTAGCCCTCCAGCCACTTGTTAACTATCTCCGTCTGCCCATCTGTCTATGGGTGGTAGCTGGTACTCGGTGTCAACTTTGTCCCCACCAACTGAAAAATCTCCTGCCAAAATCTGCTCATGAAGCGGTTGTCCTTGTCACTGAAAATGGTCTTGGGAAGACCATGTAACCTGAAGATATCCTGGAAGAACAGCTCTGCCACTTGTGTTGCTGTATAGTGTGTAGATATGGCGAAAAAGTGTGCATATTTTGTCAATCGATCAATGACGACAAATATACAGTCCTTTCCCTGCACCGCGGGCAACCCTGTGATGAAATCCATCGAAATACTCTCCCATTTCCCCTCTGGAATGGGAAGAGGTTGCAACAATCCTGCTAGATGGTTCATCTCCCCCTTGTTGTGTTGGCAAACTTCACACTCCCTGACATGCTAGAGTACGTCCTCCTTGAGGCCCTTCCATGAGAACCTCTTTTTGATGGCCCTGTAGGTTTTGGTAAACCCCTGGTGACGATCCAATGGTGAATCATGAGAAGCCTGTAGTATCTTCTTCTTGAGCTAAGAGTCCTCAATCAAGAAGATCCTATCCCTGTAGTAGATGATCTCATCCATCACCCTGTATCGATCATCCGTCACCTGTCCATCCAGAACCTCACAAGAAAACCTATCCTTGGAGTACTTCACCAAAATTCGAGCCCTCCAATCTATGTCCAGACTCATCAAGGACAACGCGGCTGGTCTTTGTGAAAGTGCATCAGCCACCATGTTTTTCTTCCCTTTGAAATACTCTATGTCAAATTTGTAGGTCTAGATCTTGCTGACCCACTTCTTCTACCTCTCCTGTAGCTACTTCTGCTCTAAAAAGAACCTGAGGCTATTGTGGTCAGTCCTGACCCTGAACACGTTACCCACCAGGTACTGTTGGAATTTGGCCAAGGCATGCATGATGGCCAACATCTCCTTGTCATATATGGCATATAACCACTCATGTGGAAGGAGATTCTAGCTCTCAAAAGCTATCAGGTGACCTCCCTACATCAATACTGCACCGATCCCTTCTCCCGATGCATCACACTCTAGGACAAATGGCTGCGTGAAATCCAGCAATGCAAGTACTGGGCAGTTGCTCATCACCTCCTTGAGCCTGTCAAAGGCCCACTGCACTATATCTGACCAATTGAATGCCCCCTTCTTCGTCAAATCTATAAGGGTTGTAGCAAGCTAAGAGAAACTCTTGACGAACTTCCTGTAATAAGTGCAGATACCAACAAATCCTTGAAGTTCCATCATGTTTCTCGGCTCTGGCCAATCCCTGATGGCCCTGATCTTCTCCTCGTGGACCCTCACTCCATCCACTCCTATGATGTGTCGCAAGTATAGCATCTCCGTCAACCCAAACTCGTACTTGGAGAGCTTAGCATAGAACTGCTGCTCCTCCAAAATATGTAGCACTGCCTCTATGTGTTGAAGATACTCCTCCCAAGTCCTGCTATATATCAGTATATCATTAAAAAACACCAACACAAACTTCCTTAGGTGACTGCGGAAGATGTGGTTCATGCATGACTGGAAGGTGGCTGGTGTGTTGGTTAGCCCAAAGGGCATAACCAAGAACTCAAAGTGGCCATAATGGCACCTGAAAGCGGTCTTGGGAATGTCCTGTTCCCTCACGGGAATTTGGTGGTACCCGGATCTCAAATCGATCTTCGAGAAGAACTGTGCTCCCCTCAACTCATCCATCAGCTCATCAATCCGCAGTATAGGGTACTTGTTCTTCATGGTCTTTTTATTTAGAGCCCTGTAATCAATGCACATTCTCAATGTGTCATCCTTCTTCTTCACCAACACTACTGAAGAAGCAAAAGGACTGGTGCTAGGCCGAATGTGTCCAAGAGCCAGCAAATCTTGGATGGCCCGCTCAATCTCGTCCTGATAGGCCTTGGGGTGCCTATAGGGTGTGGTGATAATGGCCTGAATGCCCGGCTCTAACTCAATAGTGTGTTCAAATCCCCGATCTGGTGGTTGTCCTCGCGATATCTCCCCAAACACCACGGCATACCGGTTAAGGATGGACTGTATCTCAGGATGAACTTACTGCCCAGTAGTCCCTGCCTCTGAGGCACACAACTCTACTGCCCTCTCTATGTCTCCCTTCTGGAAGTCTGCCTCCATCCGGTGAGCTGAAACAGTCCGGGGTGGGTAAGTGTGCATCCCACGTATCTTCTCATGCTTCCTAGTCTTCTTATCATCCCACTCCATCTCCAAGGCCTCCCAATCTATGGTGACCTTCCCTAGAGTAATCAGCCACTGTACACCCAATACCACATTGGTATCCAGTATGTTAACCATAAAAAAGTGGTCAGTCACTGTGTAGGTGCCCACTGTCACAGCCAGCTCTGGAACATATCTGGCACACTGCATCATCTGATCTACTGGGACCAATACTGAAAGTCCATCGAAGCTCTCTATCGGTATGCCTCTCCGCTCAACCATCTATGCATCGATGAAGTTGTGGGTTGCCCCACTATCTACCAGGACTGAAACTCGCTACCCACATACTGTCCCTCGGACACGTAGCGTCAAATACTTGGGTACTCCCCGCAATGCTGCAATGGTCCCCCCTGTGGGTGCAAAAGCTGCACCTCCTGCTCCTGGAGGTGGAGGCGGAAAATGGTCCTGCGCTGCCTGACTGTCTCCTGCCTCCCCATCACCATACTCATCCTCTTCCCTGCTGCTCTCAGAGAAGACCTCGATAAAATGTGCTTTTCCAATTGCACATCTATGTCACGGTGCCCATGGCTCTTGACAGGTAAAACACAACCTCTTCTTCTTCAACTGCCTCCTGGCATCATCATCTAAATTCCCCCTACATGAATTCCCCTTAGGAGGTATAATCCTCACATCCTTCCCCTTTGGCTGGAAATTCTGTCTCTGGGGGTAAGGTGTCCTGGTCTGGGGTAAAACATCTTGCAAATCCCGGGTCCTGCCAACTGCGTCCTGGAGTGTGGCTGGTCTAGCGGATCTGACCAAACCTTGAAGCAGCTTTGCTAAACCTTCAATGAACATGTATATCATCCGTGTCGTGGATAGATCGGGCACCATCACTGAAAGTCTCAGGAAATATTCAATATATGTCTCCGAGCTCTCGGTCTGTTTGAGCCTCGTCAGATCCACAAAGTGCTCCTCCGGATCCCTCCGGTCAAACCTGTCTATCAATCTCTAGGTGAACTCGCCATATGTGGTCACTATCAAATGCCCGAGTGTAACCATACCATGGAACCACCATTCCTGGGCCTCACCATCCAAATGCAGCGTCGCCACCTTGATGGCCTCTGTCTCTGCAATCTGGTTGAGCTGGAAGTATATGTCCAGCTTCTCTACCCAAGACTTTGCCGAAATATTTGATGAACCATCAAACGTAGGCAAATGGAACCTGCTCACTGTATGCTGGGTATCTCCCTCGTGATAATGCTGATGCCCTCTGTGATGGTCACGGGGTCTGCTGTCCCGCTGAACCTGAACAAAATCTCTGAATGAAAGGGCATCCCTGAACTCCTACCCATATGCCTGATACTCAGCAAGATAATCACCCATATGGCTAGGCTCTAGCTCCTGCTATGCTCCTACCCCAGTGTCTACACCCAGAAAAGTGGGCATAGTGGAATGAGTGGGGGCATGTGATGCCTAGTGCGAAGTGGCATCATGTTCCTAGAAATGGTGGGATGTACCCGACCCCTCACCAACTTGGAAAACCCTTGGGGTTTCATGCTGTCTAGCCTCCACAGCAGTGAATCTCTGACCCATCACCTCGATCTTCCTCACCAGATCCTGTACTGATTTGAGGAGTGCTTCCCCAAAAATTTTTGCATCGCTATCATTTGCCATTGGCTCTTCCTGTTCCACGTCTACTAATGGATCCTGTTTTGCGTCCACCACTGGAACACAGTCACCCTCTCCATAGGTAATTTGTAACCTACGCTCTATGTCACGGTACATCCTACCTCTGTAGCAAATATACGGCTTCTCCCATGGTGTCATAGACAACTAGCTCCACAGGCTGAGCCAGATCTATGAGCTCTGATATCACTGTAATATCCCTTTTCAGGGATATCTCTCAAACACAAGAAAACTCCAACCAGAGATGGAATGGGAGGGCATTTACCAGATATTTCACCTCTGAACAGAGGGTGAGATCTGGAGGCTACCTGGCCCTTTCCAGACTCTGTCTAAGGGTATGGGGAAAACACACCAAGTGGTATAGTAACTGGAATGCTCGAAGAGAAAAATAACAGTAGTGCAAGCATACAATAGCATATATGGAACATGTAACAGATACTCAAGAAATGTAGAGAGAATGCTAAGCCATTTTATTATACTGAAAAATATAAGTGAGTACAATAGGTGATCAGAGTGATGGCACCTAGTCTTGCACCAGGAAAGTGACGAAATACTCTCAGAATGGCAAGAAAATGGCTGCTCTTTGATCTGCGTCCAAGCTATTGGGGAACTGTTGTGCTTCGGCTACTGCTGGAACCAAAATGAGTATTTGGGGCTGATCCCCTACTCGGAAAAAGCTAAAACTCTGGAATTAGCCTCTACTCCAAACCTAGAAAATCCCAGAGAGCATTTCTGAAAAGGCCGACCCCCGAAAATCACCCCCTTGAGGATCTACGCTATCATCCAAGGCTTTGCGTTGAGGATGAATGGAATCCACCAAAATACCAGCAAAAACTCTACCAAAAGCCTCCAATAGGCAAGGGCTGGCCCCTTGCACAATATCTAGACCCGAAAACTCCAAAATGACATCAACTCGGTGCTCCCACGAAATGAGTTGCGTCCTCCCTCTCAAGACTGCGCAGTTACTAGATGCAATGCTCCACAACAAAGCCTCAACTCGATTCTCCTGCAAAAATACTGATAGGAATGCCTCACCTGAGCAAGCACTCGAAGTCTCTTGGGGATGAGGGTGATATCTCCGAACGGAGACACTCGGTGCACTAAACAGTGTTGCAGACAAGCTAAACAACTAGCGTGCTCAAGTAGTCGAAGTGACCAGCTCAATATGCGTAAACATCGAATGCCAAAATGAGGAGGCTCTCCTCCTTTTTATATGGATGGGCCTCTCTCAAACCTTAGGCCCCACCATCTCTAACGTAGCCTCTCTTTTCCCACGTTTTCCAACTCAACCTGTGCAGTCCATCCCACGTGGTCTAAGTGGGTCCCCTCTACGTGGTCTCTTGGCCCCTCCTTGGCCCACTTAAGTTATAACATTGTGTCTACTAGGGAGTGCACTTTATCTTTAGAGTGAGTTATGTCCCCCTCTACTCACTATATTTATAATTTAACTATAGAAGGAAAAATTGATCAAAATTAATATTTCCAATTAGCTATCGCTAATTGAGAATATTACAAGATTCTGCTTCAATCCTTTGTATTGCATCCTATAGTGAGCACTGATGATTTTTTCGAGGCATTAATTTTTCCTATTAGTGTTAACTTTGATATAATACTTGTTGATATTTTCAATTAGGGTGCAAGATGATTGTACATTAATTGATTTAGTATTTGCAAAGGGAATTCTAAATAATAACAAGTGCATTGCTTGGGTGTACTAATTTTTCGTTGACAATTTTTATTTTCCCTGTACAACAATTGGACCTAACATGGAGTGGAAGCAGAAGACCCCTAACTAGATTAGTACATCTAAGAACCATGAAGTAATTATCAGTAGCATAAGTAGTTCAAGTGTTGCTGAAATAAGTGCACTATCTCTATCACCACCCTATGATGTAAATGTTGATGATGGAGCTACCAAGTTGCAGGGAAAACTGGAACAACTAAATGTTCGAAATGATCAACATCTAATCATTCCAGATCATCATCATGTTCTTCAAGCTAATTTTATAGGGCTTAGTTTTGGAAGCTTTGGAGCATTCTTTGGAAATACCTTAAGCACAAAGTTTGGCTAGGGTGGTAGTCACAAGAGTTCCACCCCAGTTTCTGAGACATCCCAGAAAATAGAGGATTCAAATGAAAAACCTTCTTCAAGGTTAATACCTTTTTTCTGTGACAGTGTGGAGTCTGTTAAAATGAGGCATTATATTTCGTCTTTATTGAAATAAACTAAAAATTTTAATAATGGGGAATTTTTGCTGGACATCAGACCCAAACCCGGAGTCTCCAAGTGAAAATCATGAACAAATATTTCCCAGTGAAGATCAGAACTTGTCTTTTGGTATTGTTATTACAGATCCAATCACAGAAAAATGGGGTTTGTCAATTTGATCCATCTAAACAAGATCCACTTGTACAATTGGACCCTCAGTATTCACCTGTTGAAACTGCTCCAAGTTATGCTAGTGTTGGGTTAATGCCTCAAAATATGGGTAGCCAATACCATTCTTATGAACCTGCCTTATCTAACCCACTTGATGCTTCTCAACAACTAGACCTTGTGGTATTTCTCAATGTTGTGAACATTGTGATTAAGATCAAATCAACGAGGGTCCAGAAAAAGAAAAAATCGTGAAAATCAAGAAAAAATTGGTAAAAATGGGCAACACATCGACAAAATTTAAAAAATACAATATTGTTTTTTTTCAATATTTTTAGTATCTAAAGTGTCCACAACATAAAATAAATGCATTGACACATAAATATGAAAAGAGAACTAATATATAAGATGTGTAATATGTCTAGTGCTACATCACACATAATATTGAATCATGTCTTAAATCTTGAGTGCTGACTCAACTTCAAAATATCAACAAAAAATATAATAATGTATCTCATATCATGAGTCATATACAACGAAATGAACCATTAAGTAACTAATGATTTACTCTACCCCTCTTGTGAGAAAATGTAATAGCTTTCCCTCTAGATGAAGAAGGCCATGGCGCTGGCATTGGACTCTGACGTTCTCCGAAAACTAAAGAACTAGGAGTTGGAAAAGGTAGACCACATCCTCTATTGGTGACCATTGTAGGTGGTGTCACCTCTTCCTCATGTTATTCCTCCTCCATGCTTCCAGCTGCTACCTCCTCTACTGCCTCCTCCTCTAACCAGTTAGGGTTCGATTTCATGACAAGCCTATCGGCCTCAACCCTCCATGCAGCAGTGGTGTCAATTCCATCCAATGAGATGGCATCCACATTAGGTGTCTTCTAAAGTTGCCTCACCAAAAATCAAAGATTATAGTAGATGTAGACCATGTCGTTAAGGTGTTGGGACTCCAACTTGTGTGAGGGTCATAAATTATAAATTAATAAATATAAAAAATAAAAAATTATAATTTTTATTATTTAATGAATACAAAAAATTAATTTGAATTTTTTTAACTTGTTGCGCTTCTTGGTGTGTATTTTTCAAATACACTCCAATTGTGCTCGCATCAAGGGAGCTACATGTTTGGCTAAGCACTCGAATAACAAGCTTTTGGAGATTGGGTACTCTGCCAACATAGCTTCTCCACCACACATCTACAACAAATAAGAGAAACATAAGAAAAAAATTGAAATTTGAAAGTTCGAAACAAACTAAAGCTTACTTAGCAATTTGGTCATCATATCCTGGATAAACATGTCAAAGTTGAATGTTCCACCTGCCATCCTATACATCTTGATTTCTTTATAAATGTTAGCACGTTATGTTGGAGATGACACCATCTTTTGAACAGAAGTAAAGAATCCATCCATGACCTCAACATCAAATATGAAACCAAAGGAGTAAGAAAATGTTGGGTTTAGGTAGATCCCTACGACATGAATGAGACGATGGAGTGTATTGTTTCATTGTTCATCAATCACTCTCCATCATAGTATTAAAAACCAATCAGGTCAAACCAGAAACTAGTCAAATCGGCTGGTCAGACCCTTGGCCGGTCAAAACCGGTTGAAAAACCCGGTCAAACACTGCATTTCACCTAAAAATTTTGGTTAATTGGTGTTGACCGGCCAGTTTATGGATAAACCAGTTGGTTCCATCCTTAACCGGTCGGTCGGCACCTAAATTCTTGTAGGGACTCACGCATGGCCAACAAAGAAGTTTAGGGCTGATTTAGAGGGAAGGGGAGGGTTGTTTCCCTCTAAAAACACCATCCCCAATCCTTTACAAGTAGGGGAAACCTCTCCTTTGTCTCACACCATCTCATTTGCGGTTTGTGAGTTTGATTGAGAGCTTGGAGAGTGTTGAGTGTTTGCTGGAGCAGTGATCTTGGAGGCTTGGAGTTGGAGTTGGAGCTACCTTGGAGATAGTTTGGAGCTGTTAGTAGAGTTGTCATCTTCAAGAGGACGCTAAGGAAGCTAGTTTGCATTGCCATGTAAGGATTTTCACTTGAAAAATCCATCATTTCATCGTTGTTCATGTATTTATTTTCTCATGTGTTTAGCTATGCTATTGCTATTAAATCTCTAGTCCTATGCTATCAAATTTTGTATGTTTGAATGTGCATTTTTTTTTTGTAAATTTATCCTTGGTTGTCCATTTATCTTAGCTGCAATTTTTTTTTTAAATGGAAGATTTATTTCCAAATTTCAATTATTTCAAGTCAAGATGGCTCCAAAAACCAAGGACAGTGCATGGGCCCATTGTGATGTGGTTTATGGAAAGATGATATGCAAATTTTGTGAAAAATCTATTGGAGGTGGGGGTATTATTAGATTGAAACAACACTTGGCTGGGATAAGAGGCCAAGTAAAGCCATGTGATGCACCTAATGAAGTGATAGGTCCGGTTAGGGTAGAATACCTTGCCAAGTTTGAAAAGTTTGAGGAGACTAAGGCTAGGGAGAAGGCCATCCAAGATGAAATTTCAAGGAAGAGGGAACTAATAGAAACCCTGAGATAGAGTGGGTATGATGATTATGAGATTCAAGAATCCACTTCTATCCCTTCCACCAATGACCCCTTTCACTATGTTCCTCCTGTTGGCCAAAAATCAAAACCAACAAAGAGACCCAACATCCAGAGTTATTTCTCATCCACTTCTAATCCCACAGCCACTTCATCCTAGCCAAGTCGTCAACCCACTTTGGATCAACATTGGAAAAAAAATGCAAAGAAACTTCTTATCAGTACATTGCTAGATGGTGGTATGATGCAGATATCCCATTTAATGCTGCTCACTCACTTTATTACCAAGATATGTGGGACTCTGTTTTAGCTACAGGAAAGGGATTCAAAGGCCCTACTGTGCATGACTTGAGGGGATCTCTTTTGCAACAAGAGATTTGTCATATTGATGAGTATTTGGCTGACTATAAAGAGTCATGGCTCAAAACAGGTTGTTCCATCATGTCAGATGGATGGACTGATGGAAACAACCACACTATCATTAACTTTCTTGTTTCTTGCCCTCAAGGAACAATGTTTTTGAGATAAGTTGATGCATCTGATAAGGTGAAGGATACAACCCTTATATTTGAGCTTTTGGATGAGATTATTCAAGAAGTGGGGGAGAAAAATGTTGTGCAGGTAATCACAGATAATGCCTCAAACTATGTTCTTGCTGGAAAGATGCTTCAGTCCAACTGTAAGACCATATTTTGGACTCCATGTGCTGCACATTACATAGACCTCACGCTTGAGGACATAGGCAAAGTGGAGTGGGTAAAAAACACTATAGAGCATGGCAAGTGCATTACAAAATACATTTACAACCACTCATAGGTATTGAGCCTAATGAGGAAAGACACTGGGGGCAAAGAGCTTGTTAGGCCTGCATTACGATATTTGCAACTCACTTCCTCACGTTGCAATGTCTCAATTCTCAACAGAAAAACCTGCAGAAAATGTTTTCTTCTGATGATTGGACTGAATCTCGGTGGGCTCGTAGACAAGATGGAAAAGACACCAAAAATAAAGTCTTTGACAATCATTTTTGGAAAATGTCTTCAGAGCTGGTAAAAATTACTGAGCCCCTTGTTAAGGTGCTAAGGATGGTGGATGGGGAAAAGATTGCAATGGGATACATTTATGAGGCTATGGATCAGGAAAAGGAGTAGATACAGGCAGTTTACAGGGACATGTTAGCTAAATATGGTTGGGTATGGGAGATCATTGATAACAAATGGAACAATCAACTCCATCGTCCTATACATGCAGTTGGGTATTTTTTGAACCCAAAGTATCATTATAAAGCTCGGCTAGGAGATCAATGGGATGGGGAGGTTAGATCTAGATTGATTGATTGCTTGGAGCGCATGGTCCCTATACGTGCAAAACTTTTGAAAACACATAAAAAACTTACTCTTTTCAGTATGGAAACTGGTACCTTTGGAAAGAACTTGGAAAAAATGGCAATAGATGTGGATCAACCATGTAAGAAATTCCAATTTGTTTTTCTTTTCAATTTAAATTGTTTTTAAATAAGTAATGAAATGAACTATGTTACTAATTAATGTATTTTTATTTGCAGCACATTGGTGGGAGTCATTTGGCGGCCAATGTCCTCAATTGCAATAGAATCCTCGGGCAAACTTACAGTGCTTCAGGTTGTTAGCGCAATTGGTCTATTTTTGAGCGCATAAACACAAAGAAGAGAAACTGTTTGGAACAGAAATGGTTAAATGATCTTGTGTTTATGCAATAAAACCTTCGCTTGATGCGGAACCAAATGATGAACAAAACACTTGATCTAGATCCCATTGTGTTGGATGATATTGATCCAACATCAGAATGGGTGGAGGAGACTGAAGATCCAGTGTTTGAGGCAGATTTTTATTTTGATGCAGCATTAGTAGGGGGTGAATTTGAAGCATATTTGGTAGCGCCATCAGACAGAGACCCAGGATTGGTAGCTACATCAAGGAAAGGCAAAAAACCAATGGAAGGCACTAGTCATGTAGCTCGAGTAACTCGTGCTTCCATTAGGTCCACTTCTATTGTTATTAGTGGTAGTGGTATTGAGGTTGTAGATGAGCCTGAGGCTGAGGCATCCTCAGACTCTGATCCAGATGATGTCTATGTAGTTGCCGATGTTGATCCTGTGTCTAGTAGTGATGATGAATTTGATGATTGATCATGATTCATGTGTAGTCTTGTATTAGGCCAATGGCCTCATAGCTTGTAGCATTGTTTTTGGACTTTATGGGCCATTTGGAGCCTCATTGCTTATGTATTTTTTGATCATATGTATTGCAACTGGGGCCATTTTGATATATTCACCTTTACATGGTATATAAATGAGAAAAATTTGCATATTTTGTCTTTATTGGCTTGGAATCATGGTTGCAAATCTTAAAAATAGTTTTTTTATTAAAAATAATTATTTAATGTATTTTTTTTTAAAACAGGTTCATTTAGACCTAACCAGTACCGGTTAGACCGGTTCCGATCCGGTTACCAGTTCATTAGGTCCACCGGTCCAGTCTCCGGTTCCGGTTTTTAATACTATGCTCTCCATATCAATTGTTGTTTCTCAAACCCATCAGCCCCCTTATCATCATAATAGTTGTGAATGGATTCTTTGGCCCTGTTCATGGCCTCATACAAGTAGTGTTAGAAATTTGGAGAGCGAGACAAATTACACAAACAACACCAAATGCTTGATACCTTTATTAATCACCACAGGTACATATATATAGAACATAAATAACTGACTCCAAGACATCTAGATCATGACTATGACTCACACATAGGAATCAACATCTTCTAGACTGACGCCTCAGAACTCACACTGACAACTACACATGACATGGAAGCATTACTTCCAACATCCGCCCTTAATGCTTACATGGAAAACATTAAAAAACACACATTACAACAACATGATATCCATCTGATTGGTCTTCATTAACACTCATATCCACTCTGGAATCTCCCAAACACCTCTCTTTCTTCATCACCAAATCTTCGAGCTGTCACTTGACCATTATTTAAAACATAACTGCTTCAGACCATCTTTGACGTTCTTTGCAGAATTGACGCTTCTCAACCTCCCGAAGCGTGATGGGTTAGTCTCAATACTGAACCATCCTATGGACATACCTCCATCTGTTGAACACATGGTCTTCCACTGTATTCCCTAGTTATCTAGGCATTAGAGGAAATTTCAGCCTAAAAGTGGCCTCCTAAGAAAAAATAAAAGTTAAAATAATAAAATAAGAGTTATAAATTTTGGAGGGAAAAGAAGAAATCTTTTTTTTTTTTTTTTTAATTGTATTTTTGACATATCTCTTTATATGTTTACTCAAATTTCAAGTGTAGAAGCTCATTGGATGCAGAATTAAATTCCACATCCAACAAGTACCCATTATGTATACTTTTGAGAAGAACCACATTTATAAAAATTGTAGATACATTAAAAAAAAACATATTGAATACGCTTTTTAATGTATCTGCAATTTTTATCAATGTGGTTCTTCTCAAAAGTATGCATAATGGGTACTAGTTGGATGTGGAATTTAATTCTGCATCCAACGAGCATATGCACTTGAAAGTTGAGTAAACCTATAGGGAGATAAGTCAAAAATATAATTTAAAAAAGTAGTCTTTTTTATTTTTCCTCTAAAATATTTACATGTACCTCTTATTAAATTTAAAATATTTTGATTCATTTACATATTATGACATGGAAATTACATGAAAATTTCATGGGCACTTTTAAGCTGAAATTTCCTCTAATGAAGGTTGTCTGGGTACTAAATGTATTCAAAAGTCAATTTTACAATATGACCTCTTATACACATAATCAAATTAACCTGTAAGCTGATGTTCTTGGCTCCACATGCCACCGCCAGCTTATAAAAAATTATACATAATCAAATTAATGATATGTTCTTGTGTCATCGTATGCAGCAAGAACCACCAATTTGAAATTATGCTAATATGTTCTATGATTGGTTCTTCATTTGATTTTTACACTTGAACAATAACACACTATAACTTCAACTCATACCACAAACTTGGAACATAAAATCAATACTATATCACAAAATCAACATTGTATATATCACCATTAATATTTCTAAATTCAATGGCCTCCCAAGATCTTCTTCACCGCCACTTTTAAACCTGACAAGAGTTATGACAACCAATCCAATCTTAAAAACAATATTCTTCTTAATGAATATTACATTGAAATCAACGAAGAAAAATTTTAAATTAGCCGACCCCGAGAAATGTTTCCTATGCAGCAAAAGTGTCATAGATAAATTCTTTATGGATCGACTCTGTTACTTCCATTTTCCCGTTGGCCCTCTTGTGCTTTGGGGAAATAACATGCATGACAGAGCTGATTGTTGGAATCAATCACACACTTGTAAAATAGAGTATTATTGACAAAAAAATTGCTTCGATAACTTTAGAATTACACAGTAGACAGAAATCGGGACTTCCACACTTTCTTTAGGATGCCATTCACCCATGTTGCCTTTGTGCCAATCCACAACTTCAACTCTGAAAAATCCTATGCATTTTGGGATCATGTTGTCGTCAGGTTCTATAAGATTTGATGGTTGAATCCATGGAGACCTTGGCTCAAATCCTAGCAGCCACGCCAATGAGATCGATGAGCTCCTGATGCATTTCAATGGTCGAGGTAACGGGGCCTCAGATGGCTCGCATAGTGAGCAAATCCACCAATGAAATCACCAATTCGTCGCCCACTGCAGCTGCTTCTCACAGTCTTGATATCTTGGTGCTCTACGTTCGTTCAATTCGCACGCAACTAATTCATGCCTCCGCACGGACTTGAACGATGAGGATCCACTCGGTGGAGAGGTGTTCATCGACAATTTGGAGGCATGGGGTGGCCTCATGGGGTTGAGCTACGATAGTAGACAAATTTTTCTTTGTGGTTCCAGGGGAAAGCGTCACCGCACATTCATAAAAAATGGTGACGAGCTCAGTCCCTTGACCAGAAGCATCCCCATCATTGATGGCAACAAATTGAAGCCTGATCTATTATGGACACCTGGCTTCTCAGTAATCTCTTTTCGTGAAGATCCCATTTATAAGGGAGATCTGGAGATTTTCACCGCCACTTACCCTCAGGATCGAATTCGACATTAGACGAAGATTCAACCATTCTACTCCTCCTCACATCACAACCAACATTTTTTTCTTGGATTCTAGATATACACAACAAACACATAGAAACTCCAAATTTACACACAAAAACACATAAAAAAAATACTAAACTAATTTATGTACAAAGCATTAGCTCTCACGGTTCTCACATTTTCGTGGCCTTCCCGTGAGGGAGCTAGGCCAGATCTAGCTCTGATACCATGTCAGAAATTTGGAGAGCAAGAAAAATTACACACACAACACCATATGTTTGATACGTTTATTAATCACCACATGTACATATATATAGGACATAAATAACTGACTCCAAGACATCTAGATCATGACTATGACTCACACATAGGAATCAACATCTTCTAGACTGACACTTCAGGATTCACAATGACAACTACACATGATCTGGAAGCATTACTTCCAACAAGTAGCCCATTGCGGGATTGTCTACATCAACTAATTGAAGAACCTTTACCAAAGGTTTAGTAATGGTGCACACCTCCTGCACTCCTACCCAAAAGCTTTCTTAGTATGAAACTAACCTACATATGGCCTCTCCCTTTGGTTTGTGGCTAAATGATAAAGCATGGTACTTCTCTAAAAGAAGCATTCTCTTCACACCTCACATAGAATTCAAGAGATATTGAAGAGATATGAAGCTAGTGGCAAACCGTGCAATAGCAGGGCACACCAACTCCTTATTGATGAATGTTCTCATCAAATGAATAAAAAATGCATGATTATATATAATTCTTGTAATGTTTCTTGATGATTCAACAATATCCCTGACAAAAGAATTTTCTCCTCTATCCTCCCACATCAAGTCAATACAGTCTGCAACACAAGGTGTTTAAAATAAGTTATGATGCCTCTCCATAAGCATCCTTCCAACAACAACATAATTTGTAACATTTTTCATTATGACCTGGACAACATGTTTTGACCTACCTCCTGAATGAACACGTCCAACAAATCACATAATAACCATGCATCTTTGATATGCGCAGATGCATCAATAGATTTCATAAACATTGTCCCCTTAAGACAATTAACCAAGAAGTTAATATCAGTTCTACCTTATTGATCAATACAACCATTTGACATCATAGAGCATCCTGTCTCTGCCCATGATGCCCTGAATTACTCCAATCTTGCAATGCAATAAACCTTTTCATTTTGAAGAATAGGTCCTCTCAAGTCATCATAGGAAGGGGCTTTCTACCCTAGGAAAAAAATAACAATAACATCAAACATGGGCTGGTAAAATGAATTTTTCCTAGTAATGTTGAAGGGAACGCCACTCCATAGAAAACACCTACCCACTAGCTTTCCAACTTCTTCCTTCTCCTTTTTTTTAAGAGATAATAAAATGTAACTAGGTCGGTCTTCATATTGACTATGTAATTATGGATTTATGTAAAGTAGAAGACAAAGATAATAAAATGTATTTTGTACTTTCTTCATGGGTTTCATGAGAAAGAGTTTATTATAGATTAAATTGACTTCTTCTTGATGTCTATTAGGGTTTGTGTCTTCTAGGAATAAATATAATTAAGTGTCATTCATATGAAGGATCTAGTTTAGAGAATGCTCCAAGACCTTGTGGAAGAATGGCTTGTAATAGCCCTCACCAACGCTGGAAGACAAGCTTAAATAATGTGTCAAGTTGGCTTTCTAACAGTTGGATGAGTCAGCCTAAAAGCTAAAGGTATGGTCGACCTCAAGATAGTAAATCTATCTCTATATATACCTCTGTCCTACGACTCATTCAAACCAAGATTTTCGATGACCTCTGCAATTAAAAGGTGCGGGCTTTCTCAGTGATACAATGCGGATTATACCTGTGATAAAGTGCGGACTATACCTGTGAGAAAGTGTGGATTATACATGTGATATAGTGTGGATCATACCTGTGATAAAGTGCAGACTATACCTGTGATAAAGTGCAGATTATACTTCGGACAAAGTGCGAATTATACCTGTGACAAAGTGCAGATTCTCTCTGAGTTTATACAGAACTGAAATATGGATTTTGAAGTCAAATGTAGGGTTTCAATGCGGACATCTTCTGAGATGATTACAAGTATAACGAAGTCTAAAATATTACTTACTCACCTGTGAATAAGATGCAGATATGAGGTGAGGATTTCTCTGTGTAAAAGTGCAGCCAATAAGTGCAGTTTACTCTGAAGTAGAAAAATGGTAAGTTCAGGAAGAAATACGGATCACCATGATGTATGATGCGGATGAATGTATGTGGAACACCATTATGAATGTTGTTGTTAAGTCTGGAAGAAGAGATGCGAGAAATTTCTCTAATATGCACCTACCATCATTGACGGAGTCAGGTCTGCAATATGAAGGTCTAAAGTGGATGCAAAAGATAAGGGTCATTGCTGGATAAGAAAAGAGAGGAAGGTAAATATTTACCTTCTCTCATAGCTAATAAAAGAAAGGACAATATAGATTGGTGCAAGAAAGAAAGGACAACATGGAATATCGATAAAGAAGAAGTAACAAGGTCTTGGAAGCATCCATAGGTCAAGGGTCTAAGTTTGGTTCATGGTACTTTTCATTTGAAGATCTATAAGAAGAATTTCTCGTGGGTTTTCCTCTCCAAGAGAGAGAGGTATTGCCCTGGCTTTAGGAGCCTAATTCTTGTGTCTCGTGTATTTTGATAATTGACTTGATGAAAGATTTAATAAGCTAATGAAGGGAAGACATTAGTAACTCAAGTAACCTCACAAGTAATTATCAAGAAGAGAATTTTGAATTAATCACTAGCCCTCCAAATTCTCAACATGTTTCAGAGCTAAGGTGCTAAAGACAAAGGGCTATTAGACAAGAAGACACTAAAGGATAAAAAATTAGTTCTCTAGAAAGCATCAAAGCAAAATTCAAAGTCTACATTGAAAAGTCAAATCAGTTTGCAAGGAAATCGTCAAGCCATCTCAAGAAGACCTTCAAGCTTATTCAAAGAATCCACACATCAAGGAGGATCCAAGATCACCTAATTTGAAATCAATCTAAGAGGGAGTTCTTGCCATCATCTTCAACAAGAAAGCTAACAGAAGAAGAAAAGCATTTACTCAAGTAAGTATCTTTATGACTTGATATGAATCTATCAAAATGTCTTCTTTACAAAGAAAGCAACAAACTGGTTAGGGTTTCAAACTTTCCTACATGGAAGAAAAGGACAATGAAGTCATGCCAAATATATGAAGGAGATATAAGAGTCCAAAGGATTCATATAGAATCCATAAAAGACTCTATCATCTCCAATGTATCAAATCTAGAATCATCAAAAGAAATATATGGGAAATTAGTGGAGCTATTCTCTGAGTATTGCAGGAGAAACAATCTCTCTGAGATCAACTGCAAGAACTGGGAGAAGTAATTACTACAGTGGTGTTGAATGTTCTGCCAGAAGAATGGGGAAACTTCACTTCAGGTTTATATGGGAAGAAAGAAGCCACACCATTCCACGATTTACGGTATCTATGTAAAATAGAGGAAACAAGATCGAAAGCCAAAGCTAATACATAATAAAGTAAAGGGAATCTAGCCTTTGCAACAATATTCAGGAAGAAAGGAAGATTCAGTAAATTTGGTCCTCAAAATAAAAGAAGAAATATGGACAAAGCATGATTCTTTGGATGTAATGATCTTGGGAATTATCAACAAGATTGTCCTAAATTTAGGAAAACGGAAGAAGAACCTAATGCAAAGAAATCTAAGAAAGAAGAAGCGAGGGATCTCCACTATGATTGAGATAATCTTCTCGTTTAAGTGATTTCTGTTGGTTGTAAAACAGTATGATAGAAAACAATGTACATTATAACATCACAAAAACATGGTAGGAGCTCTTGGTGAAGCAGCTCCGGGAAAACCTCTCTGTTACACAGAAATTTGTCACCGTCCCTGTAATCCCCTGTCTCGCACGTTGGAGGGCTTATTCCGTGACCTATGAGAAGTGACATGACTTGAAACCACTTTCATGGCATCCCTCTAAATAAGGAAATTCATTCCCCTAAAGAAAATTCCTTGTGAAAAACCCTAAAAATACCCTTTTTGTCCTTGGTGCGACTAGCCAGTTCAGCCCTTGCGCCAATGGGGGAAATTCTCCAAAGAGGGCGCGCCAGCTGACGCACTGTCACGGTGTTATACTCATGTCAGGCTTATTAAGGAGTGTTTTTAAAAAATAAATGGCAGAATATTAACTCCAACCAATTCCCGAACTGGTATGTAAATTGAGTTGGGAGGTTTGGCTCTGAATCTCCATGTAGAGGAGGTGGTTTTCCACCTCTCATGAAAGCTTCCTTGAGGATAGGGCTAATCCCATGATTATAGGGGTCCCAACTCCCCTTCCACCATCTATATAAGCTTTCCATTTTCCTTTGCAAGCTAGCCTTCAAGAGCCTTCATAGCCTAGAGAATGCTACAAGACCCTTGATAGTCCTCATAGAGCCAAATCAGTAGCAAGGAGATTATTGTCAAGACAACCGAAGAGAGAGGCTTGTCCCATTCCTGATGAGATTTATCGAGACGTATTCTGCTGTCGACCCGCCAAAGGAAGATCTAGCGTCAGAGCGCAGGTTGTGTCTTTCTTTGTATTGTTTAATGATAAGTGACTTTGGTTATGGTTCCACTCGTATTGTTCATACATTGTGATCATGAGTTGTGTCTTCTCTGATTGATACATAATTGCATATATTGGGTTTTACACTTGTGTGTTCATCGTGTTTCTTGTATGTGCAGGTGTTTGATCGCGACAAGCAGGAGAATTTTGATCTGTCGGAGCAAGGAAACGGGAGTGCTATATTCTCTGCAAACAATAGCTTTGGACTTAAGGTAGGCCTTTCTCGCAATTTGGTCTATTGCAATTAGGAACTTGCGCCTTAGTGTGACACGATTGTTGCTAGACCCGATCTGGGCTAGTAGGGATCTCCTCTGTCCGCAGAGGGGATTTACCTCTACAAAAAATTGGCGACTCCATTGGGGAGACGTTGAGTTGGAGTATTGTCTTGTCTTTTCGGTTGATTCTTGACTTTGCTTGCTTGATCAGCTCTTTTGGCTGGATCTTTTCATGTGTTTGGCTTTTGTTTAGCTTCACCATCACTAGTCTGTTTCTTGGATTGCTCTTTTTTATTTTTTCTTAGTAAAATCGACTGACACGCTTATTAGCCTGACAGTCGTGCCCATTGGCGCATGTTGCCAGTATATTATCTATGCCAATGTTTTTCTAGCGCTAGATTCAGCCTGACAGTCGCGCCAATTCTGTAAGGTGCTAGGGTTTGCTCTATCTTGAGCTTTCTGAGCTTGATCTGCAATTTTGGTTTCATTTTTATGACTTCCTAAGTGTTCTGGAGCTGTGTTTGACTGACTTTGGCCTTCATCCTTTGGTTGTTTGCCCTCTTCTATCGATTTTACATTCTAGCCCTAGGGCATCTAGGTGCTATAGTGTGTCGAGCCTCTCGTGGGAGTTTTTGGATTCTATCTGTACAGTCAACATTTTGATTGCTTCTCTCCATTCCTTTGGTGGTTGTCTATCATTTTTTTGCGTTCTTTGAGTGATTGGTTTCTTCCTCATTCAAATTCTGCCTTGTCTTTTTTTGGGCCTAGATTACATGGTTCATTTGAGTCTTTGGGATTCTTTTGGTTTCGAGGGATTGTTTTGTCAATTTGAGGTTTGATTGTATGTTTGCATTAAGTGAAACTTGCTTGTTTTTACTCCTTTGCTGTCGCTTCTCAAATTGCTCGTTTCATTAGTTTTCATTTGTTTAGTGTACTTTGCTCTCAAACACTGGATATAAAAAAAATCTCTTTTTCTCTTAATTAGTTAATGCAAATTAAATCTTTTCTGTGTTATTAGTTATTTATAACTCTGAAAGAAAAGATTTTACTTTTCATTAGCTTGCATTAGAGACATTAGTGATTGTTTTTTGGTCATTTTGTTATTGTATGAAAAGCTCTTAACTCTCTCATAATTAGCTTTCAACGAATGAAATGATACACTGTGGCATGTAGTGTGCATTTAGGATATTTTGAGACATAACACTTGCTAGGGCCTAAAAATTGAAACATAATTGAAGATTAACATTAAAATTTATTCAATTTACACTAATGCAGCATTGAAACATTAACGAAATATTTAGAGGTCTAGGCTAGAGACCTGTTCTGGCGTCATTAAACCTAGTAGTTTTCGTTCGCCTCTTGGCTTTAGACAACACTAGTATGGACTTGTGCTCCCAGTACTGTCGCATATATAAAGGGAGACCCCACTAGGTTGCCGTCCTTTATCCATAGGAAGCTGAGTCTGCTTCCCTATACCCGTGATACACCAGACATAGCATTCGGGGAGATTTCTTGCACGTACGTTAAGTCCTTGGTTTATTTATCTTTCATTTTGAAACCAAGGTGTATATTGCAGTTCATGGTTATTTGGTACACCCTTTGCCTAGAATTCCAGAGCAGTCATTTTCGATCTTTACTGACTCTTTAAATTTGAAAATATCATCAAGCGCTTGTCCTTTCACGCTTGTTTCCAATCTGAAAGTGATAGAGTCACCTTTTGCCTATTTCTTGACTCTTAAAATAGGAAACAACAAAGTTTTGTTTCAATGTTTTAAAAAATTAACTGCCCACGAAATATTCCTGGTTAAAGTTAGCCTCCTTAGGGTGTTGTTCTGAAGATCGTTTCCAATGGAAACTTTTCCGGAGTTCACCAACCAAGGAATCCCCTCCAAAGGGAATCCTAGTCCTTTTCCTCCTTTTGGAAATGTTGGTGCTCCTTATATGGCGATGTTGTCCCTTCCTAGGTTAACTTTTGGGTTTCCTGGTTGGTTGTTTTCAACCTCTGTGATCCCGAATGTCTCGGCTACTGTTCAATCAGTTCCTCCACCTGAACAACATCATATTGATTCCAAGGTGGACCTCTCCCCTTCTTTGCCTATTTTGGCATTCTCCTCTTCTACTTCACCTGGTGAAAGTCTGGATTTGAATAACCAGGTGGCTAAGAAGATGAAGAAGAAGACAAAGAAGAAGAAGGTTGATAAGAGAGAGGCTAAAGTTGTAGCTACTACCTCTTAAACATCTGCTCTCGATAAACCTCCCAACCCTCCACGGAAAGTCAAGTTCCCTTGCATGTTGTGCACGAGAGACCATCTTCTTCGAGACTGCCCTGGCATTCCCAAGGTGCTCAAAGTATGGTCCAACGGTCATCCATCATTGCCTCTGGCTTCCGGGAGTCGGGTTGGGGGCACGTCTCCAACTGGTGCTGGTAAGGCTCCTAAGAAGCAGGGTAAGCTCACCAATCCCTGTAAGTTGTGTGAAGGGCACCATGCCATTCACCTTTGTCCATATATGGATGAAGCCAAGTGAGTTTTGGACAACTCGGTTGTTTCTGTGTCGTGCCTTCCGGCTGGTTACAAACAAATTTCTTTGAGTCCTTCACCAGTTGAACCTATGATTGGTCAAGAGTCATCCTTGGTCGATCCCGCTCCCTCGGAAATTCAAATTTAGGAATCCATTCCCGACCAACCATTGGTCGTGGGATCGGTTGAGCTGGCCCCGTCTGTGGTACACCAGGTATTTTTCATTGAGAGTGGATCTCACATCCCTCAGGTTCTTCTTGTTTCTTCAGATTCTTTGGACTTGGAGAAAGATTCTCCTGTCCCTATATCTCAAGAAGCCGCTCCTCCACCTCCCATGATGGAGGCCCGGGAGGATACTCCTCTTGACTCTATGATGGATATCATGGAGGATGCTCCTTATTCTTTTGTAACGCCAGGGGAAGACCATCTCGGTTCAATGGTAGCCCCTCCAAGTATTTTGGTCACTTCCTTTGATTGGAATCGATTTGCAGGATACCGCCTTCCATCTTATGTGCCTTTTGAGATAACAGTACAAACCTCTGGTCTGGTCGTACCTAGCACTGTTATAGATGAAGGTGCATCTGTTAGTGTTCTATCCTCAACTACTTGGCAAGCATTTGGTTCACCTCTACTTATGCCTGTTATGCAGAATTTGTTGGTGTTTAACAGAAGAACTAGTCAACCGCTAGGTATCATTCCAAGGTTACCTATTACATTGGGAGGTAAAACCGTCCATATGGACGTGATGGTTGTTCTAGGCCCCTTGGATTTCAATATACTTTTGGGGCGCGATTACACCTATGCCATGGGAGTGCTTGTGTTTCACAGGTGTGGTCTATTTTTCCACATGAAGATGACTCGACGTGACCATTGATCAACTTGCGTTCTTTGGTCCTGATGTGGTAGCTGGCCCATCATCATCCCTTCCTAGTTTTTATCCACCCATTGTATCTGCCCCACAGCAGGTCAACTATGTGGCTACTTACCCCGTGCCTCTACCCAGTGATGATGTCATCATGCATAGTGTGCTGGGGGCATTGGGTCCTGACTTCCAGGATGTTTTCCTTCCATCAGGAGTAGAACTCTTGGAAGCGATGACTTATTATTCATTATGATGAGGTCTATCAGAGCATAGTTTGTTTTCCTGTGTCAAGCTCGTTAAAAAATGAAACAAGGTCGTCGGAGCACAGTTCATTTTCTTGTGTCAAGCTCCTTAAAAAATGAAACAAGGTCAGCTGAGGATTGTTCTTTTAATGTGTCAACCTCGTTAAAATAATGAAACACTTTCTTGTTCAATTTGAGTCTTTGATAAGATCTCATAAAATCCTAGTCGAGTCTTTCTCGTGATCTCATAACTTGAACCTTCACTCCATCTGCCTTTCATATGGACTGAAGCTTGGGGGGAATGTACCTCGAATTGAGTCACCATGCTGGGGGCATGCTTAATTTTTCAAGCATAGTTTGTTTCCATTTCAAGCTTGTGTAAAAATGAAACCGGTTTCAAGCATAGTTTATCTTTGTTTCGAGCTTGTGTAAAAATGAAACCAACTTCAAGCAAAGTTTCTTGATTTCAAGCTTGTGTAAAAATGAAACCATTCCCATTTTACCTCTTGTAATTACCATATTATCAGCTTGTTTTTGCCAAATGAACCTTGGTTTTCTTATTCCATCGTCACTATCTGCTTGGCCGATCATATGCCTTCACTTGGTTGTTTTACCCATTCCTGAGGAACCGCTACGATGAGTGGTCTTGTTAGCCAGCCTCTTAACCTTTACTTGGTCTGAGCAGTTCCACCATTACCGAAACCAGTAGCTACCCTTTATACCACTCGTTCCTCCAGGAGGAGTCATCTTTCAGCGCTTTTCTGACTCTCTAAAAATGAAAAGATTGCCGAGTCGCTTGTCGTTTTGATCTTGTTAAAGTGGCTGTGAAACGACATCTACCCAGTATACATTTACCCCTTTTTCAGGCTAGGATAGATTATTTACGAAAAAGGAATACCCTAGCCTATCATGAATAGGAGGTTTTCTCAGACATAGTTTTCTACCTTTTTGGATCTGAGGAACTATTTACGAAAAGGGACTTTTGGAGTTTACTTTTCCGTTGTATTTTCAAACTCTCTAAACATGAAAAGACGTTGATTTCTTCCTTTGTCAGACTCGTTAAACCCTGATGACATCGGTTTCAGTCGTAATGACGGTATTCGAGTTCCTCCTTCCTAGGGCTCGTTAAATGTACTAGGATGGATTTTTCCAAAGGACGGACTTATATTACAAGCATATGTTATCCCTTTCAAACTTGTTTTCAAAAATAATTTGGGTACTCGCCAAAAATGGTGGGGAAAATGGAACCAGTATCATCGTCGTGTCGACAGTATGTTACTCTTGAACATGGCACTTGTCTGCATTCGTGTCGGGTTGGGGACATCTCATCTCATTATCCGTTTGCCTCCGTGGGTTTGGGTAATCCTTTTTTACCTCTCATCTGCTCTTTGCCTCATCATCATGACCTCAAATCCTTTGATGTCAAATACTGCCAAATCTATTGTCGTACCGCCGATATGTTCAAGAGAAGTTGACCTCTGCAAAGTTTCAACCCCCCTCTGATTCTCAACTAATCCTAATTCACAACACATTATGTTCCTCTGTCTCGTGTCGATGATGTGGGAAACACTATGGCCCACCTTTGATCAAGGTCACTTCCTGTCGACTTTAGCTCATTATCCGGGAAGCTGATCTAGAGACTCCCTTCTGGTACCTTGGATCTTGCATGCCTCAATGGCAAGTTCTTTGCGTTCGACGTGAGGATTTCATCATTGGCCTCCGATCAAGTGATTATACGGGTGTTCGACGTCAACTCACTATTCACATTCCATAGATTGTACCTATAGTACCTTGAGGACCATTTTCACTATTGGTGGTACCTCTCGCGTCTGTTAACAACTTTCATCATTGGCTGGTAATCAGGTGATGTTCTTGCATGGTGGACTTCAGCTCACTTATTCGCATGCTTGAACTTGTACTTTGTTTGGGTCAAGATGGAGCGCAAGACCCTGGATTTTGTCTGTTAGAATCCAGGCTGCGATTTTGTGGGTTATTATGATTGGTTACATGACTCATTCATTGGATGGCTACGACCATACCTGAGTCTATTTATCGATCCTCACTGGATGGTTGCATCCATACCTTGGATCTAGATTATTGTATACTCTGTTATGGATGGCTGCGTCCATACCACATATATCATGTATTTGAGATATCAGTTGTACTTGTCTACGCAGGTTTTCCGACGGCAGTGTTTTCAATTGGACACGTTCTCGTAAAGCATTTCACCCCTCTCTCTCTTTCGGGTCTCATGCTTTAGGGGGCATCTATTACACAGCAATTTGTCACCATCCCTGTAATCCCCCATCCCGCACATTGGAGGGCTTATTCTGTGACCTGTGAGCAGTGACATGACCTAAAACCACTTTCATGGAATCCCCCTGGACAAGCACATTCATTCCCCTGAAGACAATTCCTTGTGAAAAACCCTAAAAATACCATTTTTGTCCTTGGCGTGACTAGCCAGTTCAGCCCTCGCGCCAATGGGGGAAATCCTCCAAAGACGGTGTGCCAGCTGATGCACTATCACAGTGTTATACCAGCTCCAGGCTTATTATGGAGTGTTTTTTAAAAATAAATGGGAGAAGATTAACTCCAACTAATTCCCGAACTGGTCTCTAAATTGAGTTGGGAGGTTTGGCTCCGGATCTCCATGTAGAGGAGGTGGTTTTCCACCTCTCATGGAAGCTTCCTTGAGGATAGGGCCAATCCCATGATTATAGGGTCCCAACTCCCTTTCCACCATCTATATAAGCTTGCCATTTTCCTTTGCAAGCTAGCCTTCAAGAGCCTTCATAGCCTAGAGAATGCTGCAAGAGCCTTGATAGTCCTCATAGAGCCAAATTAGTAGCAAGGAGATTATTGTCAATACAACCGAAGAGAGAGGCTTGTCCCATTCTCGACAAGCTTTATCGAGACGTATTCCGTTATCGACTCGCCGAAGGAAGATCCAGCGTCAGAGCACAGGTTGTATCTTTCTTTGTATTGTTTAATGATAAGCGACTTTGGTTATGGTTCCACTCGTATTGTTCATACATTGTGATCATGAGTTGTGTATTCTCTAACTGATACATAATTTCATATATTGGGTTTTACGCTTGTGTGTTCGTCGTGTTTCTTGTATGTGCAGGTGTTTTATCACGACAAGTGAGAGAATTGTGATCTTCTAGAGCAAGGAAGCAGGAGTGCTATCTTCTCTGCGAACAACAGCGTTGGACTTAAGGTAGGCCTTTCTCGCAATTTGGTCTATTTCAATTAGGAACTTACACCTTAGCGTGACATGATTGTTGCTAGACCCGATCTGGGCTAGTAGGGATCGCCTCTATCCGCAGAGGGGATTTACCTCTACAACACTCTCTGATAACCTTACTAACGGAAGGCATTCATCAAGATCAAGGGTCATCATGAAAACTGGTGCTGACATTTTCTAATGGAGCTCTATATGAATTCACTGATTAGAAAGAAAGCATAATGGTTTCATCAAGAATTCCATGCTACAATTGGGATGTGATGACATATTGATGGAGCAGGCCAAGGGAATGAAGCTCTTCATTCTAGTAAAACTGCTACAAGATGACCTAAATAAAAAGGTACGAGGTATGTATATATTTATATGCTGACACTAGATGTTGTGAAGTCATGTCATATGGTTGCAGGTAATAGACTTCTATTTTTAGAAGTATGATCTATGGAGGAGGATCTCTCAGTGCACTGTCAAATGAAATCAACATAATATATCCTCATGTGGAATATGAGGTGGTTAATGAACAAGTAACTATATATTAGAAGTTCCTGGGGATGACGAATGTGCAGAAAGGAAGAGATCACGAAACACAACCATGTCAAAAGGCAGTTATCATCCAAAATCCAAGAAGATGTGACTAGGAGATCTCTTCGGAGGATATATAGACTCTAACAGAAGTCTAGTAAAGAAGAAGACCCTTGAAAAAACATATCATTAGGAGATGTGTCAATCTGAATAAAGGATGCCGATGCCTACAGGAAGATGTCATGGTGAATTATCATCACTAAGGTAACTTTTGTTTTTAAAAGTTCATATGTATATGTTTATCTTGATGAATTTGTGTAGGGCTACTAATCATGAGAAAGGATGTATGATCCTTGGAGATGATTCGAAGGAAATAAGCATGGCATAATGGTGGACTAGATGAGAAAGACTGATGAACTTTCTGAAAGTGGAAATGACTCGTGACTGAAAGTGATGGATGATCTGTGCCCTATGATGCCAAAAAGTTGAAGATTCCTCAATATCGAAATCCATGACATCGAGGGGAGGAATTATTCATGGGTAGCTAGGTTGTTGCTGTAGGACCCTGGTTGAAAGGGAGCCTGGTGATAAGTTTCTTACTTGGAAGAAACTTGAAGTATGTTCTTCCTGAGTTGAGAGGGAGTGACATATGTGATTCTCTAATACATGTGTCATGCACTAGACTAGAACTAACAACTGCAAGTCTTAGTGAAGGCCATGTGGAGAGGATGGATAAACACATCATTCTGGTCTTCACCTAGAAGACAAAATGGAGGATTGGGTAATCATCTGGCATTCGATACTCCGAGAATGAGATAGGGCATTCAAGATAAGAGTAGCCGAGGATCGATATTCTTTGAGGGCTAGCTACCCAATAGAAGAATAGTCCAAGAAGGTCATACTTTGGGAACACCTACATGGAGTATGTATCTTGGAGAGACAATGACTTTGGTGTCTATAAGTCATGTGTCTCTCCAACATTGTAGCCCATTGTGTCTTTGAGAGATGGGGCTGTTAGTCAAGGCCTTGCACTAGGACAATGCTGTTTGATATGATGCTATACAAATGTGATTACCAATCCGATTCTTCTTATGAGATTCTTTAGTTTTAAAATGACCATGTACCCGTATGAGTACCTCCCTAGTTAAGAGGGAGTGTTGAAAAATGTAACTAGGCCGGTCTTCATATTGACTATGTAATTATGGATTTATGTAAAGTAGAAGACAAAGATAATAAAATGTATTTTGTACTTTCTTCATGGGTTTCATGAGAAAGAGTTTATTATAGGTTAAATATACTTCTTCTTGATGTCTATTAGGGTTTGTGTCTTCTAGGAATAAATATAATTAAGTTTCATTCATATGAAGGATCTATTCTATAGAATGCTCCAAGACCTTGTGGAAGAATGGCTTGTAATAACCCTCACCAACGCTGGAAGACAAGCTTAAATAATGTGTCAAGTCGACCTTCTAATAGCTGGATGAGTCAGCCTAAAAGCTAAAGGTATGGTCGGCCTCAAGACAATAAATCTATCTCTATATATACCTCTGTCCTGCGACTCATTCAAACCAATATTTTCGGTGACCTATGCAATTAAAAAGTGTGGGCTTTCTCAGTGATACAATGCGGATTATACTTGTGATAAAGTACGGACTATACCTGTGACAAAGTGTGGATTATACCTATGATACAGTGTAGATCATACCTGTGATAAAGTGCAGACTATACCTGTGACAAAGTGCGGATTATACTTGTGACAAAGTGCAGATTATATCTGTGACAAAATGTGGATTCTCTCTGAGTTTATACAGAACTGAAACACAGATTTTGAAGTCAAATGCAAGGTTTTAGTGTGGACATCTTCTGAGATGATTACAAGTATAATGAAGTCTAAACTATTACTTACTCACCTGTGAATAAGATGTGGATCTGAGGTGAGGATTTCTTTGTGTAAAAGTGCAGCCAAGAAGTGCGGTTTACTCTACAGTAGAACAGTGGTAAGTTCAAGAAGAAATATGGATCACCATGATGTATGATGCGGATGAATGTATGTGGAACACCATTATGAATGTTGTTGTCAAGTTTGGAAGAAGAGATGCAAGAAATTTCTCTAATATGCACCTACCATCATTGACAGAATCAGGTCTGCAATATGAAGGTCTAAAGTGGATGCAAAAGATAAGGGTCATTGCTGGATAAGAAAAGAGAGGAAGGTAAATCACAGATTTACCTTCTCTCACAGTTAATAAAAGAAAGGACAGTACAGGTTGGTGCAAGAAACAAAGGACAACATGGAAGATCGACAAAGAAGAAGTAACAAGGTCTTGGAAGCATCCATAGGTCAAGGGTCTAATTCTGGGTCATGGTACTTGTCATTTGAAGATCTATAAGAAGAATTTCTCGTGGGTTTTCCTCTCCAAGTGGGAGAGGTTTTGCCTTGGCTCTAGGAGCCTAATTCTTGTGTCTCGTGTCTTTTGATAATTGACTTGATGAAATATTTAATAAGCTTACGAAGGGGAGACATAAGTAACTCAAGTAACATCGCAAGTAATTATCAAGAAAAGAATTTTGAATTAATCCCTATCCCTCCAAATTCTCAATAGATTGTGCACCAGGTGTGGTTCTAGGAACAAAAAATGATGAAGTGGTTGTGGGGTTGACTATAGAGGCTGAAGTTTAAGAGGAACCAAGCTCATGGTCACCTACCACCACTCCACCCATTTCCATTTGAGTCTTCATAACTTCCTTGTTTAGTTTGGTTGACTCCATATCTTCTAACAATTTGAGAGTTTTACGGATGATTTCTAGAGTTGCACTTAGGCAAAGTCCTACTTCATGTCTCGAAATTTGTTCAAGGTGGAATTTCAATCGGAATACTCCCCTTGTCATATGCTTCCCACACAAATTGCAACTCAAATTTGATCTATCGAACCCTCCATTAGGTTCACCATATTCCCACAAAGGATCCAAATGTCTTGGCATGTTTCTTGAACTCTTAATGTAAGATTTGTTGAAATATGTAACTAGGTTCAGTCTTCATAATAGCTTATCCAATCTTGAATTGATGTAAAGAAAAAAATAAAATTTATTATTGTTATTTTGTAGCATTGGTTTCATGCTCAAGGTCATTTGTTTTAGGTCAAGCACCGATTGTGTGCTTATAGGGATTTGCCATAAAGTCAACGAGTCAAGATTGTCACTTTAATATGTAAAGACCCTATTAGGAATCGTGTAATAATTCAAATAAATTTATTATGTGTCAAAAGAGTCAAAAGACTCCCTCCAAGAACAAGTCCGCCTACAAGAGATGTCAAGTTGGCCAATTTAGGGCTCCCTAATGTTGAGAAATATAGCGTAGAGAGTCAGAGTATTTATTAACTTGATTTCTCTTTTAATCCTTGACATTTTCTTGTGACTTATATTAGGAAAATATCATTATTATTTAGTTCTATTCATCATAAAAAAAATGCCAATAAGAAGATCACAATGCAAACACAAGAACACTAGATGTAGGTTGCTAGCCAGGGCCAAAACCTCTCTTAGAGAGGAACACCCACAAAAATCTCCCTATAGAATTTCAATGAAGACTTCCTAGACTTTGACCTTGAAACAAGACTAAAATCCAAGTGATGAGTCAGCCAAACCCAAATAGATCACTGCAAAAAATATATTGAGGAAACCCTAGGTTCTCCTCGAAAACTCACACATGAGAGCAATAGAGATAGATTCACATCCTTTCCTCCTTCGCTAGCCTTTACAGAAAATTTGCTACATTTCTTGCTACTTCTTTAGATCATATCTCTCCTCCTTTTCGCACGGATTAAATGTATATCACTTGATGTGTGTCTACAAATGAGGAGAGCGAGTCCCTTAATATTCTTGGGAGATGACTTAGGCCTCTCTAGGCCGACTTAAAGAGGGTTGGCTAACCCATCACTTGGAGACTTCTAGACAATATGATTTACATTTATTATTTTTCTTTCTTGTTATAGGAGCCCTCCAAGGGCTAGGACATCATGACCTTGACTCTTTAACCTTTTACCATGACCCCTAGGGTACTCAATGGGTGCTTTTTCCTAGGACACAATAAATAATTTTCTTTTACAAAAAAAATATTTCTTTTCTTTTTCCTTTTGACGAGTACATCAATAATTTATGTCAAGTCATTACTCAAGTACAATTATGAAGACTAACACAAGTTACATTTCAACACTCCCTCTTAACTAGGGAGGTATTCATAATTGACCACAGGTATAAGGAAAATACTTCCATTGAATTATTCTCATAAGAAGAGTTGGATTGGTAATCCATCTTAAGCATCAACATTATGATCAATATACAACCAAAATTGTCAAAATAGAAAGGCCTTGACTAACAAGCTCTATCTCTAAATAGATCAGAGAACAATGCTGAGAGGTTTTACATGGACACCGCACTACCTCTCAAGGCACACACCCCATCCAGATGTTCACAAGGTATGTCCTTCTAGTACCATTCTTGTCTTGGATTTACACATCCTCAAGGAATTTCTCTTCGACTACTCTTACATATTGGATTCCCTGTCAGATCCTCAAAGAGTGTCGGTCACCAGACTACTTCCTATGCACAATGCTGGGAGGTTTTACATGGGACACCGCACTACCTCTCAAGGCACACACCACATCCAGATGTTCACAAGGTATGTCCTTCTAGTACCATTCTTGTCTTGGATTTACACATCCTCAAGGAATTTCCTCTTCGACTACTCTTACCTATTGGATTCCCTGTCAGATCCTCAAAGAGTGTCGGTCACCAAACTACTTCCTATCTTGGATTCCAAATCCTCAAGGAGTATTTGCCTCAAATGTTTACTCAATCCTTCAAACGCCATTCTCTCCTCATGGCCTTCACTAAGACTTACGATTGTTAGTCCTAGTCTAGTGCTTGACACCATAGTTTTAAAAATCGGTCGGACCAGCTCGAAATCGGCCGAGTTGACCGAGCCACACCCCCGGTCGGTCCGACTCGGTAGAAAAACTGGTCCAGCGGCCGGTTTGTGACCGAGCAGGCCGAGTCATACACTGACTCGACTGGCTCGATCACAAACCGGCAGACTCGGCCGAGCCCGAGCTAAACCGGTCGGACAACTCACAATCAGCCACGTGCCCCCCAAAACCCAAAAAAACGGACTTCAAAACTGGTTTTATCTTGCTGTTAGGTTTTTTTTGTGTATCTAACCCCTCCCCATCCTATTTAACCTACCCAACCCCTCTCAATACCTCACATCTATCTCATTGAATTTTAGTGAGCATTTGTGAGGAATTTGTGAAGAGTTGGTTTTGGAGCAGCTTTGAGGAGTCTTTTTGGCAAGCTTTGGAGCAGCAGTGAGGAGCTTATTGGGAAAACTTTGGAGCAGTATTGAGAAGTCGATTTGTTGAAATCTGCATTGAGGAGGCTAGAGGCTAGAGGTATTTTTTCTTTCTCTTCTAAAATCTGCCTTTTCTTGTTTTATTTATTTTGCAAATCTGAAAATGGTAAACATAGTTTTTGGTGAAAGAAATGAACATAGAATGAATAGTCTTTTTTTGTTTTCATTTTCATATTTAAACTTTTTCTTTCCAAGTCAAAAAATCAGTCCAAAATGGCCTCTATAATGAAAGATGCTTCTTGGGCATATGCTGAAATGGTTGATGATCAAATGCATTGCAAATTTTGTAAGAGAAAAATTAAGGGGGGTGGAGGGGGCATTCATAGACTGAAACTACATTTCGCTGGTCTTAGAGGAAAAATTACTCCATGTGAAGCACAAAACATTGGGGAAATTAGGAAGGAGTTGAAAGAGCAATTTTAGAAATTTGAGGAAGACAAAATTAGGCAAAAATAAATAGAGGCTGAAATTGGGAGGAAGAGATATATACAACACATGATGGCTGCCAACCCAAGTTTTGATTATGAGGGTTCTTCATCTATCCCTTGCACTAATGCATCAAAACCCTTTCGTTATGTTCCTCCCTCTATGGAGTCTATTTCTGAAAAGGGTAAGGGTGCAATGAGAAATAAGGGTACTATCAAAAAAAATTTCATGCCCTCTTCTCCCTCTGATAGTCTACATGGTCCTAGTCCTCCAAGTAGAGGTCAAGTGCAGCCCACTTTAGATGCTCATTGGAAAAAAGAATTGAGATATGTTGCTTGTGATTACATTGCTAGATGGTGGTATGATGTTGATATTCCCTTCAATGCTACTCGTTCACCATATTATGAACCTATTTTTGATGCCATATATGCTGCTGGAAAGGGCTTCAAAGGCCCTACTATGCATGAGTTAAGATGATCTCTTTTGCAAAAAGAGATTATGTCCATTGATGATTATTTGAAAGAGTTCAAAATCTCATGGGCACATACAGGATGTACCATCATGTCAGATGGACTAATCAAAGGAACCATACCATCATAAACTTTCTTGTCTTTTGCCCACGGGGAACCATGTTTCTAAGATCAGTTGATGCATCTGATAGGGTGAAAGATGCACATTTTTTGTTTCATCTTTTGGATGAGGTTGTTGAAGAGTTGGGGGTGGAAAATATTGTTTAAATCATCACAGATAATGCCTCTAACTATGTTCTTGCTGGTAAATTGTTAGAGGAAAAACACCCAACCATATTTTGGACCCCATGTGCTGCACATTGCATAGACCTCATGCTTGAGGATATTGGAAAAATAGACTGGATCAAGAACACTATAGAGCATGCCAAAATCATCCCAAAATACATTTAAAATCACTCATGGATTCTAAATCTGATGAAGAAACACACAGGGGGCAAGGAAATTATTAGGCCTTCCATCACTAGATTTTCAACACATTTTTTGACATTGCAATCTATGCTTGGCCAACATAGAAACATGCAAAAGTTTTTTTCTAGTGATGAATGGAATGAATTTCAGTGGGCTCGCAAACATGATGGCAAAGATGTGAAAAGGAAAGTCAATGAAGAAATGTTTTGGAAAAATGCAGCAGAGATTGTGAAACTTGCTGAGCCACTGGTTAAGGTGTTGCGCTTGGTGGATAGGGAAAGATTGGCTATGGGCTTCATTTATGAGGCTATGGAACAAGCAAAGGAGAAAATAAGGGCAGCATACAAGGACAGAGCGGGTAAGTATGGGCCCATTTGGGCCATCATTGATCAGAGATGGAACAATCAACTCCATCGCCCTATACATGCAGCTGGGTATTTTCTGAACCCAAGGTATCATTATAAAGCTCAAGAAGCAAGAGCTTTCACTGGGGAGGTTAGAGATGGATTGATTGACTACATTTATCGCATGATCCCCACAGAGAGTGTGTGACTAGTTGAAGATACACAATTAGATCACTGTGTTCAGCCAAGCCATATGTACCTTTAGCAAGAACCTTGCAAGGATTGCAAGGGAATCTGATGAGCCAGGTAAACAAATAATTTCAAATTCATATTTTATTACTTTGTATAATTGTTTATAATTTCAATTTCAAATTTGGATACAAACTGTTGAGCTAACTGAAACTCATTTTTTGCAGCACAATGGTGGGAGGCATTTGGTAGCCATTGTCCTGAATTACAGAGGTTTGTAATCCGCATTTTGAGTCAAACTTACAGTGCTTCTGGGTGTGAGCGCAATTGGTATGTCTTTGAGAGGATTCACACAAAGAAGAGAAACTGTTTGGAGCAAAAATAGTTAAATAATCTAGTGTATGTCCAGTACAACCTCCGACTAAGACGTAACCAATTGCTGAACAAAAGACCTGATTCAGATCCCATTGTGTTGGAGGATATTGATCCAACATCAGATTGGGTAGTGGAGACTTGCCCAACAGAGTTTGACTCTGATGAGGATATTGGTGTGGGGATGGACTTCGATACACAGGTAGAGGCTATGCTCAATGAAAATCCACTAGCAGCAAACCTAGTCCCAAGCCCCCCAGTTGCAGGCGCAGACACTTCCTCTAGTTAGCCACGATGGAGGCGTATAACTCGTCTATCTCAGGGTGGTAGGGCTATAGTTCCAGTTGAGGATGTTGATACAGAGGAGGAGCGAGCAGTTTCTCGCTCTGGTTCAGAGTTTGAAGAAGAGGACATTGGCTTGTCATATGTCTAGCAGTAGTGATTATTCATGTTTTGTTGTGGAGGCCATTTAGAACCTCCTTGTTTATGTTTTTTGTTTTGATCTCTATATCATCATCATGTATTGGACAATGCACTGGGTGCAATTTTGATATAATGGATATATTCATGATCCTACTTTGATCATATGTTGTCTTTTGTCTATATTGTAATGCTTTGTGTTTGGAAAAAAAAAAATTTAATTATGTTTTTTACAAAAATAATAATATTTAATATATTTTTTACAAAAACCGAGTCATTGAAACTGAACCAGCCGAGTCGATACCAAGTTAGAGTCGGAGCCGATCCTCGGCCGAATCGGAACCCGAGTCCGATTTTTAAAACACTGCTTGACACATGAAGTAGAGAACCATATCCATTACTTGCTTTCAACCACAGAGGAGCTCCCTCTCAACTAGGGAGAAGTGCCCATCATCAACTACTATGATAGTAGCTCTCAGGGCTCTATCATCATTATCACACAAGCGAGTTTTCTTTGATTCTCACATAGCCCTTTATGTACAACATCATTATCACAATAGGGTCCACCATCACTCTACACATCATCAGTCTGCATCTGCTACATCTTCATGAACCAATCATCATAGAGCTCAAACATGGCTCTCTCGGAACATCCTGAAAGTGATATAGGATCGAACCACCCGCAACCTACTCTCATATATGTCATCGTGATGTACAACAACTCCTTCAGACCGAGTGCCAAGGCAACAAAACAATGGAATCATATCATGACTGTCACACATTATTCTCACAACAGGATCGTGAAGAGCCTCTTGAGGTATTGTGTCAACATCAACATCGTGGTCTTCTTTTAATCATCATCAGAGTCTTCAACGGAACATCGATATCATGCTTTGGCTAGTCTTCTAATCCAGCACATTACCTTGTTATTTTGCAACTGAACCAGCAAGCTCCTAAGAGACATGCTCCAAAAACATATAGAATATCCAATAACAGTGATATCATCATGGTCATTCTTCCTAGAAGAAATAACTCCATGACATCACAAAATTATTCAGCTCGCAACATAAATTTTCAATACCAGCTAGATGACTGCCAGAACATACATCCGAAAATATTCAAATACTATATGCTACAAAGCATGATGTCATGCATTCTACCAATTCAAATACATGCCCTACTTTAATTGTACAAAGTATCAATAAGATGGAGTTTCTTTAGAAGAATAGATCCCTAGGATCCTCTTCCTTTGCCTTTTTCTTCTTAGGTTCCTTGACTTCTTCAGCTGAATCTACTCCATCCTTTCGCTTGGTACCTTTCTTTTGATTAGAGTCTTTCCTCAGCTTCAGGCAATTCCTTCTGTGGTGACCAAGCTCATTTTACTCAAAGCATCTTACATTAGCTATGTCTTACTTCTTCTTTGGATGATGAGACCTTCCAAAATTCCTTTTGCTCAATGTGTTAATTTTGGCTGCATATGCTTGAGATTTACCATAAGGATCAATTTCCTCTGTGGCTTTCAATCGAGATTCTTTCATCACAAATTGAGACCACAATTCATCAAGACTGGAAGTCTCCTTTCACAAGTAAATGTTGGTCAAAGACAAACAAATGTTGGTCAAAAATTAACACCATTCTTGAGGCAGAGCATTGAGGATTACTATTGTCATTTCTGCATCAGAAATTGTTTCACCAAGGGCTTGCAACTGGTCTCTCAACTAAGGTATCCTCACTAGATGAGTTGCAGTGGAATTGTTATCTTGTACAACATACTCCTCAAGGTTATTTTCTCACACAATACAATTTATTTAGCTTTTCATGGATATCCTAGGCCTTATTCAGTTCTGCAATAAATGGTATAAGGTGATCCTTGATTGATTCAATCAAGATCCTCTGGGCTCTCTTCTTCTCACTCTTGTAATACTTGTTCCACTCATCCACATTATTCTTGTTTGGATTTTGTATCATTTTCTTGAACAATGTCCATGACATCATTCTTTATGAGTATGAGGTCTATCCTCTTCTTCTACCCATGGTAGTTAGAGGTTCCCTCAAGGTTGTTTCTCTCCTTATAGAACATGGTCATGGTGGATGCCTGAGATGCACACTGAAGGTTGTCTTCCTGAGATAAGACTGCCTCTAGACTGTTACTTTCTTCAATGTTAATAGAATTTTCTTCCTCTGAATCCACTTTGAAGTGTAAAGGTCACACAGGACTGACTACTGTAGGTGCAACAATATTCAAAAACCTTTTTGAATGTTACAAAGGCTGTCAATTATTTGTCTTGATTATTATCAGTGTCACAATAATGTGACCTTTCCCACTACCTGTAGCTTACTTCTTTTCAATGTGTCTAAATAGATTATTGAACCCTTGGATTAGGGCTTCCAAGAACACAAAGACCCTTGGATAATTTTTTATAGTGCTACACACAAAACGATTTCAAAAATATTTCCATTGTATTCTGAAAATCAAACAACTGTACCTTTTCACTAAAGTTTGGCCCACTGTTTTTTGGTAGGTTTGAACTGTGTATATATATGTGCCATCCTTGTCACAGTAGAGTTCACAGATCCTTCACACTTATACTTGTGATTTTACACCTCTGCACAAGTCAGCGAGCTCTATCTTGAGCAATGGTGACTATACTTTCATGATCTAGGTCTCCTCTTGAAAATAGATGCACAGGGCTGCAGAATATACTATCGCTAATTCTGAAGGAGATCTCAGCTCCTCCTTATATTGACAATAGCTTTTAATTCAGATCTTCTTGAGTATCTGAGGACTGATTTGATCTACAAAATACAAACTTGACTTCCTATAGGTATGCTCAAAATGTCGGTCTCCAAAATTGACAATGAATATGTACAGGTGTAGGGAATGGATCTCACTTCTCAATGAGACCTAGCTTTAGACCTTCGGCCCTTTTGATAGTGGACTAGAAATAGGACTTATGCTCAATATCCCCTTCACAAAATCGATCTTGGACCAAATATTTACATAGGTGTAGAGTGAGTAGCCTTGATACTGTGGAGATTGACTTTCTATTGATATGACACTCTTTGCTCAAAATGATACTACAAAAATTTCGTACCTATGCTATAGGATTCCACTCCTATCTAGGGTTTCCAGTGTATTAATTGAGTTACCACAAAGATTCAGATTGTGACAAAGGGTTTGCTTCCCTTTCTAGGGTTATTGGAGATGCCAAAAGATATGCCTTTGATGCCTTTAAAAAATCAGAACTATTTGCAATAAATTCACTAATCTATAATATGCATACCAGAGGTGAGACGATGCTCAGAAATTCAGTGACTTGGATGAGAGATGCAGACCTTGTAAGGTCTCTAATTGACCTTTTCTCCTATGCCAATGATTGAGGCCCCACTAGATACGCTTGACTAGCCTTTCGCTCCACAAGAATAGGCCTCTTATGACCTCATTCTTTTGTAGATGGATCTGTGGCCTATTATCAAAGATTAGGGATAATTAGGTACCCAAAGAGTTGTGTTCGACTTGGTAATGTGTGCGTATTTGAGTGGAATGTTTCCTCACTTGTTCACTCCCTTGAAACAGAGATTGAGTGCTCTCCAAATGCTCTGGATATTGCACTAGATACTGCAACCTGATCTCTACAATTACGGGTTGATAAATTGCCCAGAACTTTGTTCTAGATGCCTCCACAAATTTGGCCTAGGGTTATTGCTTCCTTTGAGGTGAGATGATGCCAAAACGATCTTCTTTTCTACCCTCTATTCAAAACCTCGTCCTGATACCATGTTGAGAAATCTAGGGAAAAGAGTAGAGTATTTATTAACTTGATTTATCATTTAATCCTTGACATTTTCTTGTGATTTATATTAGGACATTATCATCATTATTTATTTTTGTTCATCATCAAGAAAAATGCGAATAAGAATATCACAATGCAAACACAAGAACACCAAATGTAGGCTGCTAGCCAAGGCTAAAACCTCTCCTAGAGAGGAAAACCCACAAAAATATCTTCCTATAGAATTTCAATGAAGACTTCCAAGATATTGACCTTGAACTAAGACCAAAATCCAAGTGATGAGCCAACCAAACCCAAACATATCACTGCAAAAACTAGATTGAGGAAACCCTAGGTTCTCCTCGAAAACTCGCACGCGAGAGCAATAGAGACCGAGATTCACATCCTTTCCTCCTTCGCTAGCCTTTACAAAAAACTTGCTTCCTTTCTTGCTACTTCGCTGGATCAAATCTCTTCTCCTTTTCACATGGATCAGATAGATATCACTTGATGTGTGTCTACAAACGAGAGAGAGCGAGTCCCTTCTTATAGGCTTCTTAGCAGATGATTTAGGCCTCTCTAGGTCGACTTAAAGAGGGTTTGTCGAGCCATCACTTAGAGACTTCTAGACATTACAATTTATATTTATTATTTTTCTTTCTTTTTACAAGAGCCCTCCAAGGGCTAGTACATCATGACCTTGACTCTTTGACCTTTTACCATGACCCCTAGAACACTCAATGGGTGCTTTGACCTAGGACAATAAATCTATGGGCATTGAAACCCATTTCACAATAAATAATTTTCTTTTACAAAAAAATATTTCTTTTATTTTTCCTTTTGACAAGTACATCAATAATTACATCAAGTCACGAATTGAGTACAATTATGAAGAATGACACTAGCTACATTTCAACACCTAGAAGCCTATATATTAGAGGCACTCAACCTCATTTGAATCTCATCCAAGCAACTCGTTGGAGAACAAGCAAGAGATCAAGAAGAAGAGCGAAGAAGAGGAGGAGGAGAAGATAATACCGAAGTTTTAGAGGATTGTTTTGGGCTATTCCTACCACACGTGCAAAGATAATTAGGGCATCTTCTAGTTGCAGCGAGACCGAATTGCAATCACATCAAGGAGCCAGATTTAGTGTCAAAGAGATCAAGTTTCCAAGCCAAATTTCTAAGGAGGAAGAAACAATCCAAGCGAAAGAGAGAGAAGGATAATTTCACCATCTTTTCCCACATGTGCGAGTTAGGGTTTTTGCAGTAGAGGTTAAAAATTGTAGACCTGAAGCAGTGACTGAAAATCTGAAGCAGAGGCTGAAATCTAAAGGTTTGGAGGAGGTTGAGTTGGATTGAATTTGTGAAGCACTAGTTTATCAAAAGGAAAACCTCACTTGGCCTTGCAGGTGTCTTTGTCGAGGGTCTTAGGTCTTGGAATTCGTCATTTGAAGATTCTATAAGAAGAGAAGAATTCTTGTGGGTTTTCCTCACAAGAGGGGAGGTTTTGGATCTAGTTAGCAACCTATATTTTGTGTCCTCTTTCTTGCCTCATTGATCTTCATAGTTTGGTGGTTGTTTGATGATAAGAACACAATAATAATCAAGTAAACAAAGAAGCTAACTACAAGTAGATCAAGTTAAATAAAAGAACATCACAAGCAGTTATCAAAGTAAGAGAAATCACCCTAATCTAGCTGCCCTTGATTTGTCAACAAGATTGAACTTAGGGCACAAGAAGAATTTAAAAAAATAAAATTGACAATGAACGTTTTGAATTTTTGACAATTAAAAGCCCTCTCCACTCAATGAAACAATAATGGCAAAAAAACACACTCAAACTCAAAAAAAAATCATGGAAAATATATGGGTGACTGAAACTCAAGGAAAAACAATAAAACAAAAAATTAGGGTTGAATTTGATGCCCACGCCTAAAATTTGCAGCCTGTTAAAGAAATTTCGTCCAAAATAAAAATTAAAAAAATATTCTTGGGATCCTAAATAACCTTGGTTTTCTCCTCTTTCTCCCTTGTCGATTCGTTCTTCTCCTCAACTCTCTCACTTGCCCACTATTTGAAAAATGAAATCAAAAAACCTTTTATTAAGTCGTTGTTCCACTTGTAGATGACTTTTTCCTATCAACTTGTGATATTTTGGCGAGTTTTATGATTTTATAGCGATTTTTTCATTTGGAAAAAGTCATTGATTTTATTGGGCGATAAATCGCCCTCCAAAAAAATCGCGATTTTATTAGGATGCTCACACCACTAATATTTTTTACCTTTCCTTCTTTGTGGCAATATGGAAATGGTATTTATAATTTATATAAAAGCACATTGTCATAAGTCTCATTTTTTAAGGAGAAATCTTCCAAAAAAATTCTAAAAACACGTCAATCAAAAAAACCTAGTTGTACATATAACTGCTAATAATCATATAATATAAGTAACAATGCATGTTATTAGTAATCAGAATTTTTTTTCTACAAAGTTATCCTCACATTTCTCTGGTTTGCACTTTCTTTCCTTTATGGACCTGTAAATTTTGAAACTTTTGGTGGTATCCAGTCTCTTTGTTTAAGTAGCATCAAGAGCGAGTCATTGTTTAGGTTTAGTATGTTGTAAGATTGTAGTCAATGCATTGACCTCACTAGACATAGCATAAGTTTATTTTCCCTGCCTTAAATAACCTAATAAATGAAACATTGAATGTATTAACAAAAATCTTGGAAGATAATGCATTTTTTCTTTCACTAAACTTTGTTTTGTTGAAAAACAGATAGCTCAAATCATTTTTGTATCGAACTAGTCTAGGTCCTAAAAATTTATTCTGCACATTTTTATATTTACTGCACCTTTGCATTGCTTTTCTAATACACATTTTGTAAACTAATAGGTGACTATATACTAGGGATTTCTTTTTCACTACCCTATGTGTTTATGTGTTGCTTTTCATATGCAGCTTCTATAAAATAGTATATGATTAAATTCTGGCATTTTCATTACTATCTTAATGTGAAAGTGTTTTTTCTGTCTTGTCCTTTTTGTACGTCACATTCGTGATCCTGACAATTTTTTTATGTACGTGCAGCAACCATATGATCCTTCAACAAGTTGTCACACTCCTTTTATTCAAACCCGGAGACTCCTTTTCTCAGACACAGAGATGACTATGCTCGCTTTAATCCATTTTCACAAGCAACAGCCATAAGAAAATATAATGGGAATGCTACATTTTTAGCTGGCCAAAATGTATCAGTGTCACAGTATGTGCCTGAACTAGGCCTCATGGTTTGTTTTTTAGAAAGTGTGTAGTTGATTGCGTGTATTTGGTATTGATGTTGGTGTGATATTATTTTCAGACTAGAAACTCTGCAGCAGTATCGTCTGCAACAGCTGCAGGAACACAAATGACAGGAGTTGCAAAAAACTACTGTATCATTCCCTCAGCAACAAATGCATTTGTTTCAACTTTCCCCAACCTGGTGGTGTACATTGTGCTAGCAATATAGGATATCCCAGCACTTGAGTGGTACCAGTTATCCTGTGCCTTCTGATAGTTCATTCCCTTCAGCAACTGCAGCCATGAAGAACTCACTGTCCCAATTTAAGCCCATGACTGGTGGCAGGAACTCTTCTCAGACAAAATTTCCTGTGGGGTATCTTGCTGTCACTAGAGGGAGTAGATCTGGCTTTGAGGAGAAAAAACCAATTTATACATTCTTATTCAACTAGTTCATCCTTTTCTTAGCCCTTAAAAGTCTGATATGAAATCATTTTGACAGGAGAGGTTAATTCAATGTTGTATGCACCATATTTTATTACTGTAACTTTTCTTGGTGGGTAGGTTGATGGCTCTACATTTTGGTTTAGGACACCTCAAAACCTTTCTGGCATGCAATCAAACTCATACTGTAGCTTGACAGCACAGGGGAAAATGTGGCATTTGCGCCTATACAGTCTGGCCATGCAGTATATTCTGGGTTGTATCACCCTGCACAATCAGGGGTGGCCTAAAATTCACCTCAGTTGCTTCAGCAATCAGATCCATTAGGGGCAGCTACTGGCAGTACTAATTCCCAGACAAGGGGTTACCCGCAATCACAACCAGGTAAACTGAATTGGAACAATAATTACTAACTTTCAGAAGATGTTTGATTTATTGATTTGCATTAGCATAATACAGATTTGCAACACTATCCAATCAAGGTAAACTTTGAATTGCAATCATTGTGGGGACTGCCTCTGGCCCTGAGACGAGTGAACATAAAATTCAACAGAAGTTTTATGTTAAGGCATCCGAAAGAAATTACAATTCCCTTAATGAATTGGATGTTATGCCTCAACCTCTCAACTTCGCTAGAATTCATTTGACAGCAAGGCAGTATTCCTTGGCTTGGTATTCCTATTGCATGGTGACAACGAGGCATTATTCCCAGGCTTGGTATTCCTATTGCATGTTTGCTTCATATTTGACCTTCCTTTAGATATGGTGCAGCTTTTTATTAGGGTTATTGCATGTATCATGCTTTATTTCAATAAAAAACATGAATACAAGTGTTTGATTGTGATCCACAATTTCATCTCTGTAGGGTGAATTTTAACAATGGACACATTATCGAGTGCACTAGTAACCTGATGTTACTGAAGTAAGATATTTTAAATCAAGTTCAAAATTATGAGTAAAGTTTTCATTTTGTGTTTTTGTGAGCTATCACAGGCCACACATTAGCAAGGGCACTAGTAACTTCATGAAACTGCCAAAAGATAATTTAAATCAAGTCATAAAATCACTAGCAAAATATTTCTTTATTTTGTTTCTATTAATAAAATGCAGCTTATAGCATAAATTTAATCCAAGTCACAAATCACCAGTAAAGTTTTTAGTTTTGTCTGTGTTTGTGAATGCAATTGAGTCTATAGCAGAACATTTTATATTTAAATGCTTCAGTTTTTGTTTTGGGTGTTAAAACAGTTGCTTTATTATTAGGTATTTAAGAATTTTACTGTGTTGATTGTGAACTAATATATAAGCTAGTTGTGTCTGAAAGAAATATATGTAATAGTTTTTGATCATGTTAATGGATTATTCAAAAGTAGTTGTTAGCCACAGATAGGATTTATGGCAAAAACTCTTTCATTGATACTCTTAAATCAATATAATGATGCACTTAAGGTTGTTATTCAATGATCTATGTGAAGATTTCTAATTGACCTAAAACACATGTTGTTGGTATTCACTTTTCTGATTCATGGACCTTAGAGTACATATCACACATGCATTTTATGGCATGGTATCAAGACATATCTATTCCCTATTGGTTCTTCTAGAATAGTGTGAGATTTTTGGTGGCTGGTGTGACCATCTTATATGTGATACACATTGACTGTTTAGACCCTTATGTTTGTAGAGCATTGGAATTTTGTGTTTAGCCTTTTATTTACCATGAATGAAATAACATGAATTCCCAATTTATTGTGTCTACAACGAAGCAACTTAGAGTTCCCTAACCACTATAGAAATTATTTCTTGTAAAGTGCTCAGACTTCCTTAACCACAAAGACAATTGTTTCAATACTTTCATTCTTAATGGGTGTGTTGTAGTGTCTGGAGGTGAAGCTTTGTTAGAAGCTTCCAGAGTGATGGAATCGTTCTTATTATTCAAGGAGGTGTTCTTAGAAGGGGGAGCACTTCTAGAATTGTTCTGCAAATTCTGAGTTGGATTAAAGGTGGTAGAATCCTTCTCAATATTTGGTTCTTGAAATCTTACTCAGGAATAGGTCCCTTGCTCCTAAAATTATAATGACCAGTTGGCTGCTGAGGATGAGCTTCACTCTGATGGTTCATCAACACTTTTCTTGTCAAAATTGTATATAACATGAAACATATTCGTTGAGTGTCAAGCACCTAAACTTTCCTTAGTCACGATATGTTCATTTATTTATTCACTCTGCTCAGGTTGTTCATCTACTAGCAAGGTATCTACGAAGTTAGTCATCATAGCAATCATGTTATGATTCCATTGGGACATGTTTTCTCTAAATTCTTCTCTTGATGGAAGGTGCAATAGTTATCCATTCCCCAACTTTCAAAATTAAACACTGAATTAGAGTTTTGAGCAGATTTAGCCGGTTTGGAGTTGTTCCTTTTAAAGAAAGGTAGCTTAAAATACTTTCTACTAGCGGTGGATGCATCACTTGACCTCCTCTTTAATTCAGATACTTCATTCATGAGAAACTTCAAAGACTTGGTCAAGCTTTCCATACCAAAAGAATCCTTCTCTTTAGCCCTAGTGGAAGAGGCTCAAGTTTTTTACCAGTTTCTTTGGATTCTTTATAATTGTTAGGATCTTCAATGGCATCAATTGAATGCAAGTAATTTTCAATAGCAATAGATTATACAAAGTTCAAGGCAAATTATCCTTTTCTTCTCTTTTGATAAACACATAAATGTTAGTTGGCAACGCAGAGTGGCCCTTGGGCCATCCAATCTAAATCTGCATTGACCACGTCTTCACCTGCTTCCTCATCACTTTTTGATTCTAAAGTGCCTTCTCCTTCACCATTCAAATCTTCTTTATAATCAGGTAGCTCTTCTCCCCTCGATTATTCTTTGTCAGAAAAAGGAAAATATCCCTCATCATCTTCTAATCCCTCCTCGATTGGTGGAAGTTCCCCTTGCTAAAATATTTCTTCTAAAGAATCTGCTAATTCTTCAAGGGTGGAAATAACCAAATCTTCCATCGATGAAACCAATACACCTATGCAGGTTGTTTCCTTCTTTCTAGGATTACGAGGAAGACTAGAAGCAATAAGAAGTAACCCAAGAGCTCTTGAAAATTGATGAGTAGTAGGCTGAAGTTTCTAGAGTTGATTGTAAGTAACTTCAAAATCTTGTTCTTGTTTTGGACCAGGATGAGAAGACCCTCCTACCTCAAGAGTATGAGTTGGAATGGAACTTGGTGCATTACTTCTTTGCACAAAAGATGAATTGTTTGGATTAGGTGAACTATCAACCATAAAAAAGTGGCTTCCCTCCTAGTGCCAAAATTTTGATGGTGTTGGAACACACCAACATGCAACGGGATCTCCCAAATGTGTAGTCCCAATTAGACCTCATGTCATTTGGTATAGGAACCCTTCCAGAAATATGGCTCAAATGCCATTATTATTAAATATCTGCCTTGAATGAACAAGTGAGTATGCCTTGTGAAATGTTCAATTGTAAAATATATTGAGGTTCTTTCACTGATACATCTATGCATTGAACACCACTAGCTCTAATAGTGGAGCATTAAAACTACCACTTTCTCTCCAAAAGAACTATCTTCCTCTCTAATTTCTAGTTGGAGAATCCAAGGTGAAAGTCCTTTGCTTGAGCTTTGAGGGTGTATATATAAAAAATGAGGTGGCTCTCTGCCTCCCTTGTGACTCTTGAACTCCCCTCATGACTTTTGATCTTCCATATGACTTTTCAAATTCTCGTGAGACCCTTTGACTTCTACATGAATTTTCACATTCTATAGCTGACTCTTGGAATTCCACTTTACATTTCTCATTTGATTGAAAATTACATAATTACATCTACAAATGATGTGGCAAATGATAACTCATATGACTCTTGAGGTGACACCTTGGCAAGACATGACTTGGCACTGACAACATGCACTTGATGGTAATGTGGCAATGTCAAGCTTCTATTATTGATGATATATTTGTGTCTTCATGAAATATGATGCATGCTCTTCCTCTTCCTCCATAAAGCTTGAAGAGAGTGGGTCTTCCCTATGATCTTGATTTTCGAGCTTCTGTCATAATATAGTGTCCCTTCCTCTTTTATTCAATGATAATCCTATATTCACAACTTCATAAGTGTCTTCTAGCATTGTATCCTTCTCCTTCTCTCTGAGCATCATCCTTCCATGCTAAGATATAATACCCGCCGATGAAAATCACTCATGACAAGACAAAATCAGTACGGAAATATCCTAGTCTAGCTTGTTTCATGAAAATCACTAATAGAGTCGAAACTGAGTATTGGACATGGAGGAAGGCTTAGGGATTGCGTAGTGCACAGTTTTAGAGGACATGAGTGTGGGACTGATGCTTGTGACTACACAATGTGCAACACTGGAGGCCTTGGAAGCAATAATGCACAATTGGTGAGGTATGCTTTCCCATTGTAACTGCACAATGGAAAATTCAGGAGGAAAACTGGGCCACATGATTGCATAGTTTCATATTTTAGGGAGGTAGAGAGATATATTGTTGATAGAGACTGCGCAATGTGCAGAAAGAGACTGGTTGGGATCCAAAATTGCATAGTTCTAGTGAGGAGGAGGCTGTTCTTGAGCAATGTGACTACAAAATGCATAGTCCTTGGAGGCGGTGACTGTGAATTATGTAGTTTCAAGAGGTAATGATGCATGCTTGAGGATTGCAACTACACAATGCATAGTTAAGAGGGGTATAGTAAATCCAGGTTAGTCGAGCATGTAATCTTCTGGAACTTGGTTAAGTGTGGGATCAATGAGGGAGAGATGAAGCTCAGATAAGACTTGAACATGATAACACACTCAGAACAATCAATGAAACAACATTTAAAACTCACCCAGAGTCAACACGATCACATTGATGCAATGACAAAACAACACTTCCCTCCAAGTGCGACACTTAAGATACAGTTTGCAACTCCAGTGATGACACTAAAAAAACAACGCATAAGACCTTGGGAATGAGTCTTGTTCATATCTATATAGTAAATAGGACCGATTGGTACCAAATTTTCCTCTTACAATAAACCATAACTCCGCTTTCACAACATGCAACACTTCCCATACCAAAAGACGACACTTTGGTTTTTTTCACTAAGGGACTAGAAGACTTAGAGGATATACATGTAATGTCTCTTATTGTTGAGAATTTGGAGGAGCGATGATTAATTCAAATTCTCTCCTTGATAATTAATTCTGAGCTTACTTGTTTTACTTATGTCCTTTCTTCTTACCTTATTTAGTCTTTCATCAAGTCAATTACCAAAACACAAGAGACACAAATTTAGGCTCTTCGAGCCAAGGCAAAACCTCTCCCTCTTCGAGAGGAAAACCCACGAGAAATTCTTCTTATAGACTTTCAAATGACAAGTACCATGACCAAGACTCAGACCCTTGACCTATGTATGCCTCCAAGACCTTGTCACTTCTTATTTTTTGTGCTCCAATGTTGATCCTCCTTTTCTGCACGGACCTGCACTGACCTGCACCAACACTAGAGAAGTCGATCTCTATCTTCCTTGATCAATTCTCAGTTACCCAAACACTTCTTCTTGCTTATTCAGATATTGGAGACAAAGTCACTTGAGACCTTATCCTTTACTTTGCATATCCTTGAAGCCTTATTCCTTTGAGATATATTACTTTATTTTTACGTACTGTAGATAGGAAGGAAAATCATAGATTTACCTTCTATTCTCGCACTGCAATTCAGATATATTTTACTCCACATCAAACCATAACCATAAACTACACATCAAACTTTAGTCTTTTAACTTCGCATTATATTACAGTATGTCATCCGAATATCTCAGACTTTTCTGAATGCACATTACTATGGACAAACCTCAGTCCTTGCTACGCATTTAGACACAGGCTTTATCTCGCACTTTTCATCGAACTCCCTTTAGACTTGTCCGCATGTATTGCAGGTGTATACCAACGAACTTACCTCAGATTGACCGCACTCTTCTTCAGAATAATCCACAACACTGATCCACACTTTCTAATTCAGAGCTTTCCACAAATCTTGTATCCAAATGAGTTGCATATCCATCAATATATATAGTGCACTATGCTTGTTTTAGGTCGACCCTACAATTTTTTTTGTAGGCCAACTTTACCACTGTCCATAGGCTGAATAGGAGAGCTTATATTCTACCGTTAATGAGGGTTGTCATGAGGTTTGTCATGAGCCATTCCTTCATAGTTTAAATGACAAGGTCTTTGTAGGAATTTACTGGGTAAGTTCCTTAGATCAAAAACCTAAGGTCACCGCTCACAAACAGATCAAAAATCAGTACACCAGTATTATCACGTGGTTAAAACCCTCGAAGAGGGAAACAGTCCACGGCCTGAGCCAATGCAGCCACTTCAGGAAATTTATTAATATAAAAGAAAGATTACATATTTCTCTCATAAACAATTACTGGACAAATGACCCTCCATGCTCTTTAAATAGAGATCATGGACCAATTAGGTGTTAAGCCACAGATCAAGTGTCGTTAATACCGAGGAGAGAGTGAACCTTCAGATCACTACAAATCATGACTGTCAGATTATAAGTTACAAATGTACATAGTAAAGAAACACACTTTACCTAACTCTACACTATATTAAGTTATTCTTAACTATTTCCTATGTGTCGGAATATCCTAACATCCCCCCTTAAGAACAACTTGGGATAGGATTGAAGGATTTACAAAGGTGACACAAAAGGAGCCTATTTCCTATGTGTCGAAATATCCTAACATCCCCCCTTAAGAACAACTTGGGATAGGATTGAAGGATTTACAAAGGTGACACAACAGGAGAAGGAAGGAGGAATTATAGCCTATCCCCCCTTAATGATAACTTTCCTGAACTCCAAGCATGGATCAAATTTTGGTAAACTTCACTTCTATGAGAGCCTTTGTAAAGATATCGGCTACTTGATCATTGGTTGGACAATACTGCACTTCAAGAACACGATCATGAATGAGCTTTCTGATGAAGTGTATTTGGAGCTCAATGTGTTTCATACGACTGATGTTGAACTAGATCTTTACATAGCTGAATGGCACTCTGATTATCACACCAAAGTGTAGTTGGATGTTGTTGATGAAGACCAAATTCAGGCAAGATCTGACGAAGCCACATGGCTTCCTTGTTGGCTTCAATTGCACCATGATACTCTGCTTCTGCTGAAGAAAGAGAGATGGCACTTTGTTTCTTACAAGACCATGTAATGTGTCTTGAACCAAGAGTGAATACATATCCTGCAGTAGACTTCCGATCATCAGGGTCACTAGCCCAATCAGAATCAGGGAAACCAATCAACAATGGAGATGCTCCTACAATGTAATGAATCTCGAACTAAACTGTACCTCGAATATATCGAAGTATTATTTTAGCTCCTTTCAAATGACTTACATGAGGTTGGTGCATAAACCGAGCGACAAGACCAACGACAAAGGAAAGGTCAGGATGACTATGGGTTAGATACAGAAGTTTACCAATAAGTTGATGGTATAAGGTAGCATCAAATTCAGGGGTAGTACAAGTGACAAAAAGCTTGACTCCATACTAAAAGGGAGAAGGGGATGGCTTAAAATCTTCCATGTGAAAGTGACGTAGAAGATCACAGGCATACTTGGATTGAGAAAGGGTAATACCTTCTTTGGATTGCAGGACTTGAAGACCAAGGAAATAATTCAAGTGTCCTAAGTTTGTCATTTCAAACTTATTTTTGAGGCTAGACTTCACATGGTTTATATGGTTGGGATCACTACCAGTAAGGATAAGATCATCAACATAAAGAACAAGGATGGTGAAGGACTTACCCACTTTCTTGGTGTAGACAGTGTTGTCATAATGACACCTAGAAAAGCCATTATCTAATAGAAATCTATCCATTTTGGCATACCAAGGCCGAGGAGCTTGTTTGAGACAATAGAGAGACTTCCTAAGGAGAAAACAAGGCTAGAGTCGTTTTGGATAAAGCCAGGGGGTTGTTCCATGTAGATTTCTTCATGCAAATCTCCATGTAAGAAGGCGGATTTAACATCCATCTGATGGAATTCCCATTTAAAGGAGGCAACAAGGGAAAGAACAAGGCAGATAGAATTCATTTTGGTAATAGGGGAGAAGGTTTTAGTATAATCAATGCCTTCAACTTGTGAAAATCCTTTAGTGACAAGACGAGCTTTATGTCTATCCACTTTTCCTTCTGGTCCAAACTTGGTTTTGTAAACCCATCTGCATCTAATAAGTTTTCTTCCTTTTGGAAGAGGAACAAGATCACAAGTATCGTTTGCCAATAAGGAACGATATTCTTCATTCATAGTGTCATCCCAATCTGGATGACTGAATGCTTCTTCAAAGGTTTCTGGATCAGGGTTTTCTGGAACTTGAGCCAATAAGGAAGAGGCTCTTTCGAACTGAGAATGGGTACGTCGTCGATCTGCAAGAGAACCTGCTGTATCCCGAGTAGAGTCGACCCATCTTGGAAGCTGTGGAGTAAAAGGAATAACTTCAAGAGGTGGAGGAGGATTTTCATCCTCGCTATCATCATCTGAACTAGAAGGAATGCTATTAAAAATAGAAGAGAGAGAGATAGGTGGCACATATGCCAAATCAGGCTCGCAGGCCAAAGGTGGCACACCCACCGAACTAAGCTTGCAAACTGATATATTTTCATCAAATTTTACATCTCTTCTAATGATTATATTTTTGGATTTCAGTTGAAGAAGTCTATATCCTTTGACATCTTCTGAATATTCAAAAAAAAATCATTTTTCACTCTTAGGTTCTAAGGCTTTATGTTTTGCATCTGGAAATTGGCCCAAGAATCACTTCCAAAAACACGAAAGTGACTTACATATGGTTTGAATGAGCTCCAAGCTTCTTTTGGAGTTATATTATTTAAAACCTTAGTAGGAGTGTGATTTACTATGTAATTTTCACAGTTAATTGTTTCTGCCCAAAAATTGAGACTAAGTCCTTTACATTGAAGCATACAATTAGCCATTTCTTTTAAGGTGTGATTCTTCCTTTCAGCTACACCATTTTTTTGTGGAGTATATGGAATGGTATGTTGCAATTGAATGCCATGCTCAGTGCAAAGGTTAATAAATTTGTTGTTAACATATTCTCCTCCATTGTCTGATCTTAACTTAAGATTTTGATGTCCAGATTTTTTCTCAACAAAGGCCTTAAAGGCCAAGAACATGTTAAAACTTCACTCTTGAGTTTTAAGAAGTATACCCAAGTGCATCTGGAAAAATACTCAATGAAAGTTAAGAAGTACTTGCAATCAGAGAAAGAAACAACATGAAGTGGACCACATAAATCACTGTGCACAAGCTACAAAGGGGTTGAAGCGTGCCAAGAGTCACGTTTGTCAAAACTATCCCAATGATGTTTTCTGAGCACACACCCAGAGCAAACACCATCTCGACAAGATACCATAGGAAGACCTGTCACCATATTTTCTTTACATAAAGTTTGAAGAGAGCGATAGTTTAAGTGACCAAATCGTTCATGCCAAAGTCTGCTCACATCATCATTATGAGCAACAAAAACGGAAGGAAGACATGATGACCCAAAGTTGTCAAACTTATACGACCTTGTGGAATCATTAGCAATGGCAGTAGCTAAAATATGTCTAGGATTTTTTAGGTCCTTGATTACAACATCATGAGGTGAGAATTCTACTATTTTCCCTTCACTTGAATGAGTTATCTGATAAACAAATAGAAGGTTGCATGACAAGGTAGGAACACATAATACATCATTAAACTAACCATTATCTAGATGAATGGTTCCAGATCCTACAACACTAAGAGATTTATGATCACCAACATAAATATATTTGGTGTTACAATCATTTAAAGAAGAAAACATGGCTTTATTTTTGGCCATGTGGTAAGAAGCTCCAGAATCAATGAGCCACTCATGAGAATGGGAAGAAGAAGATACATTTAATGCATAACTAGATCTTGATGGTTGACAACCACAAGAAGAAAGTGCCATTCCTGAGGATGAAGATGAAGAGTGCTCTAAATTGATGTTGTGCTTCTTCATTGCTACTTCTAAGGCTTCCATCTTCTTAAAACATTTGGACTCTTTATGGCCATCACGATTACAAAAGTTGCAATGTCTATCTGTCTTCTTCCTTTTTTTTTTATTTGCCTTATCATTTTGGTGAGTTTCTTTTTCATTTTGCGGTTGAAATTGCTTAGGACCCTTGTTTGGTTTCAAACCATACTTTTTAGGATACTTCTTCTTGGGATTCTTTTGATATGGTTGTTGTTGGGCTGCTAAGGCTTTCTTAGAAGTGTTTCCAGAAGTGATAAGACCAAGGTGTAAGATTTTTTCTTGTTCTCTTATCAAAGAATCAAAAAAGGCATTAAAAGAGGGGTTCTTGTAGGCGGTTCTTGAAGAAATGATGGCTTATCTAGTGGAATGGAAGGTGGAAACAAATATAGAGTATGCAGGGCTAAGCTTAGCAAGAATGGAATAGATGAGGCTACCATCGTCCTTTTTGACCTCACACCTTTCTAAAAGAAGTCTAAGGGTCTTGAATTTGGACACAAAATATTTAATAGAGGAGAAATTATTAGGGTCCAAAGTAAGCAACTCATTTTCAAGTTGGTGGGCCCTGATTTGATTTTGAATGTCAAAAGCAGTATTTAGCTTTTTCAGGGCTTCATCAGGGGTGTCAATTTCAAGAATATGAAATTGAAGATCTTGCGCAATGGACATTCCTATCAACCCTCATGCTTGATCTTGTTTATTTTCCCATTTAGTGACTTTATCATTATCAGAAGGTTTAGTTTCTTGTCCTGTGGCTATTCTATAAAACCCTTTAATTCTAAGTATATCTACCATGTGAGGTAGCCATTGGAAATAATTGGTGTTGTTAAGAATAATCGAGCATGCACTTTCCATTTTTTTAAAAACTGAAGTTGAAAAAAACTGAAACTAACTGCTCCAATGGAAAGATCTTGAAAAATTAGGCTGATTTAAAAAAAAAAATGGCTCGAAAAACGACTTCTGGATGAAGAAGTTATACCTTTTTGAAAAAACTGAGTTGTAGATGCTGAATAGTTACGGGAACGGTTTGAAAGTTGATGACGAAGTTCAACTTTAAAAAAAAAATCCCGCCCCTTTAACAATTTTTTTTTTACAAAAGAAGTTTAAGAGACTTGAACCCAAGACCTCTATTCTCATAAGCTAACTTCTCACCAAGTGAGATAGTAAAAGGATTCTGTAATTTTTTGAAAGGAGGAAGGTTTTTTTTTTTTTCTTAGTTTTCGGTGTGCGTGATTTTTCCTACACAAAAAACAAAAAAATACGAGCCAAAAAAAAAAAAATGCAAGCCTTATGGCAGAACGTTAGATTTTTGGTTATCCTTGCTGATAACTACCTATTTTTTCATTATTTTTGATTTCCCGAGATCACACAAAGATGCAGGGAAAGAGCATACGTAGCAAAAAAAATCCCTTCTTCCTGTTTCTGATTTGCCGAGATCGCACATAGCGTAGAGCAAAGAGCATACACAAAGAAGAGGGTATAGATCCAGAAAATAAATAAAACCTAAAAACTGAAATAAATAGAGGGAACTGAAATATTCAGAACTATTAACAATTATAATTGCAAAACAGATACTTTATACCTCCAAATCTAAAATGACTTAACTTGGGCAACTGGAAACCTTTTCACATGACACGAAAGACGTTCCTCACTGTAACAGAGGCTCCAGACACGACAGAGTAGTTCTACAGGCCATAAAATGTTCAGAAATAGTAGATCTAGAAAACGACAGTCACATGCAGTCAAACCGGCTTCGGATTTGGATCAACAATGGATGCGGACCTCAAAATAGCTCTGATACCATGTAGGAATTTACAGGGTAAGTTCCTTAGATAAAAAACCAAAGGTCACCGCTCACAAACAGATCACAAATTAGTACACCAGTATTATCACGTGGTTAAAACCCTTGAAGAGGGAAACAATCCACGACCTAAGCCAACGTGGCCACTTCAAGAAAATTATTAATATAAAAGAAATATTACATATGTTTCTCTCATAAACGGTTACTGGAAAAATGACCCTCCATGCTTTTTAAGTAGAGATCATGGACCAATCGAGTGTTAAGCCATGGATCAAGTGTCATTAATACCGACGAGAGAGTGAACCATTAGATCACTACAAATCGTGACCGTCAGATTATAAGTTACAAATGTACATAGTAAAGAAACACACTTTACCTAACTCTACAATAGACTAAGTTATTCTTAACTATTTCCTATGTGTCAGAATATCTTAACAGTCTTGGAGCATATCCTTTTGACTAGACACTTCATATACATGACTCTAGAATACATTTATAAACAGAAGACAAATCCTAATAGACATCAAGAAGAATTATATTGACCTATAATAAAACCTTTCTCATGAAACCCATGAAGCAAGCATAACAAAAATACATTTTATCATCTTTGTCTTCTTCTTTATATAAATACATAATTACATAGTCAATATGAAGACTAATCCTAGTTACACTTTTCAACACTTACTACTAGAAATGATGGTTCACAAAGTCAAAGTAGGCTCTGAAATTTGGATATAGGCCAAAATTTTGGAGGTTGTTCTAGCAACGACAACAAACACCTTTGAAGACATCATTCTAACACTGATTTCTATATGTTATGACATCAATTCAACATTAGAAAAACCAAAATATTTAACCAAGGAAAAATATGGTCTTTGTCAACACATATATCTCTCCTACAAACCATTCATTGTCATCACAAACAATCAAATGTTTTATGCATAAAGCTCTCCAAAATATAATAAAATCAGTGCATTCAACAAGCATATGAAATCAATTTTAAAAATATAAGAGATGAATGACACTGTGCAAATTGTTCTTAAGTGAATTGTGACACATTGAGCACACAAGGGTAATTTTAACGCTCAGATCAAACCTCCAGACTTGAAGAAATGTTTACCATATTGTGAATGAATCTTCAATGTATATCCCTACAAGAAATATTTACACAAACACCCAATCAAATATGAATCATGATAACTGAACCCAAGCAAAATTGCTATTGTGTATAAAAATTGATGTGAATCTAATTGTTCTTAAAAATCATCATGGATAACCAACATATATTTTTTACCATTTATTATTTTATGCCCAATGCAAGACAGATCACACTAGCATCATTGTTAATTAAAAACAAATGTGCATAGGAAAAACATACTTATAAATATATATGAGATTGACAACTCATTCACTACACTTTATCAATCTAGAAAAGAGGACCCCTATGCTTTGGTAAGATCAATCCATTAATTTCATGGACTTGTGATAGATGAGAGGTGAGAATGCTATTTGAAATGTGATAATCAAATGCATTCCTGCAAAGGAAACCAACTCTCTGGCTAGACATGCAAATCACATTGTATTTCTGCAATTAATAACGCCCATTTGAATAGCTACTTATGATCAATGCATAAAATATATGAAGTGTTAATACAAGTTTAGTTGATAGATGCAAAACATCATTGAAGTGTGCATAATTTCCTTTTTTCATCACTGCAATATTGCCATCAATCATGTAGAAATTTTGTGACCCAACCCCGGTTATCAATTTCTCCTTATTACTCCCATATAGTTAAATGCCCATTTCCATAACCATACATTCAACAAGCTGGAAAAATAAATATTTTATAAAAACACAAATTCTAGAAATTTCAAAGTGCTGGAAATTGCAGAAATAAAAATACAGAAATATTTTCAGCCACACACATAGAAAATGACACGCTGATTTTTGGTCAACATGACCCTGGAAAAGCCCCCTACAACTCTTGGGGAAAACCAGTTTGAGAGCTCTTTTTTATTTCTGGAAAATGCTTTTACAGAGAACTGAAAAACATAGTAAATATATATTACAACAAACACAATAACCCACTTATCTCGATTTCCATGGCAACTTTCCACCTTGAAAATTGTGCCAACAGAAAACAAAAAATTACAGTAATAAATGCAGCATTAATTTATGCCTCGAATGAATCTGGTTATACAGAACTGTACAGACACATACAACAGTCCACTCCTCAATTTTCGTGCCCTGAAAACAACCTTGAAAATCATTCCTTTGACTGTTGAATGTTCTCGAAAACAACATTGTAACTTGCCTTGAAATGCATGCAAACAATGCTGTACGGATTTTGCCTCAATAAACATGCCAAGTAAATGTTGTTGTCCAAAAATATTGCCTTGGGAAATGTGCTAAGCTGCTGTATGGATTTGCTGTGTGTCTTTGCTGCTTTCCCTCCACTCAGAAATTTATCCTTGCCCTCTTCTTCTCCTCTCTCAATCTACTCATGAAAGACTGAATGACCTTTTCCTTCCTTTTCCTCCCTTAACCTAATCCTAAGTGACTTTTGGGGAATCCCTAAATCCATTGGCTGAGATACCGTTAGAACTAGGGCTGAGATTGGTGCATTTAAATCACACGTTCTATTTTTTTAATTCACCCCACTTTAATAAAGACCCTCTTAGTCTTTTATTTCCAAAGTCACTTTTCACTTTCTAATTTCACATTGACTTTATTAAAGTCACTTTAAAATTAGACTTAGTAACTTTATCACTTATAAAGTCACTTTTAAATTAGATTTGACTTTACCACTTATAAAGTCACTTTAGGAGAAAAAGTTAAATACTTTTGGACACTTTTCCCTAGTCCAAAGATCAATGCCTTAGGGAACCACTTGTCCTCTGGTACCCAAATTTCAACACTCCCTCTTACCGAGGAAAGTGTTCCTCACCACACCCATCTTGTCTTTGAAGTAGACATGTTTGCCCCGTGGTAAGGATTTGGTGAATATATCTGCTACTTGCTCATCAATGGGAATATACTCAAGCTTCACAACTCCCTTTTGAACATAGTCTATGATGAAATGATATCTGATCACGATATGCTTTGACCTGTCATGAAATATTGGATTCTCCGTGAGTTTAATGAAACTCTGATTATCACAGTAAATCATTGAAGGTCTCAACGGTTGACCAAATAAGCCAAACAACATCTTACGAAGCCATATGGCCTCACAACTAGCTAGAATGGCTACCATGTACCTTGCTTCTGCTGAACTCAATGCTACTGACTACTGCTTTCAGCCGAACCACAACACAACTTACGAACCCAACCCAAAACAACACCTTGAAGTGCTCTTCCTATCAGAAGCACAACCTACCCAATCAGAATTAGTGTACCCTGCCAATCTCACTCCATCTCCCTATCTACAATCCAAACCGTAATCCACTGTCCCCTGAAAGTATCGCAAGTTGTGTTTTGCAGCAACCCAGTGCACTCTCCTGGGATCACACATGAACTGGCTCATCATGTTGACTTCAAAACATATATATGGTCTAGTTTTGACCAAATACATCAAGGAACCAATCAGTTGTCTATACAATGTGGGATCCACCAACTCGGAATCTAAAGTGTGAAGCTTCTTTCAGTTAGTGATCATAGGTGTCAACATGGGTCTACAATCCCCCATGTGGAATCTGCTAAGGATGTCCACAATATACTTCCCCTGTCCCAGGAAGAAATTCCCCTCCTCTTGCCACACCTCCAAACCCAAAAATTAATGCATCAAGCCAATGTCCTTCATCTTGAACTCCAAAGCAAGATTTCTCTTGCAACTCTCTATGAGTCTCTCTGCACCTGTAATGACCAAGTCATCCACATACAACACCAGAATGAGAGGCTCCTCACCTATCACAATAAAGTATAGGTTCAGATTTGCATCACTCTTTGTGAAACCCATCTCCTGCAAGTACGTATCAATCTTGGAGTACCAAGCTCTAGGAGCTTGCTTGATTTAGGCCATAAAGGGCCTTCTTCAGTCTGCACACATGGGACTCCTTCCCATGCACCTCAAGGCCCTGTGGTTGCTCAATGTACACCTCTTCCTATATGAAGCCATTGAGAAATACGGTCTTCACATCCATCTGGTGGATCTTCCAACCCATCTCTGCTGCTATCGATATAATGGAGAGAATGGAAGTATATCAAGCCACGAGAGCAAAGGTCTCCTCATAATCTACTCCCTCTACCTGGGAGAACCCTCTAGCCATAAACCTTGCCTTGAACATCTCGATGCTACCATCTGCATCGTGCTTTACCTTGTAAAGCCATCTGGAAGTAACCATGGATTTTCCCTAAGGGCTTGGCACCACCTCCAAAACATCATTCTTCATGATAGAAGAATAATCCTCCTTGATGGCCTCTCTCCAGACCTGCTGGCTAGCTACCTCCTCATAGCAAGAAGGCTCAAAGTCAACGATGTTGGCAATCATTACCATATAGCTACAAAACCTCTCAGGTGCTCTTCTCTCTTTGACCGGTCTTTTCGGCCCAGAAACAGATGTGGCCTCTCTCAAGGTATCCTGAAGCCACTTGGGCTTCCTCTTCCCTGAGCACACTTCTCCCACCGAAGAGTGAAACTCCTCATCCTCATCAAAAGCCTAAACTCCTGAATGTATGTGTATTGTCCTCCTGCCTGAACCTGTACCTCTAGATGCTGAAGTACCGTGTGAACTGTCCATCAATGGACTACCTAGTGAGATGCTTTGCGGGCTGCTTTGCATGCTGCTCCAAGCACCACCACTCTGACTCTGCGAGCCACTTCTCACTGATTTTCCTAACACCGTAATCGATGTACCTCTTGATCCCTGCCCACTGGATCCCTGTGACTGACTCAACTGCTCCCGAGTGTCTGGCCGATCCAGATACTCTAACTCTTGTGACCTCCTGAAAGCCCTGTCCTCCCCAAACTTCACATCCTACTTGACAACAACTCTCCTCTGTGTAGGAATATAAATTCGAAAGGCTTTTGAGGTCTCACTGTAGCCCACCAAGATACCCTTCTCTACAGTGGGCTCTAACTTGGTCCTCTTCTCCTTGGGTACATAGGAGTATGCAATACACCCAAAGATACGAAAATGACCAACATCAGGATTTTTCCCAGAAAAAGCCTCCTCCGGACTCACATGCCCCAAGGTATGATGTGGACTCCTGTTCTGCAAATACACAGCAGTGTTGCAGGCCTCTTCCCACAAAAACAATGGTAACCCCTGATCATGTAGCATGGCTTTGGCAACCTGAACGATGGATCTGTTCTTCCTCTCCGCAACCCCGTTCTGCTGGGGGTTGTAAGGCACTGTGAACTCCCTCCTAATGCCTGCCTCCGCACAATACTCAACAAACTCACCAAGGGTGTACTCCCCTCCATTGTCCGACCTGAGGGACTTGATCTTCCGACCTGTATGAGTCTCCACAAGAGCTTTGAACTCCTGAAACCGCTTGAAGACCTCACTCTTGGTCTTAAAAAAATAAATCCAGGTCTTCTTGGAGTGATCATCAATGAATAAAAAATAATACTCATATCCACTCAAGGAAACATGAGACATCCGATTGGTCACATGGGTATGAATCAAATCAAGTATCCCAGTCGATCTGCTGTCACTATTGGGAAAAGGGGATTTGGCAAACTTCCCCATAACACATCCTCTACATGTATCTAGGTGATCAGAACTGAAATCTGGCACACCTGTAGTGATATTCCGCAATGTCCTCAAGGCCCCATGATACATGTGCCCCATCTTATGATGCCAAATCTCACACAGCTCTGAACTACTAGCTCTACTACCGGTACTACTACTCAATTCCAAAAGGGGCTGAAACACAAACTTGTACACCTTTTCCTGGCGTACACCAATCACTCTAGCTGAATCAACTGGAGTTCCCTTGGGATATATAAGCACCTGTCCTCTCCTGAACAATACCTCATACCCTCTGTCCTCCAATGCTGAGATGGATATAAGGTTCTTCCTCATCCCTGGCACATATAGAACATCTGACACCTTCAAGGGAGGTTTGGGTTCCCTATCAAATGTCAATGTCCCCACACCGACTGCTCTAACAATGCTATTATCTCCGAGTACTACCTCTATATCAGTGCCACCCTCTGAAAGATCTGAGAAGCACTCAAGGACTCCTATCATATGACGTGAAGCCCCACTGTCAACATACCAAATACCTGAAGATGCTCCACTAGTGGAGGGAAATGCACACTCCCTCTCAACCTCCATGGCAGGTAATCCTGCACTAGTGGACTCACAAGCAATGAACCCAAACTCCCATTCAAAGCTCTCAAAAAGCCCTCTATCTCTGCTGATATTGCCATGGTCTTGTTCTTCCCCTTCTTCTTCTCTGGACACACAACTGCATAGTGTCCCATCCTATGACAATTCCAACATTTCAACTTGGAATAATCCTTCTCCTTGTTCATCTGCTGCTTCCATTTACCTTTGCCTTTTCCCCCACCACTACTTGTGGGAGCTTGCTTTTTTCCTTTGCCCTTCTTGCCTCTTGCTAACAATGCTACATCCTCATCCTCCTCAACGGATTTGGCTGCCCCAAGATGGTTCTTTCTGATTTCATTCTGTATGCAATCATCCCACAACCTCTCCCAAGTGGGAAGGGTCTCCCGTGCAATAATCCCATTAGCAAAATTCAACTGGGAATGACATTCGCTGCAATCCGCACAAACTTAGTGGGTGGAATGACCTCTCCAACTGTTTCCAACTCATCTCTCACATTAGTGATCTTTGTGAGGTATGCAGTAGCACTATCAGTCTTTTCCATCTTAATGGCTTTCAGCTTCTCCCTTAGGACCATTTTTCTGTTCTCATTGGTACTCTGGTAGAGATTGGTCAAGGTTGTCCACTTCTCATGAGAAAGTATCTTTCCTCTCACATGAGGAATGCAATGGTTTTTAATACCATCCAGAATCAGTCTCTTACCCTTGTTATTCTTCTTGTTAAAGTCTGCCAATTGAACAACATCAATAGGCACATTCACAGGGTGTTGTTGGGTATGCACCATTATACCCCAGACTTCTGCCTCCTCAACTATGCTCTGCATTCTTTCCTTCCACGTACTATAGTTTCTATGCCCATCCAACCTATCCTCAACCTTCAAGCCCAAAGACAAGCTTGCTGTCCTAACAAACTGAAAATTTCACTGTTGTGGTAAAGGTTCATTTTTCTGTGTGTAAAATCAGCTTGCTGTAATTTTTCTCTTTGCTATCCCAAACTGCACTTTTCAGCAAACTAGCTCTGATACTATGTACAAATTTTGTGACCCAACCCCGGTTATCAGTTTCTCCTTATTACTCCCATATCTGATTTTTGGTCAACATGACCCTGGAAAAACCCCTACAACTCTCGGGGAAAACCAGCTCGATAACTCTTCTTTATTTCTGGAAAATGCTTTTATAGAGAACTGAAAAAAAAGAAGTAAAAATTACAGCAAACATAATAACCCACTTATCTTGATTTTCGTGCCAACTTTCCACCTTGAAAGTTGTGCCAATAGCAAACAGAAAATTATAGTAATAAATGCAACATTAATTGCTGTACTTGCTTTCTCGAAATTCGTGCATGAATATCGCTGTACAGAACTGTACAGACACGTACAACAGTCCCCTCCTCAATTTTCGTGCCCTGAAATCAACCTTGAAAATCGTGCCTTTGACTGCAGAATGTTCTAAAAAACAACGTTGTACCTTGCCTTGAAATGCGTGCAAACAATGTTGTACAAATTTTGCCTCGGTAAACGTGCCAAGTAAATGCTACTGTCCGAAAATACTGCCTTGGGAAATGTGTCAAGATGCTGTATGGATTTGCTATGTGTCTTTGCTGCTCTCCCTCCACTTAGAAATTTCTCCTTGTCCTCTTCTCCTCCTCTCTCAATCTACTCATGAAAGACTGAATGACCTTTTCCCTCATTTTCCTCCTTTAACCTAACCCTAAGCAACTTTTGGGAAATCCCTAAATCCAATGGCTAAGATAGCTTTAGATCTAGGGCTGAGATTAAATGTGCATTTAAATCTCACTTTATATTTTATAATTCACCCCACTTTAATAAGGACCCTCTTAGTCTTTTATTTCCAAAGTCACTTTTCACTTTCTAATTTCACATTGACTTTATTAAAGTCACTTTAAAATTAGACTTAGTAACTATGTATAAGAGTCACTTTTAAATTAGATTTGACTTTACCATATAAAGTCACTTTGGGAGAAAAATTTAAATACTTTTGGACACTTTTCAAAAATCAGTTGCTCGAAAGCCTTGGGAAACACAGGAAACACTTATCCTCATTCAAATTTCAACAAATCATTTATGCCTGAATTTGGATAGATCACAAAAAAATGTAACTAATCCAAACTCATCTCTTTCTTCTATATGCACAATGACCTCCCACAACTAGATCTATAATAAAAAAAAGAGATCTAAAGCTGACCACTCAACCTGTACCAAAACATAGAAAAAGAAAAATAAAAATTGCCAAGAATGAGCATAATTGATCTTAGATACACAATTAGATCATGCAGTTCATTTTTTTTTTTAACTTTCTCTCCCTTGATATTACCATGAAAAAAATTGATAGAATTTAAAAAACTTGGGCCCATGAGTAAAATTTAGCTTCAATGACCATAGCCTTGGATATATATATATATATATATATATATATATAGGTCTAAGAAGTGTTTTCATCCTATAAAAGACCAGATCATAACCAACTCCAATTTGTTTTATGAAAGAGTATTCGTCCACATAAATAAAATTTTCCTTATGTGGGTAGAACCATTTCACATTGACTGACAATTAACCACCATAAATAAAATATCTAACCGTGATATTCATTATGATAAAATCTGTAGCCTCAACGTTCATATTAATCACCAACCATATTTAAAAAATTCTTGGACCATTTTGACCAATCGAATCTCATTAGCCAATGAGTACCAAATCAAATCTCATTAAACCATCATAATGCCACACTTCATAGAGATCTACACCTAAATTTTTCTTGTGAATCCTGTAGAGGTCGTGTGAATGCGATATCGTTCCTGTGAAGACTGTAGTGTTCCTATGAAATAGGTTGACATAAAGGACAATATATAGCCATAATTCCAACAAATAGATCCACTCTATAAGTATCCTTGAGAACTAATATATGCCGAAGATAGATAAAATATAGTAAAGAGATTTAGGTCAAGGAAATGGTCCAAAACCTAACCGATCTAGTTAAATTGTTTTCTTGCAAACAAAACACATATGGAAGTTAAACAATTCATTTAGAATGAAAAGAATTGTTGATAGAGTAAACATTGTAAATATATCTTTAAATAAATGGATTTACCTTCTTAATGTACTTGAACAATGGTTAAGAGAAAAACTCATTTAGCCGCAGAGGAGTTCAACCATATTCATTATACTGAAACCTTCAAAGAGACATAGTATACATTAAAGTCGAATGAGACAAAGTGTTGTCCAAATAAAAGTTAGAAGATGAGTTCACATGTCGATGGAGATGGTTACGAGTGTATGGAAATGAATAAAACCATAAAACAATAATCGAATGTAATCACATTTGATTATGGAAGAAAAATTAAGAATCATTTATGGTAGGGTTGAATCAAACCCTTGTGGCACAAAAATAGATTAATATGTGGAATTATGTAAATTCACCATGTTTCTAAACATTCTCAAAGGCCTCCATAGGCCTCCATGGTAATATACCACATGTAAGAATCATGCAACAATTGTAATGTATAACAAGGATCGCTGCAGAGGCAACAAGTCCCTGCCTCAAGAAAAAAACATTTCTTAGCAAATGTAAGACATTGTTTTCCATACACAACATAAAAAGGTGTGTTTTATATTGATAAAAAAACAAAGCACATAATAACTAGTAACGCATAATAACACAACTAGAAAATTTAAAAATAAAAAACAACTTGTCCGAGCAATTAGAGGAAAAGCGCATGTTCTTAGCTATGAAAGCTAATAGTGTCAAGATAAAATATTTAGAAAAATAGTGTACAATAATAAGATACCAATTAGTATGCAGATGGCTTGAAAAGACATTTTATGGATCTGTGTGAAGTCTTGTCGGCCATGGGTCCTTCTCTTATTGGGTATGTGCGAGTGACTCATGTATGCATTTATGGAGACCTTACCCTACTTCAAGACTTATGCGCCTTTGAAGAACAGTAAAAATAAATTTTTACAGGACATCCATTGTAGGCATGCTTTGATTTTAGCAGTTTTTGATATCAATGAAAAAATATATCCATGTAAAGCAACAAGACTTGGGGATCTATAGGTAAACACAATTCTGTTTTATATTATGTTTAAATCTCTGTGAGTTATAATTTATTTTATTTCGTCTATTATTTTTTTTATGCATCTTACAAATCTATTTGTCCATTAAAATTTGATATCTAATTTACTAAATTCTAATATTATTTTGTAATATGTGGAAAAAGAATTATTTTATAATATGGGGACATCGCTTAGCTGGCTCGATAGTAGAATAAAAAATGATCAAGGGAAGAAATTTGTTTTTTAGTTACAAGATAACAAAAAATTGTTTATTAGTTACAAGATAGGAGATAAATCTTTTTAGGAGATCTCTTCATGTTCAATACAAGTTGTCACATCTTTTGCTCAAAGATAAATGGAACCATAAATTTGTTTATTAGTTACAAGATAGGAGATAAATATTTTTAGGACATCTCTTCATGTTCAGTACAAGTCATCACATATTTTTCTCGGAGATAAATGGAACCAACAGGTGCTCGGAGATAAATGGCACAACAGTTTTAGCCATACACTACCCAGTTTTAATCATCAAGACACATACTGAGTATACAAAATATCTAGTTGTCCACTTCTTGTTTCATCATTGCATACTTAGCCGTAATTGTGAATATTTTTCCCCACAAACTTTTATTTTGAATGGTGTTCAATGAAGCCGTTGTTGGGGTCATTATAAGAAACATTCGTTTCTAAGAGAGAACATTGCTGCGAAATAAAAAAATCCAAGACCTCTATTTATTACAAGAAACATTGTATTGTCCAAGACCTTTATTTATTAAAAAAAACATTGTTACTATTAAAAGTGACAAGTTTTTGTGGTGATAATTAGATCTATGGTGATTGATCAATGAATCACTTGTTGGGTTTCTTATATCTATGGTGATTATTTTTCCCCGCGAAATTCTGTTTTATGTGTTTGGAGATATTTTTAATTTTTTAAATGTTGTGTTTCTTCGTCATTTCGTACTTAGCTCAGAGCTCATATTTCCAATATGCACCCAAATGCATATTCTTTTTCTCTATTTATTAGATGAAACATTAAAAAATTAAGCCTCCATTAAAAGTGACAAGTAATTAATAATAATAAATAAATAAAACCGAATAAATATTTGAGGGGACCTGGGGTGCTTGCAAGCAAGCCACGTACCGTGAGTAACTTTCACATTAGATAAAACATGTTCAGAGAAAACAACTTGCATTAGAAGAAAGTCCATCCTAAAAGTGGCCTCCTAAGGAAAATTAACAAAATAATAGTTAAAATAATAACATAAGAGTTATGACTTTTGGAGGGAAAAGAAAAAACTATTTTTTTAATTGTATTTTTGGCTTATCTCCTTACATGTTTACTCAAATTTCAAGAGTAGACACTTGTTGGATGCATAATTAAATTTTTCATCCAACGAGTGCCCATTATGCATACTTTTGAGAATACCCACATTGATAAAAATTCAAGATACATTAAAAAAGTGTGTTGAAGGATGCAAAATTTAATTTCACATCCAACGAGTGTCTACGCTTGAAATTTGAGTAAACCTATAAGGAGATAAGCCAAAAATACATTAAAAAAAACATTTTTTCTTATTTTCCCTCCAAAATATTTACATGTACCTCTTTTTAAATTTAAAAGATTTTGATTGGTTCACATATTATGACATGGAAATTACATGAAAATTTTATGGGCACTTTTAGGCTAAAATTTCCTCTAATGCCATTGAAAATCACTTGCCATTGAATTATATAACACAAATAACTTTCCATTGAATTATATGACAGAAAATCATAGTCTGAAAACCCGAAAGAGAGGAAGAAGAGTTAGACCACTCAATAGAGATTCACAGACACCAAAGTTTTTGACACATTTACCTGGACATACGTGAATGGCAGACAAAAGGATGGGAAGGGGGTGGGCCATGAAGAGAGGAAGGAGATAAAGACTAGCTTCACAGTCGAGTTTCAGATCTCAAACCCAGAACGACAGAAATAAGTAGACGGAAACAAAGACATGCATGTCGATTTTACTTCTGCTTCCTCAGACTTATAATTATTGTAAGTATTACAAGATATAAAATTTGGGAATGCCCGAGCCGAGAAAACTAAAGGATACGAAATCCCCATGGAATTTAGCTGGTAGGGATTTCACTCGACTTCATTTGACCTAAACTTGGTTTTACCACCTTGCTCTAAACGAGTGGTTGAGGAACCATATAGTTGCAAAAAATAGTGTAGCAAAAGGGTTTTCCCTCATTTTCACATACATAAGCTTAGAAATCATTGCATGGTATGCCAAGTGAGATACCCAGCAAGGTTGGATCAGACCTTTACCATGGCACAATGAATGTAAAGGTGCACATGCAAGGTAGGTTCTTATCTCCTGGGCTTTGATACAGAGTGAGTTAATATGCCCATAGTTTTATTAGCGTAGTAGAATCTTAAGATTACAAATACAACGATTAACCTGGTATTCGTAGCTAAAGTAATATAATGAACAATCTAGGCTTTGATATAGAGTTAGTTAAGATGCACATAGATTTATTAATGTAGTAGAATATTAAGATTACAAATACTATAATTAACCTTGTATTCATAGGTAAAATGATATAATGAATGGTTTGGCCTTTGATATGGTACAGAGTGAGTTAAGATGTACATATTTATTATCGCAGTATAATATTAAGATTACAAATACTGTAATTAATCTGGTATTCATAGGTAAAATAATATAATGAATCTATTATCATATCAAGAAGGCTTGGGAATTTATGGGTTCTACTTATTATACCTGTGACTATTGATAAAAAATATCTATGAGTATTGATAGCTTAGAAGCATCCTTTGTGAGGTCTAGAGTTTTTGTCTCTAAACTATGAGCAGAAATTTCGCCATTCGTTGAAACACCGCCATTCTTGTCACCATTTATTTCAATTTTGATGTTTTTATGGCTATTTGCTGAGACACTAGAGTAGTGGCCACTATTGATTCATTTTCCCTTGCCATTGTAAGAATTTGTAATCACCCTTATCGTTCACTGCCTTTCTGAAGAAGCCAGTCCCCTAGAAAGAGGATGGAGCGCCCCAGAAATTCCAAAATTGATTTCAATAAAATCTCAATTTTCCCAAGTGCTATGCAATGATCTCATGCAATTTACCAATGCATCATATCACACGACCTTATGCTGGAAGTGTTTGCGAACATCATGCTTGCTTCACGTGCTCATGTTCCATCAATGGATACATTTTTCATTGCTAGAACTCTGGTCATTGCGAGTAATTTCTCTAGAAACTCTAGTCAGTTCTATAGATACAGTTAAATTTCCATTCCCATAACCATACATTCAACAAGCTGGAAAAATAAATATTTTCTAAAAACACAAATTCTGGAAATTTCAAAGTGTTGGAAATTGCAAAAATAAAAACACAGAAATATTTTCAGCCACACATACAGAAAATGGCACGCTGATTTTTGGTCAACATGACCATGGAAAAACCCCTACAAATCTTGGGGAAAACCAACTCAAGAGCTCTTCTTTATTTCTGGAAAATTCTTTTACAAAGAATTGAAAAAAAAAAGAAGTAAAAATTACAGCAAACACAATAATCCACTTATCTTGATTTTCGTGCCAACTTTCCACCTTGAAAATTGTGCCAACAGCAAACAGAAAATTACAGTAATAAATGCAACATTAATTTTTGTACTTGCTTCTTCGAAATTCATGCCTGAATCTGGCTGTACGGAACTGTACGAAAACGTACAACAGTCCCCCCCTCGATTTTTGTGCCCTGAAATCAACCTTGAAAATTGTGCCTTTGACTGCTAAATGTTCTCCTCGAAAATAATGTTGTACCTTGCCTTGAAATGCATGCAAACAATGTTGTACGGATTTTGCCTCGGTATATGTGCCAAGTAAATGTTGTTGTCCGAAAATACTACCTTGGGAAATGTGCCAAGCTGCTATACAGATTTGTTGTGTGTCTTTGTTGCTCTCCCTCCACTTAGAAATTTCCCCTTGCCCTCTTCTCCTCCTCTCTCAATCTACTCATGAAAGACTGAATGACCTTTTCCCTCATTTTCCTCCTTTAACCTAACCCTAAGCGACTTTTGGGAAATCCTTAAATCCAATGGCTGAGATAGCTTTAGATCTAGGGCTGACATTAAATGTGCATTTAAATCTCACTTTATATTTTTTAATTCATCCCACTTTAATAAGGACCCTCTTAGTGTTTTATTTCTAAAGTCACTTTTCACTTTCTAATTTCACATTGACTTTATTAAAGTCACTTTAAAATTAGACTTAGTAACTTTATCACTTATAAAGTCACTTTTAAATTAGATTTGACTTTACCACTTATAAAGTCACTTTAGGAGAAAAAGTTAAATACTTTTGGACACTTTTCCCTAGGCCAAAGATCAAAGCCTTAGGGAAACACTTATCCTCCGGTACCCAAATTTCAACAAATCATTTATGCCTGAATTTGGATAGATCACAAAAAAATGCAACTAATCCAAACTCATTTCTTTCTTCTATATGCACAATGACCTCCCACAACTAGATCTATAATAAAAAAAAGAGATCTAAAGCTGACCACTCAACCTGTACCAAAACATAGAAAAATAAAAATAAAAATTGCCAAGAATGAGCATAATTGATCTTAGATACACAATTAGATCATGCAGTTCATTTTTTTTTATAACTTTCTCTCCCTTGATATTACCATGAAAAAAATTGATAGAATTTAAAAAACTTGGGCCCATGAGTAAAATTTAGCTTCAATGACCATAGCCTTGGATATATATATATATATATATAGGTCTAAGAAGTGTTTTCATCCTATAAAAGACCAGATCATAACCAACTCCAATTTGTTTTATGAAAGAGTATTCGTCCACATAAATAAAATTTTCCTTATGTTAGGTAAGAACCATTTCACATTGGTGACAATTAACCACCATAAATAAAATATCTAACAATGATATTCATTATGATAAAATGCAGCAGCCTCAACGTTCTGTTAATCACCAACCATATTTTAAAATTCTTAGACCATTTTGACCAATCGAATCTCATTGGCCAATGAGTACCAAATCAAATCTCATTAAACCATCATAATGCCACACTTCATAGAGATCTACACCTAAATTTTTCTTGTGAATCCTGTAGAGGTCGTGTGAATGCGATATCGTTCCTGTGAAGACTGTAGTGTTCCTATGAAATAGGTTGACATGAAGGACAATATATAGCCATAATTCCAACAAATAGATCCACTCTATAAGTATCCTTGAGAACTAATATATACGAAAGATAGATAAAATATAGTAAAGAGATTTAGGTCAGAAATGGTCCAAAACTTTCTAACGATCTAGTTAAATTGTTTTCTTTCACAAACAAAACACATATGGAAGTTAAACAATTCATTTAGAATGAAAAGAATTGTTGATAGAGTAAACATTGTAAATATATCTTTAAATAAATGGATTTACCTTCTTAATGTACTTGAACAATGGTTAAGAGAAAAACTCATTTAGCCGCAGAGGAGTTTAACCATATTCATTATACTGAAACCTTCAAAGAGACATAGTATACATTAAAGTCGAATGAGACAAAGTGTTGTCCAAAGAAAAGTTAGAAGATGAGTTCACATGTCGATGGAGATGGTTACGAGTGTATGGAAATGAATAAAACCATAAAACAATAATCGAATGTAATCACATTTGATTATGGAAGAAAAATTAACAATCATTTATGGTAGGGTTGAATCAAACCCTTGTGGCACAAAAATAGATTAATATGTGGAATTATGTAAATTCACCATGTTTCTAAACATTCTCAAAGGCCTCCATAGGCCTCCATGGTAATATACCACATGTAAGAATCATGCAACAATTGTAATGTATAACAAGGATCGCTGCAGAGGCAACAAGTCCCTGCCTCAAGAAAAAAACATTTCTTAGCAAATGTAAGACATTGTTTTCCATACACAACATAAAGGTGTGTTTTATGTTGATAAAAAAACAAAGCACATAATAATAGTAACGCATAATAACACAATGAAAAATTTAAAAATTAAAAACAACTTGTCAGGAGCAATTAGAGGAAAAGTGCATCATTTCTTAGCTATGAAAGCTAATAGTGTCCGAATAAAATATTTAGAAAAATAATTAACTTTATTAATAAGATACAATTAGTATGCGAGATGGCTTGAAAAGACATTTTATGAATCTGTGTGAAGTCTTGTCGGCCATGGGTCCTTCTCTTATTAGGTATGTACGATGACTCATGTATGCATTTGTGGAACCTTACCCTACTTCAAGACTTTCTACACTTCTTTGAAGAATAGTAAAAATAAATTTTTCTGGACATCCATTGTAGGCATGCTTTGATTTTACTTGAGTTTTTGATATCAATGAAAAAATATATCCATGTAAAGCAACAAGACTTGGGGATCTATAGGTAAACACAATTCTGTTTTATATTATGTTTAAATCTCTGTGAGTTATAATTTATTTTATTTCGTCTGTTATTTTTTTTATGCATCTTACAAATCTATTTGTCCATTAAAATTTGATATCTAATTTACTAAATTCTAATATTATTTTGTAATATGTGGAAAAATAATTATTTTATAATATGGGGACATTGCTTAGCTGGCTCGATAGTAGAATAAAAAATGATCAAGGGAGTAAATTTGTTTTTTAGTTACAAGATAACAAAAAATTGTTTATTAGTTACAAGATAGGAGATAAATCTCTTTAGGAGATCTCTTCATGTTCAATACAAGTTGTCACATCTTTTGCTCAAAGATAAATGGAACCATAAATTTGTTTATTAGTTACAAGATAGGAGATAAATCTTTTTAGGACATCTCTTCATGTTCAGTACAATTCGTCACATCTTTTTCTCGGAGATAAATAGAACCAACAGGTGCTCGGAGATAAATGGCACAACAGTTTTAGGCATACACTACCCAGTTTTAATCATCAAGACACATATTGAGTATACAAAATATCTAGTCGTCCACTTCTTGTTTCATCATTGCATACTTAGCCGTAATTGTGAATATTTTTCCCCACAAACTTTTGTTTTAAATGGTGTTCAATGAAGCTGTTGTTGGGATCATTATAAGAAACATTCGTTTCTAAGAGAGAACATTGCTGCGAAATAAAAAAATCCAAGACCTCTATTTATTACAAGAAACATTGTATTGTCTAAGACCTTTATTTATTAAAAAAAACATTGTTACTATTAAAAGTGACAAGTTGTTGTGGTGATAATTAGATCTATGGTGATTGATCAATGAATCACTTGCTGGGTTTCTTATATCTATGGTGATTATTTTTCCCCGCGAAATTCTGTTTTATGTGTTTGGAGATATTTTTAAGTTTTTAAATGTTGTGTTTCTTCGTCATTTCGTACTTAGCTCAGAGCTCATATTTCCAATATGCACCCAAATGCATATTCTTTTTCTCTATTTATTAGATGAAACATTCAAAAATTAAGCCTCCATTAAAAGTGACAAGTAATTAATAATAATAAATAAATAAAACCGAATAAATATTTGAGGGGACCTGGGGTGCTTGCAAGCAAGCCACGTGCCGCGAGTAACTTTCACATTAGATAAAACATGTCCAGAGAAAACAACTTGCATTAGAAGAAAGTCCATCCTAAAAGTGGCCTCCTAAGGAAAATTAACAAAATAATAGTTAAAATAATAACATAAGAGTTATGACTTTTGGAGGGAAAAGAAAAAACTATTTTTTTAATTGTATTTTTGGCTTATCTCCTTACATGTTTACTCAAATTTCAAGAGTAGACACTTGTTGGATGCATAATTAAATTTTTCATCCAACGAGTGCCCATTATGCATACTTTTGAGAATACCCACATTGATAAAAATTCAAGATACATTAAAAAAGCGTGTTCAAGGATGCAAAATTTAATTTCACATCCAACGAGTGTCTACGCTTGAAATTTGAGTAAACCTATAAGGAGATAAGCCAAAAATACATTAAAAAAAACATTTTTTCTTATTTTCCCTCCAAAATATTTACATGTACCTCTTTTTAAATTTAAAAGATTTTGATTGGTTCACATATTATGACATGGAAATTACATGAAAATTTTATGGGCACTTTTAGGCTAAAATTTCCTCTAATGCCATTGAAAATCACTTGCCATTGAATTATATAACACAAATAACTTTCCATTGAATTATATGACAGAAAATCATAGTCTGAAAACCCGAAAGAGAGGAAGAAGAGTTAGACCACTCAATAGAGATTCACAGACACCAAAGTTTTTGACACATTTACCTGGACATACGTGAATGGCAGACAAAAGGATGGGAAGGGGGTGGGCCATGAAGAGAGGAAGGAGATAAAGACTAGCTTCACAGTCGAGTTTCAGATCTCAAACCCAGAACGACAGAAATAAGTAGACGGAAACAAAGACATGCATGTCGATTTTACTTCTGCTTCCTCAGACTTATAATTATTGTAAGTATTACAAGATATAAAATTTGGGAATGCCCGAGCCGAGAAAACTACAGGATACGAAATCCCCATGGAATTTAGCTGGTAGGGGTTTCACTCGACTTCATTTGACCTAAACTTGGTTTTACCACCTTGCTCTAAACGAGTGGTTGAGGAACCATCTAGTTGCAAAAAATAGTGTAGCAAAAGGGTTTTCCCTCATTTGCACATACATAAGCTTAGAAATCACTGCATGGTATGCCAAGTGAGATACCCAGCAAGGTTGGATCAGACCTTTACAATGGCACAATGCATGTAAAGGTGCACATGCAAGGTAGGTTCTTATCTCCTGGGCTTTGATACAGAGTGAGTTAATATGCCCATAGTTTTATTAGCGTAGTAGAATCTTAAGATTACAAATACAACGATTAACCTGGTATTCGTAGCTAAAGTAATATAATGAACAATCTAGGCTTTGATATAGAGTTAGTTAAGATGCACATAGATTTATTAATGTAGTAGAATATTAAGATTACAAATACTATAATTAACCTTGTATTCATAGGTAAAATGATATAATGAATGGTTTGGCCTTTGATATGGTACAAAGTGAGTTAAGATGTACATATTTATTATCGCAGTATAATATTAAGATTACAAATACTGTAATTAATCTGGTATTCATAGGTAAAATAATATAATGAATCTATTATCATATCAAGAAGGCTTGGGCATTTATGGGTTCTACTTATTATACCTGTGACTATTGATAAAAAATATCTGTGAGTATTGATAGCTTAGAAGCATCCTTTGTGAGGTCTAGAGTTTTTGTCTCTAAACTATGAGCAGAAATTTCGCCATTCGTTGAAACACCGCCATTCTTGTCACCATTTATTTCAATTTTGATGTTTTTATGGCTATTTGCTGAGACACTAGAGTAGTGGCCGCTATTGATTCATTTTCCCTTGCCATTGTAAGAATTTGTAATCACCCTTATCGTTCACTGCCTTTCTGAAGAAGCCAGTCCCCTAGAAAGAGGAAGGAGCACCCCAGAAATTCCAAAATTGATTTCAATAAAATCTCAATTTTCCCAAGTGCTATGCAATGATCTCATGCAATTTACCAATGCATCATATCACACGACCTTATGCTGGAAGTGTTTGCGAACATCATGCTTGCTTCACGTGCTCATGTTCCATCAATGGATACATTTTTCATTGCTAGAACTCTGGTCATTGCGAGTAATTTCTCTAGAAACATTCATAGCTATCAGGTCTCATTGCCATAAGGGTAAGAGCCATACAGTCAAACCATACAGGTCAGGGAGGGAAGGCAAATAGAGGAGATACTTTTCTTGTTTCAGGTAGCTAAGCATGAAAGCTGCAAGAAACTGAGCATGATATTTGGGGGAAACAAGAATTCAAGAATTCATGAAACAATAAATCAAAGGGATGTTGAACATTTTGCATATGCAGAATGATCAACAATTGGCTACATATCTGGGCAAGTGGGAAGCGACCTGTAGTAGAGGGATGAAGGGATGAAGAGATGCAACTGCGAGTAGCAAAGGGATGAAGCGATATGGCGATACTTGTATAATGTCGATGGTAAAGTTTCTAGACCTTAAAGCAAACATTCAAATAATTAATTTTAACCAAGTAATGGTAGCATTAATCTACCATTACTTGATTATGAAAAATATTTCCTCTCTCTACTTTTTACTCCTAAGTTTTGTGTCTCTCGCTTCTGGAAGAGGCCAATAAGATGTTAAAATTTTTCATTGGGTAACAAAAAGTAGTGGCCAAATTTAATAAGCTGGACAAAAGTTTATTATATCATATCCTTTAAAACTTTGGGGTTAAGACTTCAATTTATGTTCAAATTTCACTAAAAAAACATCGAACTGATTACTATAGTCCTTGCCAGCCCGGAGGGCAAAGAATAATAATAAGACCAATGTGAAGGGTTGGTGTAATGTTAAGTGTAAAGGTATATTAATGAATAAATGTATGTGGTGGTCACAAACTCATATACAATGCTATCCATACATAATATTTGTAGCGATGGTTGTCGGTTTAAACCATTACAAAGTTGAAGGTTTGAGAATATAGGTATACAACTACATTTTTTAAGAGGGAATATGTATATCTATCTATCTATATATATATATATATGGTGTTAGGAAAACCCTTTTGTCTTTGCAATACAAGTAAAATGAGTTTAAGGGTTTTTCATTGGAAAGCGATGGTTGTCGGTTTAAACCATTACAAAGTTGAAGGTTTGAGAATATAGGTATACAACTACATTTTTTAAGAGGGAATATGTATATATATATATATATATATATATATATATATATATATATATATATATATATATATATATATATATATATATATATATATATATATATATATATATATATATATATATATGGTGTTAGGAAAACCCTTTTGTCTTTGCAATACAAGTAAAATGAGTTTAAGGTTTTTTCATTGGAAACAAGACATCATTAGAATACGACGACGAATGATACATAATGACAAAAATCAAGAAGTCAAGAATTTATGGTTGTAATCTTTATTAGAATGAAAAAGGTTTAGTGAGACACATTAATGTGGTTTATTGAAAATACAAACACACTAAGATTAAGGAATTGGAATTGGAAATAATTAAACCTAGACATGAGTAAAATTTAATGTCTTAACATGATGAATTGTTGTGAAATTTCCTTTGGCAAGAATCAACAATTATAAAATGATAACTATAGGATATAGAAAATATGCACACTTTTGTTGATAATTTTTTTTAGTATGTTAGTGTCTTAATGAGGTTCATTACAAGTAGTATCAGAGCTGTAGGTTATAACATTGGTCTCCTCTTATGGGTCCTAAACTGAAATAATTATTTTTTGCATGATAACTAGATCATATGTAGGTTTTAACCCTGAACAGAAATTATCTACACACGAATCTTATAACAGAAAATAAACAATAGCGAGAGCATAAAACATAAAACAGATAAACACAGAGATTTTCCACTGGATCCCAAATTGGGACGACCAGCTTGATTTTTCATTATATTCCTTTTAGTGTTACAACACATATATATACATGCCGAAGCATACATAAACCCCAATCCATAAACCTTGGATTAGAACATAACCGTAGTTCCCTTGACCGGATCTACAAAAAAATACCAGGGGCCGAAAACCATCGTACCCCAAAACCATGTGCAAAACCATGCACAAAACCATGGATGCGGACTACCCACCGGAAATTAAGGACCAAAAATTTTTGCCGGGGCGCTGCCCCAGACCCCTACAAGGGGGGCTACCGCCCCCCCTGTGACCCCCCCGTTGCGCCCAGCGCAAAGTGGGGGCTATCGCCCTCCCTCTTACCCCCCCGCACGTGCTTAGTCGTGGAAAGAATATAACACATACCCAACATTCTCCCACTTGTTGTTTTCTTTCCACAGGGGGTCACAAGAGAGCTTAGTCATTGGCCCAATTCTTCAACACCCATTGTTTCTCTACACCAAGAGAACTTCTGAGTGCTCACGGACTTTGTTAATGCATCTGCAACATTCTTCAAAGTGTCCACCTTTACCAGCAACACCCTTTTAGCCTCAACCATATCTCTAACAAAGTGATATTGAACATCAATGTGCTTTGTCTTTGAATGATAAGCAGGGTTCTTAGCCAAGAAAATTGCACTTTGGCTATCACAGTCCATCCTTATAGCTTGTTGTACCAACCCCATACTTGAACACAATCTCTGCAACCAAACTGCTTCCTTGCTTGCATGAGTGGCTGCTATGTATTCTGCCTCTGTAGTTGAAAGAGCCACTACAGACTATCTTTTACTCATCCAACTGACTGTGCCTCCAAATAGGCTAAACACATACCCACTTGTAGATCTTCTTTGGTCTAGATATCCAGCCCAGTCTGCATCAACAAAACCACAAATGTCCAACATTCTTTCCAATCCTGGTCTTCCCTGGTAGCAGAAGCCATGATCACTAGTGCCACGTAAATATCTGAAAACCCGCTTCACTACTGTCTAATGCTCCTTCCCTGGGTTTGACATAAACCTGCTCAATACTCCCACTGCATGTGCAATGTTTGTTCTAGTACAGACCATTTCATACATCAGGCTACCCACTGCACTTGCATATGGAAAACGGGACATATCCTCCTCTTCTTCTTGTGTCTTGGGACACTGTTCAGCAGAAAGCTTTGCACCTACAGGAATAGGAACACTCACCGGTTTACTATCCTGCATATTGAACCTCTGCAATATAGTCTCGACATACTTCCTCTGGTTTAACCAGAGCTTCCTCTTTGCTTGATCTCTCTTAATTTCCATGCCCAAAATATAGTTTGCAGCACCAAGATCCTTCATGTAGAATTTGGAGAACAGTTGGGTCTTCAAATCTTGGATAATTTCTTTGTCATTTCCAATCAACAACATATCATCCACATACAAGACCAAATAAATAACACAATCACCAATTAATGTAAAATAAACACAGTGATCCTCCTTGCTTCTGGTGAAGCCAAGTCCCCGTATATAGGTATCAAATTTCTGATACCACATCCTTGGTGACTGTTTTAACCCATACAGAGACTTCTTCAACCTCCATACCAGTTCTTTCTTACCCTTCACCATAAAGCCTTCAGGTTGCTTCATGTAGATCTCCTCTTCTAGATCCCCGTGAAGAAATGTTGTCTTCACATCCATCTATTCTATTTCAAAATCAAATGCAGCAGCAACAGATAAAAGTAATCTAATAGAAGTAACTTTGGCAACAGGAGAAAAAATATCACCAAAATCAATTCCCGGCACCTGGGAATAACCTTTTGCTACTAACCGAGCTTTGTATTTCTCCACCTTGCCTTCTACATTCATCTTCTTTTTAAACACCCATTTGCTCCCAATGGGCTTCCTTCCAGCCGGCAACTCCACCAGATCCCATGCATCATTTTTGTGCAAGGATGACATTTCATCAACCATGGCCTCCTTCCAAAGTTTTCCATCCTCTGAATCTACTGCCTCCCTGACAGTTCTGGGTTCATCATCAGTTATAGTTAAGGCAAACCCTAAACAGAAAGCAGATGGACTATACCTTTCTGGTTGCCTTCTTTCCCGAACTGATCTTCTCAAAGCTGGAGTTTGTGGCTCTTCTTCTTCTGAGTCTTCTTCTGTTGTAGAGTCTGATTCATCCTCCTTTAGCTCAAACTCTATCTTCTCAGGTTCCTTTGGTAGGACTTCATGTTTAACAACATCTTTCACTTCTCTAAAAACCACATCTCGGCTGTACACAACCTTCCTTGTTTCTGGGTTCCAAAGCTTGTAACCCTTTAAACCATCCTTATACCCAATGAAGATGCACCTTTCAGATTTATTATCCAACTTGGTCCTTTTCTCCTTTGGAACATGTACATATGCATCACATCCAAATAACCTTAGATGTGAACGAGAGGGTTTCTTACCAGTCCATACCTCATGTGGGGTCTTATCCTCCAACGCTGATGAAGGTGATCTGTTAACTAAGTAACATGCAATATCCACTGCCTCTGCCCAGAATTCTTGTCCTAACTCGGTACCACTGAGCATGCTTCTTGCCTTTTCCATCAACATTCTGTTAATTCTTTCTACAACTCCATTTTACTGAGGTGTGTATGGAGTAGTCTTCTACCATGCTATACCACACTTCTTACATAACTCTTCAAATTCCTTCTTGTAGAACTCCCCACCATTATCTGTCCTCAACGCCTTTATCTTATTCTCTGTCTGGTTTTCCACCAGAGCCTTAAATTCTTTAAATTTGTCAAAGACATTAGATTTATTCCTCAAGAAATATATCCATGTATTCCTTGAGAAGTCATCTATGAATGAAACATAGTACACAGAATTTCCCAGTGATGGAACTGACACAGGCCCAAACACATCACTGTGCACAAGTTATAATATCTTGTTTGCCCTCTTAGCACCAGAAAGAAAACTCACCCGATTCTGCTTCCCATATACACAATGTTCACAGAAATTGAAATCCAGAGAACAATTAGACATACCTTCTACCATACCATCTCTATGCAGTATCCGAAGGCCCTTCTCTCCAATATGTCCAAGCCTTTGATGCCATAGCATGGTCTTTTCTCCAGAGACAGCTAGGCTTTCCATCCCACTTTCAGGAACCATAGAAATATTACACCCATCAATAACAGTACTACCTTGTAGCTTGTACAGAGTTCCAGTCCGAACTCCCCGCATTAATACCAGTGCTCCTCGAACCATCTTGCAGGCATCTTTCTCGAACACTATTTTTACACCTGCATCATCCATCTTGCTTACAGAAATCAGATTCCTGGCCAATGCAGGAATATGCAGAACACCAAGAAGTGTTCTAATCCTTCCACCTTGCAGCTTCAGCTTGACCTTTCCACATCCGACGATTCTAGCCTTCCTATCATCTCCTAGGAAGACATCACCATCATATTTTTCATACTCGCAGAACCACTCCCTATGGGGAGTGAAGTGAAAGGATGCACCTGAGTCAATCAACCATGACTCATGATCTACATGTGTATTTGAAGAAGAAGCCAAATACACATCCCCACCTTGATCTGAGGTGGTTTTTGCCTCTGCAGAAGGAGCTTCATCAGATCCCTTTCCTTTCTCAGGAGCTTTAGATCTGCATTCCTTTTTGTAGTGTCCTTCCTTTCCGCATTTCCAGCACACCTTTACAAACTTTCCAGAAGATTTAGATCTCCCTCTAGATTTAGATCTCCCACTCGAAACCTTATTCTTGTTTCTATTCTGGGACCTTCCTCGTACAGATAAGGCATCTCCATTCTGACCCTCCATATTTCTCCGTCTCATTTCCTTCGATAGCAAGGCTGAGACAATGTCATCAAAATTCAAGGTAGTTGTATTGCTACCTATTGCAATAACCAGACTGTCCCACGAGTCTGGTAGAGAACACAACAAACTGATGCACTTATCTTCATCTGAGATTTTAATATCAACAGATGACAGCTGACTTACCACAATATTGAAGGCATTCAGATGCTCTGTCACCGAGTCTCCATCCTTCATCCTCAGGTTATACAGCTTTTTCCGCAGGAACAACTTATTCACCAGAGACTTAGATTGGTACAAAGTCCCAAGTTTTCCCCACAAATTCTTCGCCGTAGCTTCCCCAGATACATTCAACAATACTGAATCTGAGACACACAACTGTATTGTGCTCTTAGCCTTCCGATCCAGTTTCTTCTAGTCTTCATCTAACATTCCCGTTGGTTTAGTACCTGGATCTACCGCGATCCACTGATCTTTATCCACCAGCAGATCCTCCATCTTGAGCTTCCACAACTCAAAACTCTGACCATTAAATTTCTCGATCTCTATCTTTTTGCCGCTCGCCATCTTCTTTCACCGCAAGAATCGATCAAGGATCTCCCCTTTGAGCAGGGTCTACCACGGGCCGGCAAACCCTCGGCGACGGCGTCCCCTTGGGGCTGGCAGCCGATACCAAATGTAGGTTTTAACCCTGAACAAAAATTATCTACGCACGAATCTTATAACATAAAATAAACAATAGCGAGAGCATAAAACATAAAACAGATAAACAGAGAGATTTTCCCCTGGATCCCAAATCGGGATGACCAGCTTGATTTTTCATTATATTCCTTTTAGTGTTACAACACATATATATGCATGCTGAAGCATACATAAACCCCAATCCATTAACCCTGGATTGGAACATAACCGTAGTTCCCTTGACCGGATCTACAAAAATACCAGGGGCCAAAAACCATCGTACCCCAATACCATGTGCAAAACCATGCAGAAAACCATGGACGCGGACTACCCACACATACCCAACATCATAAAACAATTATTAGGAAAAAAAAAATGTTTGAAGTATGGATGAGGATAACAATGGAAAAACTTCTATATGGTTTCCTAGAGGAGGTGAATAGCCTAATAATGAAATTGGAATGATGGGAGGAGGAACCAATGATACATATAATCAAGAATGTAAAATCCTACAAGTAATGCATAACTTGAAGGTAGATTTAGATGGTATAAAGGGCAATCAAGAAAAAATGTACAAAGCTAAGGATGATCAAGAGGAGATTAATAATGTTGAAAAATGAAACTAGGTCCAGTCTTCATAATTATTGTTGTACTTATATCAATATGTATTTCATGTAAGAGAAAAAGAAGAAAAATAAATTATTATTATTATTATCTAGTCAAAGCATGTTATTCATGCTTCTAGGTTTATTGAGTCAAATAATTGTAATTGAGTTAGTACTATTTGGAATTCTCATAAAGAAAAAGGAAAAATAATCTTCAAAAATGTAATTTGAGTGAATTCACCTCAAGAAGCCAAGTCGTCCCTCCAAGATGACAAGTCATCTCACTCATAAGACGCGTCTTTTCACATATAAAAACAACTATTTATTGGCATACATCCTCCATCAAATAGTAAGCATTTTCAGTTATTTTCTATCATGCGTTCTAAAGTGGATAAATACGAGTTATTTTCTGAGGGTAAATGATTATAAAAATATGAGAGTTTCTTGAGGAGATATGACTATGAAAACATGAAAATTCTGCTCCTTAGCATATGCAAAAGACATCTAAAGCTCTACTCATTATAAATCTATGAAAATTATCCAAATTTATGCTCCTTAGCATATGTGGAAGCGACAATATCCAAATATATGTTCCTAATATTCTACGAAAAGGCGCCTTGTCCGAAGACTATTGTGATATGCTACTTTGAAAGAACAAAATATACTACTGTTAATATGTTATTATGGAAGGATAAGTTGTGATGTATAAGGACGAGGTTTGCTATTGTGTAAAGACAATACATATAAAGCTACTACTAGTCTCATGTTATCATTGTTGGAAAGTGGATATTGATATAAGCTTATGTACAATTGAAAGATGAATCTTGATCTAAGTTTGTTGAGAGTTGAAAGAGACATACTCTATTATGATGATGCAAAATTTGGAGGGCTTGAATTGTCTTCTTGGAGATTGGATTATTGCATTAGTATTGGGTCTTGGATTTCTCACTTTGATATGATTCAATGAGAAGAGAAGTTGGTGGGTTTTCCCCCTTGTGGAGTTTTTCCCCGGCTTGGAGCCTAATTTCTTGTGTTCTCTATCTCTTATGATATTCATGTTTTGTTAATTTTGGTAATTGCTTGATTAAAGAAAATATAAATTTAATAAGATTCTAACAAACATTCACAAGTAATTATCATGTCAAAGAAATCAACCCTAATATGCAAGCAACATGATTTCTCAATATGATATTAGAGCTAAGGTTTGAAGAAGTAAACACAAAGATCACATTTTGTTGGCATTTGAAGAAGATCATTAATCATGATGAATATTCAAAGTTCGAAACATCCAAGAAGGTCTAAAAATCATATTGATAAATCATCCAATATATACTCTCTGTCTGGAATCCTAGCTAAAGAAAAATCTATGATCAATCTTATGTTAACTTGTGACATTAATTTCTCTCAAAGATGAAAGTTATTATTGGATAATTCTAAAACGAAGTTGTACTTTGAAATACCTATGAAATATATCACTTTAAAGATCATCACTGTAACAAAGGTGAAAATATATGTAGCATGAGTTCTATAATTTTGTGGAGAAAATGATCTATGAAACAGTACAAAAATATTTTTAATATTGTGACATGCGAAGATATTGCAGTAACCATAGATTAAAATATCCAAACTTGTGATAATACTTGGTGATACAAACTGTATAAACAAAATATTTTCACTTAATATAAAAAGGTATAAGGTTTTGGCACATTAATCTAAAAGGTTGAGACTAGGGTGAAAAACAGGTATCTGAATCCTTTGTGAGACATTCTATATTTTAACCTATGACAATGACACCATTATAGGTGAAGAGGAACCATGATGTAAGAATAATTTCTATTTCTAGGCTAGGAAGAAAATACCAAGAGCACTATTGCAAAAATTTGAAGCAAAAATCCTTAACCTGTGACACTACCACGGACCTGAAGACAATCCAGATATGGAAGTTTGAAACAATATAGAAGCAAGCTAAAAACATCTTTTCTGTGATGAAGATATCATTATTTTCATAATTATATGAGTTACTGAGATGATGAAATAATTCTCAATGAGGCAAGTTCCTACACTGAAGCAAGTTCCTATGCTATATAAATATTTCCATATCTTCGAAGTCTACATCAAAGATCATCCCTGAAGGAACGTTACCTTATGAAGTTAATGGTGAAAGAAAAAAGTGTGTCATAAAGATACAAATATCATTGTATGTATGGAGATCTAAATATTAAAAAGGACCATAAAACAAATATTATCTCTATGAAGGATCGACCCTTTCCAAAAAATATCTCTGTGCAAAAATTCAATGATTACTAATTAGGGGAATTTTGAGGTCTAAAATGGGTCTCATAAGAAAAATGTACAACTAAAATAAACTTTATAAGAACCAATAGGATTCAAGATGATGATGTCAACCATGGGGGATGATTCACCATTTTTTGAGTAAAAAGTGAAAAGATTAAAAAATAATAAAATAATAAAACTACTTTTTCAACTCGTATTTTCAACTTATCTCCCTGAGGGTTTACTCAAATTTCAAGCAGGAATACTCGTTGGATGAAAAATTTAATTCCTCATCCAAGGAGTACCCATTTTGCATACTTTTGATGGACTTTTCTACACGAAAAATGAGAAATACACAAAAAACGTGATTGCAATCACGTTTTTTATGTATTTCTCATTTTTTGTGTAGAAAAGTCCATCAAAATTATGCAACATGGGTACTCCTTGAATGTGGAATTAAATTTTGCATCCAACAAGTATTCCCGCTCGAAATTGAGTTGAAAAAGTAGTTTTCTCTTTTTTCCTCCAAAATTTGATGATGTAATCAACTCTTATTTTATTATTTCCACTATTATTTTATAATTTCCTTAGGAGGCCCATTTTAGACCTAAAAATTCCCTAATGAACTCTATGCCATAGGACCAATAAGATTGTAGTATATAGTCTATGGAAGAGATAATATATATATATGTCTTGATTCTTTCAAACAAACCAGCTTTATTGATGTGGTTAGTCCTTCCTTCTTCTTCTACGGATGAAGGAATTGAAGCACCTTTATTGAAGAGTGTTGGCAAGTGACAAAGCAACAGGGACCAAATATTTGCAAGGAACATAAAAATGTAAGGTTGTAGAGGTATGTATAATTTCTATGTGCATGTTGTTCACTAGGATGATCACTTGAAATATAGAAAAAATGTTTTTATACATAAATATATATATTAGAAACTATGAAATATAAGAGATTGTTGATATTATTTAATATGAAGGCTAGGTATTTTGAGAAATGAATGAAATAGATAAAAGGTATGGAAACAATATCATTAGGGTTTTGCAACATACTTGTAGAATTTATGCAATTCTTGAATAAAAACTCTCAGTGACTATGGAGGATCTAGGGTTCATAAACCCTAGCTAATATTTGTATTAGAAAACACTCGAAACAAAAACCCTAACTAATTGTTTATGTTGTAAAAAGAAAAACCTAGTTCTCTAGTTTGACATGTATGAGAAGTTTGGTGAACATGTCCAATATTAAGAGGAGGCTAAACCTCTTCAAAACTATAAGTACACTAGATTTACTTTGTACCACTATTGCTATTTAATCTTTGTACTTTGCATTTGTTTTCTTCATATTTTTTTGAATAAAGGTTACAGATCAGGTCAAGATATATCTAAGCTTGATCAACAGATGGAAGAATCGAGAGAAAATGGCAAAGCATGAATATTAAGAAGGAATAAGGAAAGTCAATTAGATAGAAAGTAGTTCACTTACCTCAGTTGGAAGAGAAGGAAATATAATTGGTTTGATTGAATGGTAATATTTCTACTAAATATATTACTCCTGTTTGGGAGCTAATCTAGACAATGAGAAGGAAGTAATTTTTACTTCATATCAAGCTAGAAGCACAAAGTGACTTGAAGAATGTTACAACTTGAAATTTGTAGTATAACTTGTCTTGGAAACTTGAATAATGATGAATGAAATAATAATTTTTGGGATATGGTGTGACTTATAGAAATAATATACAGTATAAGTGTGTACACTTTAGAGGTAGGAAAGGCAGAAAATTGATACAAGAAGCCATTAGATAACTTGTTGATCACCTTATGATATGACGGTTTTTGTATTGATATAGAAGAATTTCACTATCCTTGGATAGAAGGAGGGATATATAATTGGCTCTACATTGATTTTTTTGATAGGTACTATTAGTGAAAAATATATTATTAAATATTAATGAAATTTGATTCAATTCCTTGAAAAAAGGGTGAAGGGAAAACCTATTCATGAAGATAGAGTATAGGAAGGATTGTGTGATCAACGCTAAAATATTTTGGCTCCATAATATGTTTGATGAACTACTTGACGACATTATAACATATGTAAAATATCTAGGAAGGTCAAAGCTTAGTATGATGTAATGCAATATAGAAGCCCCGCAAGCTACAACTATATCTCCATGAAAGAAAAAGTAGTTGATGAATGAGATAAGTTGATGCTTATGGTTATCTCTCCCTAATTGAGAGGGAGTGATGAGGGACACCACATTATCCATGTGTCATGCACTATGTCTAGGAATAATAGGCATAAGCCTAGTGAAGGCAATGGTAGGGAGAATGGAGGATTGGATAAGCATATGAGACCGATAATTCTTGAGGATTGGGAATCGAAGGTAGGAGTAGTCTCGAGGACCAATACCCTTTAAGGATTTGGAATCCAAGATAAGAGTAGTCTTGAGGAAGACCTATGTTATTTGAGTATGTGGACAATCCAAGATAATAATAGTCTTGCAAGGACATACCTAGTGAAAATCTTGATGAGGTATGTGCCTTGCGAGGCGGTGGTGGTGGTGTCCAAATGTATGCCTCCTAGAATTGTGCTATAATCTAGTGGAGACTTAGAGCTTGTCAGTCAAGGCCTTTTTATTTTGTAATTGACAATGCAATTTATGATGATGATGCTTATATATTATTATCAATCAAAACTATTCTTATGAAAACATTTCAATTTGAGAGTATCTTTATATCTTGTTGTGTAATTATGAATACCTCCCTAGTTAAGAGGGAGTGTTGAAAAATGTAACTAGGTTCAGTATTCATAGTTATCATTGTACTTATATCAATATGTATTTCATGTAAAAGAAAAAGAAGAAAGATAAATTATTATTATTATTATTATTATTATTGAGTCAAAGTCCTATTTGGAATTCTTGTAAAGAAAAAGAAAAAAATCATTTTAAAAAATGTAGTTATGGTCAATTCACCTCAAGAATCCAAGTTGGCCCTCGAGGATGAGAAGTTGACTCACTCAAAAGATGTGTCTTTTCACATATAAAAATAACTATATATTGGCATACAATCTCCATCATATGGTAACCAATATATATTTTTTTCTATGATGAGTTCTAAAGTGAAGGAATGCGAGTTATTTTCTGAGGGTATATGACTATAAATATGTGTGAATTTCCTAAGGATATATGACTATGAAAACATGTGATTTATGCTTCTTAACATCTATGGAAGACATCCGAAGTTGTTCTCCTTAGCATCTGTGGAAGGCATGATATCCAAATATTTGTTCCTAAGCTTCTATGGAAAGGAACCTTGTGTAAAGACTACTGTGATATGCTATTTTGAAAGAAAAAAATATAACACTATTAATATGTCAATGTGGAAGGAAAATTTAAGTTGTAGAAGGCTGAGTGTTATACAAAATCTACGACTGCAGACATAAGTATCTTCCCTAGACCTAATGACCCGGTCTAGAACAATAGAAAGACAAAGAATTTAATGTTATCTTTAAAGTAAATGGACAATGGGATGAAGCCTACCTGGAATCCGTTGTAAGCTTCGTTCCTTTCTTGGCTTGTATTCTCCTATCCTAGCAAAAATTGCTATAATTATAACTTTCATAATTAAACAACACAAGCCAATGATCTATGACATCTATGTAGCATCATCCAATCACTTTATGAAATGAATAAACATGTCATCTAAATACATGAAATGATAACATCACATATGGGAAAACAATGAACTCTTTGTATTAATAGAAATTAAGAGAGTTACAACCAAATATAGGAGTTGATATTGCATAAGAGCTCCTCCAAGTTTACTTGTCCTTTCTTTCCACAAAGTGTACCTCTATGTCACCCTAATTCATGGAATAATGAATCTAAAAGCAGAAACATAAGGGTAGAATCTATCTTCAAAATACAACCCATAGCTTGTGGATGAAAGTAAATATATAGGAGAGGATAATAGGTTAGGAATTATTATCCATTTACCAATCAAGGCTTGAGTTCCACTCTTTATGGGAGGATGTGCTCAAGGGATAAGGGGTGAAATATCCAAGGTAGGATAGGATATGATTCAAGCATTTTATCCAAGGTAAATGGTTAGAAAAACTCCTGCAAGCTTCTAGAAGAGGAAGCTTTGGGATTCTTTTATTTTTCCCAAATTTCTAGAATCAACACACCCCTAGCAAGGGGAAACCTGCAGGTGACCAACACAAGTCCAAAGAGGGGAAACCTACAGGTGAACGCTAGTACTTAAAGGGCCAGGGTGTGTTGGGCCTAAAAACATTGAAATTGAGTAGTTAAGGGTAGAAATTCAGGGTTTTGAGAGAGTCATGTTTAGGGCTTTGTGTAGGGATGATAAAAAGGTTTTCAAGGATGTGAATGATCCCAATTTGAAGGCCTATTGACCAGATGTGACAAAATGGCCTATAGGCTATAACATATTACCCCATAAAGTGAAAATTCAAAAATGAAAACTGATGACTAAATTGATTTACATTGTGACAAGTAGGGATAAAAAACAACCGGTGAGATCATTATCTGTTACAATACATTTATATCATGAAATATTTGTTGAGGGAGGCATACCCATGCTCATAACCTAAGCTAAAATTTCATGTAAAATGATCAAATGACATGTCCACTGATGAAAAAAGGTGGACCCTGTTGTATCTCAAGAAACAATCCCTTGGTTGTGGTAAGGAATCAGTGCTTAAGACATTTTGTAAATGTATGTCATAATTACAATATCAAATGGCCTATGTTTAACACCTTTGGAATTCAATTACTTAATACCCTCAATAATTTGATATAATGAAAGCCTTCACAATGCCATAAATTGCTGATATTCGAATGGAATGAAAATAATAACTGTAAGGGAAACTCTAAATGATATGCTGAAAACACAAAATATACCACTTCTAAGTTTCAGAGGAAATTCATGGAGACAGAAGAAAATTGAAACAATATGCTGCAATCATAGAATTTATTACTTTAAAGTTTCATCAGGAGTTTGTGAGGAGAGAAGAGATGAGGCGAAGGAGAACAAATCAAGGTGATTTAACTCTTACTCACAGATGTAATTAAGAGACCGACTACTACATTACTTCACTTCATTCAAAGAGGAATAAACACAAAGCGAAATAGGCAAGACGTATCAACATCAACAGGTGTGGGAAACTTGATCTTCTTTCATTTATTCTTAGAGAATTTAGTACTAAACTCACAGTCCTCCAGAGGTCCAAAACTCGTAACCTATTTTCTTTATTTCTATCTCCTTAAATACATCAGAGTAGTTCGTAACTGCTGAACTTATTGAACTATTCGATTTCCTAAACTGTTAAGATTACTTATGAAATTATAACAAGAAAACAAATTGAAACTTTGAAATATGCTTCGTTTTGCTGAATCTGATGTTGCTGATGTGTCCTCCTGGAGTGTCGAGGTGTCCTTTCTGGCTATGATGCAACAACTTCACCGTTATGCAGTGACGCCTCAGTGCCCGACTCTGACCCAACTGTCGTGCTTCCAATAGCGCCCTTGTATGTTCTTATGCGTGACTCTGTCGATGCCTCTGTGCTTCAAACGCTGCCATCGTATTACCTGCTACCTGAATCTGCCTTTTCTCCTTTGATCTACGTTGGGTCACTTACCTGAGTCTCTCTGCTATTTTTTCCCTATTTCTTCATGACCGAGGAATTTCACCGGCTTTACGTTATAATCCTCTTTTTCTTCCTTCGACATGGTTTAACACAAAAAATACCTTTCCGATGGATCTGAAAACCTTTGGAGTTCAAATTTGAAACCACATCGTATCCGCTCGCACATCGCATTTTGATGTTTTTAGCTTGTCTTTGACACTTATCTTCTAAGTCTTGCGATGAGCACTATGTGATCGAGCCCCACCGCATCGCATATCGCACTTCGGCGAATATAACTCAAGCCCTTTGCACTTAACGCTTAAAAATTGTGATGTGTGGTATGTGTGCCACATCATCACATACCGCTCTTCGGGGAACTTAAATTTTACCTCCCGTGCTCATTCACTAAAACTTGCGATTGGTGATTTGTGATCGGACCCCACCACATCGCACATCGCACTCTGGTGATTTTAACATTTACCTCCAGCACCTATCCTTTGAAACTTGCAGTTTTTGGTTTGAAATTTAATCTCCATCTTCCATCCCTCCACTCCAGTTCCGCGCTTCAATCCCGACCATCTTTTCTTTCCTTTGCGCCTCCTCCAAAACTTTTAAGTTTTTAAGGGAAATGTGCCCTTTCTCTGCCTTCGAGAAATTAGTTTGTTTTCTCTGCGATGTAAACCTCTCAAGCTTACTCAGTGTTCTGCCGCACAAGTCCCTCCTGAGCTTGCGAATGATCCTGACTTGACCCTGTCCGGTGTGAAATGTTCTAAACGTGCCCATCGGTCCAGCTCTTGAATTTTTATGCACGTGGATGAGACCGACTCGACTCACCTTCACATTTTATCACGTAATGTTAATGTACCAACATATAAATTAAAGTTCTTCTACAACACACAAAATTTTATATTTTCTATCATATATTCTTTTTTGGTGTTTTGAAATTTAATTCAAAGGTAAATGAAAATGAGCCACAACATCTGGCTCCACCTGGGGATAGTGATTTTTTCCATGGAAGTGGTAAGAATAGCAAACTAGTGCCTTACCCATTGGGTATGGAGTCAAATATTGCTTGGTGACATATGAAAAATGAGTAAATCGGTATTTACATTGTGGATTGATGACTTTTAATGCTGGAAGTAATGCTTCAGATACTTCCTGTTCACAGGCAGCTGTATTGGTTCTCCATCTAGATCTTCCAAAATGAATGTGTTATTTGACCTTGCTTCAGAGATTTTGTACGGACCTGTTGAAGCCTTGAAAATCGCTGCTTCAAACATCATAACCACCCGGTTGAGACCTTAGGACAACTCCTTTTCCGTTTGGTGTGGTGGCTCCGACTGGATTTATAGGACCAGTTTCCTAATAATGTAAATGGGTTGGTAATGGAATGATTGGATGGGGAAAATGGAACTAAATGACTAAAAATAAAAATATCTAATCTTACTTAAATATAGATGAAATAACTCTAAAACTAACCCGGGCATCAAAATGTGAATACAACTTTAAATTGTTTCAATTAACCAATAACCATGAAAATGTATTACAGCTTAATTGAAATGTGCAGTAACAAATAAAGATAACTCTGTTTAAGAAATTAAACAGAGTTATAATAACATATTTCATTCATCATAATATATCGCTTGAATATACTTTAAAAGATAAATATTTCTAACACACTCAGAAATGATATGTATAAAGAAATATTGTGAAACAAGTACGCATAAACGATAGCAATTTAAAAGAGAATATCACATAACAAAAGAAATTAACAATGAGTAGATAGAAATACCATATCCATCTCGATATTTTCAAATGCAATCCGATATCCAAATCTAGCAACTTTAATGTAAAATCAACTCCAAGATACAAAAATGTAATTCTTAAAGATAATTTCGTAGAGAATCACCAAATGTGATCCTTTATAAAAATATAGGAGTCAATGTAGTACAGAAGCGTAATCTCCAAGTCAAAATATTACAAATTCAGGACCCCTTTCTAAATGCATGAAAGGGGTTTAAATAGGTACCTAACAAAAAATAACTAAAAATATTCCTACAATCTATCTAAATTAAAAAATATATGAAACATAAATGCAAGCTTGATGAAAACTGACTCATTGATCATCAGTTGAGGTGGATGTAAGAAGGTGGCAAATTTTGAGCATCTCCTTTACTTCTTCAGGATGACTAGGTTTCGAATGCAACCGCCTTGTGTATGTGGCATTAGAGAACTCAGGAATGATGCAATCAATGGCACTTGAGAGGAATTTAATTGCTATTTGTTGACTATGTGGATTGATGAGATAAGTCCACATTGAATCCCATGATATTCCCTGTAATTGGCCAATTTGCTGATTTTTACTAATGATCTCTTGTTTCCATCTAAGATCAGTTTCCTTTATTCTAGGTAATTGGTCAGGACTACAATCCGCAATTAAATTGATTGCATATAAATTATCATTTACCATATGTGTTACATTGTTCATTATTCCCTTAGCTCTGGACATGGCCCTTTCTGCTTTGATCAAGTGATGTTCCCACTCTGAAAAAACAATTTCTTTATGCCTCTCCACAATTTTGGGAAGATCTGTTTTTCTCCCTGTTTCTGATTCTTGCCAGAAAAGAAAATCTGAGATATTTTCTTTAGCTTCATCAAATTCAATCTTAAGAGTAATTCCTTCATCTATCAGGGAAGATGTTAGATCACATAGAAACTCTTCTTCTGCAATCTTTAGAAAAAACTCATTTAATTGTTGAGACAATAATTTTCTTGTCTCCAAAGCTTAATTTTTAAATTGATCCAGAGTGGGATAGTTCTTGAACTTGTCCAATTTAGATTGAAAAATATTTTCCTGTTCAATCTTCAGAGTCTGCTCATTTTGTAGAAGAGTTTGTAATTTTTCAATCTCCTGATTAAGCTGATGTTGCTTTTCTAGGGTCTGCTAATCAATCTTTTCTTTTTCAACAGCTAGCTACTCTTCTAAATGTTTAGTCTTGAGCTCTTCATCCTGTAATCGTTGTTCCAACTGAATGATCTTTTGTTGATATTCTGCAACTTGTTCTTCAAAAATGGTCATTTGTACATCCTTTTGTTTCATCAACTGTGTAACTTCGAAGGCTTTATCTATAGTGGCAGCACTATAAGCACCTGCATACTGAGACAATTTGGTGAGATCCTCAGATGGATCCACCTCAGCATTTTATAAAAAATATTCATAAATTCCCCCTGTGATGCATCTTGATCAGTTCTCCTTCTTTTTCTCTATTTTCTCACCACAGCCCTATGTTTGGGACTGTAAAATATATCTAAAGGAGGAATTTCTTCTATTTTTAACATAATTTCACTAGTAGGGTTTTCAGGGATGATTTCTACATCTTGATCTTTTGAATCATCAACTTGGGAAATGTTTTGTTGTCCTATTTTCTTGGCAAATTGTTCATATTGGCTCAGCAAATGAGGAGAAACAATAAGTTCAGTATTTTCTTGTCCTCCAAGTTGAGAACCTGCATTATTGTTTATATCATATTTAGGTGCTTGTTCAGTGTTTTTACTCTTTGTGCTTCATTTCTCAATATACACATGGGCATCAGTACCTGTGCTCTCTTTTCCTGTTTGAGCCGAAGACTACTGTACAACAATTTTAGTAGCAGTTTCTGATTTTCCAGTGTAAGCTTTGCTGCTATCATCTTTCTTCTCCAAAACAGGATTAGCTCCTGTTACTTCTTTACCAGAAGTACTTCATGTATCTTTCCGTTCTGGTTGACATCCCTGTGTAGAAATCCGCAACTGATCCAGAGGAACTCTGAGTAGCCTCTGACTTCTAAAAAATAAAAATTTATTCATCTCCTCAGGCTGAAATTTGGACTTGGCCAAATCAAAAATTTGAGACATATTATCTACATAAACAAATAAATCATCAAAGATATCTAGTTCATGTTCGAACTGAGAAATTGAGACAGAGGTAGTAAAATCATACGCCACCTTATTGGGATCATATTGCCTTCCAGGAATTGTTGAAAGCTTAAGATCAGTTAGCTTAACAACTTTTTTCTCAGCATGGACAAAATTGCTGAGAGTATAGTCACCACATTTGAAAGGAAAAGTAGGCCACATGAGCTTTTTGCTGCTCTTTAAAGTCTTATACATACCTTCTACTGTCAGCTGATAAGAAATTTCTTGTGCTAACAGCTTGTCTAGAAAATATAAAGGAAGGATATGTGGTTGTACAATACTTCCAAAAATTATGACATAAGTGAACTTTTCTTCCCCGAACCAGTCTCCAATAGAAGAAAAATCAACTCTAGCTTTATCGGAAAGTCTAGGAGGGAATCGGCCAAAAATGATTTGATAAATAGGAATAAGGAAACCATGGAAAACTCTGTAAACATGACTTCTGAAATACCCCTTCCATAAGAACTTATGATATATATGAATCAGGACAGGTTCTTTAGGAGTCCATTTCCATCCTAACAGGGGAAATTCTGAATTGAAACACAAGGCATCTAGGATGTAAGCACAAAAGTAAAAAGGAGTAGAATTTCCAGATTTTTTGTCTTTCCTTTACTCAAGGATTCTATTGGCTATCTTATCAGACAAAATAACAGCCCAATCCATTACCTCAAAATTAAGAGTAGCATGAATCAACAGAACCATTTGAATGGAAAACCTGGCTAAATTATCATTACCAAACAACCTACACATCATTTCAGTGGCATAACAATATGGAGGCGAGAGAGACTCCACAAAGTATATACCTGATGCCTCATGCTTATGTTTTTCTGGGTTATTTCTCCATTCTTTAATCGGTTCTGACTAGTTTGGATGTTCCGCAGAAAATTCTTTAAGGAAGTCCTTGTTGTAGATTTTTTGTGGGTTCGGGAGGTAGTACATTGCTTTAATATCCTCTGCTTTGAATGACCCGAACACTGATCCAGAAGTAGAAACAAAAGTTCTATTTTGAATAGTTACATTTTCAATCACCCATCTAATAACATCATAATAAGGCAAAAAAATTTCCCGAGCAGCAACTCTGTGCAGAAATGAGTTTGCCAATGAACTAAGAGGACTTTTAGAATCTGAGTCTGAGTAGGCTTCGTCAGGAACTGTGGCCTTAGCTTCCAAAACTCTAGGGTTTTCCTTTTCCAATAGATTGTAGACATTTTCCCATGACATTTTCCCAAGTCCCTGGCAGGAGGTGTCTGTAACCAGCTTAAGTTTTGATGGTTTCTCTTTAGGCGGCATTGTAATGACAGGGGCTTTTGCAGCAATGGCAGCTTTAAATTTTCTGAATTGCTTCGACATTTCAGTGTCTGGGAGTATTTATCTTGTTCTACGAATGAAGGGATTCGACGTTCTTTTGTTCTGTAATTGAATGAAAGCCTTCAGCCGAAATAAAACATAATAATGAGAACAGTTATACACGGATCCATTTATTAATTACTATCTAATCTCCCCATGTTTATAACATAAATGCCCTCTAAGGGGTCACATTCACGCATTCAAAACAAAATAAAACCTGATCATTTATCTGATTTTCAATTAATGACAACGTACAATCGGAGATTGGCATATCCTTGAAATAAATGTTAAATTCCCTTTTAATTCCTTGCGATGCGATGAATAAAGAATATGAATGTGAAGTAATAATCACATCGCAGATCTTCAAAGGTGTGCAAAATAACATAACATAATTCATGCCGATTTCCAATTGCGATAATCGCATCGGGGCTTTTAAAATGAAATGAACTGTTTAATATTTTCTTCGAAAATGCGATTACAATGAGAGGTGATCCGTCGCATCGGAGTTTTAAAATGAAATAATGCAATGTTTTAATTTCTTCCGAAATGTGATTGCGATGAATCGCATCGCATCGAACATATATACAAAAACACAACACTTTAAACTCATCCGAAATGCGATTGCGATTGAGCGCGATCGCATCAGAACTTTACAAAGCAGAAACAAATCTTTTTAAAGAACTCTCCGAGTTTCCGATTGCGATTACTGTTCATTTTCAATTATTATTAAGTAAAAAGTATTTATAATATGCTTGATATGTTTAAAAGGCTTTATAACTCATTGGATAGGAAAGTTATTAAAGGTTATACACTTTGTAAAAAAAAATGTGATATGCATCCTTTTATCAATGAATATTTTATTTCTATTTAGGATAAAAGATATAAAAAGGGGACCTATTTTTAAATGGAATTTATTCTAAAATTTAAAAATGGGGAGGGTTGTTGTACAGTACAACAGGACCATACTAGAGAGGGTCAAATTTACCATGCTTCCCCTTTTCTTCTAGTATGTTGTCCCATCTTAGTACCAGATCTCCTGCTTGAAAGAGAACTTCTTTTGCTTTTCTGTCGAATATAGACTTCATCTTTTCCTGATAAGTAATCAAGTTATCCCTGACTTTGTTTCTATTTTCACTTGATTCAATTATTTTTTTCAATCTCCTTACCAGAGCATTAGGTTCTTCCTAAGCTTCTTGAAGGAAATAAATCACTGGTTTGGCCAGCTGAGTAGGAAACATTGCTTGAGTTCCATAAACCAGTTCATAGGGGGACTTTCCAGTAGATCTCTTGGTAGTGACTTGAACTGCCCAAAGGGAAACTTCAACTTTATATCCCAACCCTTCTGATTTTCAACGATTGTCTTCTTCAAGATCCTGACCAATGTATTATTTGAGGACTCTCCTAATCTGTTCCCTTGGGGATGATATGTTGTGGAATGTGATAATATTACATTATATGTTTGACAAAATTTAATGAAACGAGCATAGTTGACAATTTTGACTGGACACCCAAATTTTCCGAAGATGTTTTCCTCCAAACACTTCATCACTACTTATTCATTTGCATTCTTCGTGGGTATTGCTTCAACCCATTTTTTAAAATAATCAGTGGCAGAAATAATCCACCTGAACTGTCCACTTGATGGTGGATTTATCTCTCCAATAAAATACAATCCCCATTGCCTGAAAGGTTCTTCAATAAATACTGGGATGAGAGGTAATGGAGCAAGTTTTTTCTTTTCAACACACAACTGACACTTATGACAACTTCTGATTAGTCTATAAACATCTGCAAACAGGGTTAGCCAATAGAAGCCCGACTTGAGAATCTTATGAGCAGTGACCTTTCGGCTATAGTGTCCTCCACACAAACTTTCATGATATTGTTTTGTGACTTCGACAGATTCTCCTTCGGTCAAACATAACAACAAAATACCAGCAGGGTCTTTCTAGTATAGCTTTGCTTCTACAATAACATATGGATGTGACTTGAGCTTGAGAGCTCTGTATTTGTTCTATTTAGTGAATTTGGGTAGGAAAATGATATAGGTAACCAATCAGAGCACAAAAATTTATATTGAATACCTGTTTTGAACTTTCTTTGACGTTCTTTATAAACAACTCCATCCACTAGTGCCAATATATAAAATATGCAAGGCTTGGAAATTTGTCTCTGTCAACAACTTCACTAATCCTTGTCCTTTGACTAGCTTGCTGGGCTTGATGTCCAAATCATACTCTTGGATCTTTTCTATCCACTTTCCCCTTTTTCCTTCAACATCACTTTGGACCAGCACGTCTTTCACAACAGAATTAGGAACATAAGTATTTATTTGGGACTATAACACATAAGTCCTTAAGGCTTTTAGTGCTTTGACCAAGGCGTATACTTGTTTCTCTAGAATATTGTATTTGAGCTCAACATCTCTGAGGAATTTACTGAAAAATGCAACTGGGTGCTCCTTACTATCTTCATTTTTCTGCAACAGCACAGTAGCAGCAATAGTAGTGGGGGATGCAAATGAGAATGCCTGAAAGGATTTTTGATAGTCTGTACTAATAAGAATTGGAGCTTCCTGCAACGCTTCCTTTATTCTAGCAAATTCATCTCTTTCTTCCCTATCCCATTTCACTTCTGCATTTTTCTTTAACATATCCATAATATTCCTCACAATATCAGCATAATTGGGCACAAATCTTCTCAGAAAGTTTATTTTTCCTAGGAATATTTGGATGTATTTCTTGCTTCTGGGTAAAGGAATCGTCTGGATGGCCTCCACCCTTGCTGGGTCAATCTTCACTCCTTGTTTAGAAACTATGTGACCCAATAATTTACCTTCTTCTAAGGCAAATAAATATTTCTTGGGATTTAATGATAGACCAAACTTTCTGCAATTTTGAAAAGTTTTTTGCAAATGCTCCAAGTGTTCATCATCTGACCCTGATAAAATAGTTACATCATCCAGGTATATAACTACTAACTTGTCACCAACAAAGGCTATGTCCATGGCGCTCTGAAATGTTGCACCCACATTCATAAGGCCAAATGGCATCCTCACGTACATGAAGGTGCCCCAGGGCATCGTGAAAGCAGTCTTCTTCTGATCTTCTTTTTCTACCGCTACCTAATTATACCCTGAAAATATGTCAACCATAGACAACCTATGAGCTACTGTCACCTTCTATATGACATAATCCATTTTCGGAAAAGGATAATTATCTTTTAGAGATGATCGGTTCATATTCCTAAAGTCTATGCACAATATTATCTCTCCATTCTTCTTTCTTACAGGGACCAGATTAGAAACCCAGTCTGAATATCAGAGAGATATTATAATTTTTGCCTGCAACAGTTTCTTCACTTATTTTTCAATTAGAGTTAGCAACAATGGATTGATCCATCTGAGCTTCTGTCTGTGTGGTTTGAGTCCTTCTTTCAATGGGATATTATGTTGAATTACACTTTTTTCATATGTTTTCAGGTCTTCATATGACCAAGAAAACACATCCATATATTTCTTAAACAGGTCAATGTATCTCTCTTTGTTGTTTTTGGGAACACCTTTGAACAATTTCACTATTTTGGGTTCCTACTGAGTTCCCAAATTACAATCTTCCATCTCTTCTTCTTGATGTGTTTTATTTGAATCAACAAAAACATCATTAGCATCGAACAATCTTTCGAGGGGAACCAACCCTTTAGGGAGCACATTATCTTTCAATTGGATAACCTTATGTTCACCTATTGACTACCTAAGGTTTCTTATTTCTGCTTTCTGCTCTGTTTGTTCTTCCTCTTGGTATATCTTAACATCTTCAAAGTTTCCAATCATTGTCAGGAACTGATTTATCTGTTCATCATTATCAAACACTTGCCAATGTTTCACATTGTTAGGGATAGAAGGTCTATGTCTAACTTCAATGTCATACCTTAGCCTGGGATTTATTGGAGGTTTGAAGGTGCTGGCCGCAACTGCTAAAGAATCTGCCAATATATTCTCATCCCTCGGAATAAACTGAAGATTGAATTCTTCAAAATAGTTCTCTATCAGATCCCAAACTTCATTCCTATATGATCTTAACCTCGGATTCTTGGTTTGAAAATGATTTTTAATCTGCCTTATTATCAATTCCGAGTAACCAGAAATTGAAATACATTGAATTCCCATCTGTTTAGTAACTTCAAGACTTGATATTAAGGCCTCATACTCAACCACAATATTTGTTGCATTAAATTCTAGTTTAAAATAGAAAGGCATGAGGTTACCTTCTAGTGATATCAGCAAGAATCCCGCACTTGTGCCTTCCTTGGAGTAGGCACCATCAAAGTAGCACTTCCAAATATTCTTTGAGTGCAACTCATTTCTCACAACTGTTGAAGAGAGCTGCTTCCCTGTGTCTTCAAAAAATTATGCATCTTCAATGAGTTTGAAAAGACAAGTGCTCGAAAATATTTTCATATCTTGGGAGTCTAAAAATATTTGAAAGGGGACTCCAACGAGTTCCTTTTTTGTGAGTTTATAGATCCCAAAAAAGTGATAAAATTATGTTCTTCGGTCAAAATGGTCTGTTCAAAACACAACAAAATCCTTCAAACAACTGTCAACCTACTCAGAACATCAACAAAGGATTAAAAATACTCGTTTCATGATAAAATTAAATCATAACTGGTCAAAACATTAAATATGAATAAAATGATGCAAATAATGACCATATGTAATTAAAATGACAATTCATTTTTACCATTTCACATTTACTTTCTGTTGTTAGAGTTATGAGTCTTTTTTCCCTCAATATTTTGCAATTGATTACAATCAATCCGATGGACCATTTCAAGCACTGTCATTTCTAGGTAAGAGATATAAAATTTATCTTTCATTTCATGGTGGAATTTTGTGATTCCATGCACATTTTTTGGGGTTTTTAGGGCCCTATGGCTCAAATATTTCTCCATAGGATCAACTCACCCTCCTAAAGTCAAAAGGAGCATTGATTCCAGTTGAAATACACTGGAGGCAAGGTTGCAACGCACTCACCCCTTGAGCGGGTGTGTTGGGCACATTTATCAAGTTTGTTATAATAGTTACGTTCAAAATTTGTCAAGTTTTTTGCATGAAATGAATCCTAATGAATCTCCTTGTGATGTTTCAGGACTTTATTGGAACAAAATGGCTTTAATATTGAGGGAAATAGAACATGGAGAATATGATATGCATGCAACAAATGAACCTGTTACCATCCAAGCACTAAAAAACTGTGGGTTACTGAAATTCTTCTGGCTTCCTAGTATGAGGCAACATATGGAGCTCTTAGAATATCTTGTATATTCATGGGAGAGACAATCTTAGACATTTAGGCTAGGATCATGTGTAGAAATTATACAAACAATACATATACCAACGGATTCAATCCAATCATGCAATATTCTAGAGCAAGATACCGAATCCTTCTACAGTTAATTTGCAGAAATTAAACACGATCGCACAATCACACCAAGTAAGAGAAATAATCAAATCCAAAACACATGAACTTTTCTGGGGAAATAAATCTACTCAAAACCCCTCTATATGTATTGTATAAAACCAAGGAATCATGAAACAATTACAGTGCACTCTTCTCACAAGAGTTCGTTGCACTCTACCAATTGTCTCACACTGATTCAGACAAAATCGACCACCACTTAGCCAATTTCCTGCCTTTGCTCAGCTTTCATTGATTGTGAAATTCTAAGAACAATTGATCCCTATTAATTAGGAAATTCAACCTTCCAAAACTGCACAATACATCATGGGAAATCCTATGTTTGTCTAATTGCACGCCAGGAATTTACTAATAATACAAATGATAGATAAAACCCCTTAACCTCTATCTCAACTGGGTCTTCATCAGAACTGACATGCATGCATCTATTAATAGTAATTCATCAGTCACTTGATAGATCACTGCATCTGAATTAAATATGATTTAATTCACTTGACCTCTCACTAGTACAACAATAAGTTACAACTAGCTAGACTGACTTTAACTCACTTAATTGAGTTAACTAAATTCTCATGCATTAAACTAATACACTAAATGCAACTTGGAATCTAAAAGAAATAGAATCACTCTACATGCCTCACCAACCACCCTCAACTCGAATTTCATGAGCTAATTGAGTCTATCACACTCATTTAACTATTACAAGTGATTATGAGATAAGATTACAATTTATTGTCCAATTTAATTATGGGAAAATTAAATTAGACACACATTTCTTGTTGAACTTTCAACACTCCCTCTCAACAAGAAAGAGATTATCAGCTACCCCGCTCCTGCCTCTATGGTATTCGAATTTTCTCTTGGCGAGCACCTTCGTAAGAATATCTGCATCCTGATCCTCCATGGTAATGTACTTAAGTAACATAATGTGTCTCTGAATACAATCTCTAAGAAGGTGGTACTGGATGTCAATATGATTGGACCTGTCATGGAATACTAGATTAACCAAGAGTTTTATGCAACTCTGGTTATCACAATGTATCACTGTCAAATCCATCTGATGACCAAACAAACCAACAAGTATCTTCCTCATCCAGATGGCCTCACATGCCTCCTAACTGGCTACCATGTACTCTACCTCGACTGAACTGAGTGCAACTAGTCTCTGCTTCCTGTTGTACCAAGAGACTACTATCGATCATATGCTGATGATCCCTCCTGATCTGCTCTTCCTTTTTGATGGACTGCCTTCCCAATATGCATCGGTGAAGCCTTGAAGCTTCAATCCCTCTGTCCATTTGTACCATAATCCATACTCTGTAGTGCCCCTGAGATATCTCAAGACATGCTTCCCTGCCTTCTAAAATAGCTTGGTTAGCTTAACCATAGCTTGACTAAGCTAGTTAATTGTGTAGCATATGTCTAGTCATGTGTTCATCAAGTACATGAGTGAACCCACAAGCTGCCTTTAAATAATAGTGTCCACTACCTCACCTGAAGTAGCATCCTCCTTCCTCATGTTTCTTGAAAGAGGAGTCTCCATGGGTTTACAACTCTCCATGTGGAACTTCCTCAGAATCTCTTTGGCATACTTTCCTTGAGAAACAAATAGCTCCCCATATCGCTGCCATATTTGCAAACCAAGGAATTAGTGAAGGAGTCCCATGTCCCTATCAAAGGTCTAAAAACATTCTGGCTACTCAATGTACACTTCTTCATCAATAAATCCATTGAGAAATGCAGTCTTCACATCCATCTAATGTATCTTCCCATCTTCACTGAGAGTGGAAGGATAGATCTAATCGATGAGTATAGTGTAACTGGTGCAAAATTCTCCTCATAGTCAATCCCCTAAACCTGTGAGAATCCCCAGGTTATAAATCTAGCCTTTTACTTCTCCACACTCCCATCTACTACCTGCTTCACCTTATAGATCCATCTAGATCCAACCACTGAATTCCCGACTGGTCTTGGGAAAACATCTCATGCACTGTTCTTGACGATGGAGTCATACTCCTCAACCATGGAATCAACCCAAGTTGGTTGTTGTGCTACTTCCTCAAAAGAGGATGGTTCTGTCACAATACACTTGCTCTTAAGAGCCATGTATCCAATATACATGTCTGGTGACTATCTTTGTCTGCACCATGATGTAGTTGCTCCTACATGTTCTTATGCATCAAGTCTCAATCTATCAACCTCTGTGGTCTACCTCCTATCATGTCTGGTGGATGGCTCTGCATGACTGGTTTCTGCCACTCCATGATCCTCCTCATGTGGCTACTCCACATCTTTAGGTTCATCCTTTGGAACCAAGAGTTCCTCATCTGCATGCAAATAAAGCTCCCTCTCAAGGTTCAATCGCGTGGCTTTATCCTCATCAAATTTTACATCCTGTCTGACGACTGTCATCCTGTTGTTCGAAAAATACACCTGATAGTTGTGGGGAGTATCAGTGTACCCCACAAATATCCCAATCTCTGTTGTTGGTTCTAGCTTCTTTCTAGAATCTTTGGTCACATGGAAATAGACAGATGAGCCAAAATTTTTAAAATATGAAACAATGGGATTCTTACCGGAAAAGCCTCATTTGGTGTACTCATGAAAAGTATCCAATGAGGACTACGGTTCTTCTCAAATACCATTGTGTTGCATGCCTCTGCCCACCGATGCAATGGTATGACCTGATCATGTAACATAGCTCGTTCCACACCCACAATTGTTCTGTTCTTTCTTTCTGCAACCCCATTATGTTGTGGGTTATGAGGCATAATCAACTCTCTCCAAATTCCTTCTTTGTCACATAAGTTCTTGAATTCATTGGAGATGTACTCACCACCATTTTCGCTCCTTAGAGCCTTCAACTGCTTCCCTATATATTTCTCAACCAGTTCTTTGAACTCACAAAATTTTGAGAATGTCTGATCTTTCTTCTGCATGAAGTAGATCCAACACTTTTAGAAAAATCATCAACAAAAATAACATAATACTTGTGCTTTGTTGTAGAAGCTGTAGAGAATGGTCCACACACATCTGAGTGAACTCTTTCAAGTTTTTTTGCTGCTTGGTTCTCCTTCTCGTGAAAATTGGCTTTTGTATACTTACCCATGGTACATCCCTTGCATGTGTCTATCTACACAAGAGTACCCTTTGGAAGCCACGTAGAAATATGTTGCATGACCTTCAAAGCACTATGGTGTAGATGGCCCAATCTCCTGTGCCATAACTCACCCTCATCCCGACCCACCAATTTGTCTTCTTACTCATCAATTCTGCGTAGCCATCTACATCAAGTTTGTAGAGGTTCTTCACACGAACCCAAATCTTCTTAACCTATCATGTAGCTTTGCGACGAAGGAATTATTGCCCTTCAATGAAAACCACATCATATCCTCTATCCTCCAACATAGAAATTGAAACTAAATTTTCTTTCAAGCTCAGTACATGCATGAAATATTTAATAAGAAAGGTTTACTTGACTGTCTCTAGAAAGTAACTGTACCAATATCGGTAGAGCTATACCTCCCGTCATCACCCATCTCGATGTGCATCTGAAGATCCTTCTCCTCCAAGATACTAAACAGTTCTTTGTCTCCCGTCATGTGGAAAGATGCACCAATATCCAAGTACCACACTAATCCCATCACACTAGACACCATTCATGCAATGAGTGAGAATTCTAACTTGAACTGTGAAGCCAAAGCATCACCCGCTGCAGATCCTGAAGCATTCTTGTTGTTATTCTTCTCTTGTGGACAATTAGTGGCACAATGTCCATGCTCATGACAGTGAAAGCATTTCACTCTAGACATGTCACGCTTCTTTCCTTATTTGTCGGTCTCAGATTTGGAATATGATTTCTTTCCCTTCCCCTTCTTTGCCTTACCAGCCAAGGAAAAATTTTCCTCATCATCTATCTTGGATGACGATCCATCCCTAGTATTCTGCTTGAATTATTATTGTACCAAATCTGACCAAAGTCGCTCCCAATATGGTAGCTTCTTCCTCCCATTGACAGAGTCCTGATAACTATGCCCACTCTTGGGAAGGACTAGAAGTGCTAGGATTACCAAGTCATCATCCGCTATCATAATCCCGACACTTCCAAGCTCATATCGACATTGGATGAACTTGGTCAAGTATTTTGGAATAGTGTCGCCTTTCTCCATTTTGATTTTCCTGAGCTTGTCCTTTAGTGCAAATTTTCTGTGGTCACCATTGTTCTGAAACAGATCTGTCAAGGCCTTCCACATTGCATATGTATTCTCCTTGCCATGGAGACTTGAGACAATGTGATATCAAACTCTCTCTAATAATATCCTCCTCGCTTTTGCAACCTTCTTTTGCTAAGCATCAAGAAGAGCGGCGTCTGCTGCTGCAGGCCTTGGAATATCAGTGTCGATAAATTCTTTCAACTCATTGTCCTCTATAAATTCCTCCATTCTATCTTTCCATGAAATATAATTAGAATTGTCCTCAAGTGCATATTCAAATTTTAATCCATTGAAAGCCATCTTGATCCGCTTGTCGCAACAAATAATATTTTTTGCAAATTCGAATGTTGTTCAGCACAAAATCAATTTCTTCTCCACTATAGTGATTTCTAGCGCTCTAATACCATGTAGAAATTATACAAACAATATGTATACCAATGGATTCAATCTGATCATGCAATATTCTAGAGCAAGATACTGAATCCTTCTACAGTTAATTTGCGGAAATTAAACACGATCGAAAAATCACACCAAGAGAAAGAATCAAATCCACAACACATGAAATTTTTTGGGGAAAGAAATCTGCTCAAAACCCCATTGGAGGGGTTGAAACATGGGATATGTGATATCACGATTGACCAACTTCCTAGGTGACTTCAGCAACAAGCCGTATCGGTCGGCTACTGCGCAAGATAGCTCTTGCAGTGGCATGTTATCATGAGCACTATGATTAGTCTACTAGGAGGCTTATAGCCATATTCACATGTAATTTTTGACATGATAGGTCATGTTGCCACATGTGTCTCGGGCACAAATTTTGTAAAAAAAAAGTTATATATATATATTTAGTGTTTTGTATGATTCTATTATAACTTTTAATGGATGTGACATGTGTTGAAATTTATTTACATATGTCACAAATGTCTATCTAAAACATGATTAGCTAGTGCATCTGTCAATGTGTTTATATTTCTAGAAATATGTTGATATTTGATGAAATCAAAGTGTCTTTCTAGAAGGCGAACCATTAAGAACATGCAAAGTATAGTTGGACTTCTAACCGAATATATGTTAGTCAATTATAGTACTACAAGCTGTGAGTCAAGTCCGAAGACTAAACAGTGGATACCATGTAAAATAGAATCAGAAAATACTCGACCACTGTGCTATATTCAATGATGTTATTCGCAGAGTGACCAATAAAAATCCCTTGTAGACTCACTAACTCACCATTTGGAGAAAATATATCCTATACTGTGGAAGATAGGTTTCAAGTACTAGGAATAGCCCCATCACCATAACCAACATATGGTTCAAAGGATGCCAACATCTGTGAACCAAACATAAAAAGGATCAATAGAAACCATAGGAGACTCTGAAGAGACACAAAACAAACACACGTAACACACCTATATACAACATGTGCATAGTGAACTACACAAAGAATCAAGCATATTATTTTTTAAGGTACAACCAATTTTTAGGCTGCGCCAATGGAACTCCATCAAAATTAACAAGCTCATAGTCCCCTCTAGCAAGAACACGCTTGAAAACATATGGACCTAGCCACATGGGTTGGAACTTTCCTGGTCCTATTTTATCAGATTCTTGGTCTTATAAAAGGACAAGATATCCTCCCGAGAAGACACAAGGATTGGCACTTTTTCATATTTCACCTTGACATGTTTTTTATAGGATTCATTAGCCATGGTAGCATATCGATGAGTCTCATCTAAGAATGTCATATGTAAGAGATGTTCCTCTTATATGGAAGTAGCAAGAATAATTTCTACAACAAGTTTGAGTGACGAAATCTTACATTCAATTGGAAATATTGCTTCGAGACCATAAACCAATTGGAATGGTTTGAATCCAGTAGAAGTCCTAATGGAGGTTCAATATGCCCATAAGGAAACGTAAATAATCAAATTCCAGTCTGATCAATGGACCCCTATCATACGTTGAAGAATCATTTTGAGAACTTTATTAATAGCCTCAAGTTTCCCATTAGCCTGAGGGTAGTAGGGAGTGGAATTTTCATGAGAGATTCTAAGCTTGGTAGTTAGTTCAAACATCATGTGATTGTGAAAGTATTTCCCATGGTCTATAACTATGGCTTGTGAAACACCAAACCATGTGATCACATGGTTAAAGAAAAAATATGTAGTTATTTCACTAGTATTGTTAAATGTAGGTATCACCTCAGCCCATTTAGTAAAGTAATCTACTGCTACGATGATATAGCCATGCCACTCGAGTGAGGGTTACATGTCATGAAATTGATACCCAATTTCACAAAAGGACCTACGATGATAACATATGAAAAGGAGCAGGTGTAGCATGGATCTTACGGTCATAAATCTGGTATGTGTGGAACTTTTGGACAACGAGAATGCAATCACAAAATATGGCGGGCCAAAAGTAACCAACACGCAGGATCTTCTGTGTGGTGGCATAACTAGAAAAATGACCACCACATGTCCCTGAGTGGAATTCAGTAAGAATTTTCTTGGCCTCCTCATGGGTGAGGCACCTTCGAAAAACTGTATCAATACCATGACGATAAAGCGTGTCATCGATGATGATGTAATTCTTGGCTTGGTATCGAATAAATCGTTGTTCGGAGCGAGAGGTATCAAACTGGAAAGTCTAGGTGTGGAGATATATAATAATGTCTCCATACCATGGGTCAGATGATGAGATAAAAAAAAATTACTCGTCTGGAATGTAATTTTCAAACATCAATTCAGAATCAATGGTGGAAAGGTCACATATTAGCTCAGAAAAAACTAAAGATTTCTTTGATTTGGATTTGATGAATTCCAAATCAAACTTCTGTAGGATGATGATCCATTTGGAATATTTCCCCCAACAATTGAAGTGACAAAATATATGTCATAGGGTTACAATCCAAAACAAACATAGTTTTCTGGAGCAGTATATAATGGAAGAATCTTTAGACGGCTTGAACGACCGACAAGACTAAATTTTCTACATGGGTATACTTGGTTTCAATATCATTAAGATTTTGACTCAAATAATATATTGGATTTTCAGTCCCTATATCGTCTTCCTATACCAATACCATTGCTATGGTAGCAACTGCAACAATGAGATACATGAAATAATCACGTTGGTAATCAGGGGGATGTAATATAGATTCCCGAACTAATGTATATTTCAAGGCATCAAACGAATGTTGAGCAACATTGTCCCAATGGAAGGGAACCCCTTTCCTAATTAGGCGAGTGAATCCTTTGGTCAACTCAGTGTAATTAGGGACAAACCTTTGTAGAAATTTAACCTTCCCTTGGAGTCGTTGAAGCTGAAGGAGGGAAGGAGCATGAAAATCGATGATCGCTTGAACTTTCAAGGTATCTATAAAAATTCCTTGTTTTGAAACAACCAAACTAGGTAGTTGACCAAAACTAACACATAACACACATTTTTCAGGATTAAGTCGAATATTATCATATTTAAATCATACAAATATGGCCCTAAGATGCATCTGGTGATCAACCCGATGCTTAGAGTGAGCAATTAGATCATCCAAATAAGGTTGTATGTTATGTTTTATGTCATGGAAGCCGTAATTCATCGTCCTCTGAAATGTAGCTCCAACATTATTTAAGCCAAAAGGGAGTTTCTAGTATGCAAATGTATGCCAAGGACAAATGAATGAAACTTTAGGTTGATCTGTCGAGAGAATGTTGATTTTATTATATCCATAGAAATCATCCATAAATAAATATATCTCACAGCTAGCATAATCATCAACAATCAGGTCGATGAACAAGATCGAGTAATTGTCCTTTGGATAAGTGCGATTTATATCCTGATAATCAACACAGACATGGATTGTTCCCTATTTCTTGATGATAGGAACAATATTTGACACCCAATCAGTCAAAGGAACTGTATAGATGAAACAAACATGTAGAAATTTTTCAGCTTCATATTTAATTGTGGCAACCTTCTTGGGATGGGCCGGACGAAGGAATTTCCAGACTGGTTTAGCATTAGGATAAGTTTTAATTTCATGCACCAATATATTTGGATTGGTACATGGAATTTTCTCATAAGAATAGAAAAATACATCACAAAACTCCTCGAATAGGGCTTTATATGTAGCACCCTCATCCTAGATCTACCAAAGTAAGCAACCAACTAGGGTAAACATGTGACAAAAGGTTACTATGATCATATTCAACCTCCTAGGTGACCTTAAGGAAGTGAATCGACGAAAACAAAACACACATACCTTCCACATTACCAATAAGACTCCCAAAAGCCAACTCAACCACTCAAGCATCCGAACCCTAGGTCCCACTGAGGTTTTAGGCCTTCAAACCCCCGTACACTCCCATAGTATAGGCATGGGTGCATCTAGGAGGCTCTGAATGCTTCCACAACATATGAAAACATGCATCCATGGACCTTTACCTACATTCTTGTGCCAACATCCCCGGGTTTTGAGCCACTTTTTCATGACCAGAGCCTAAGTCACTTCCCATAATTCAATGAAAAGTCCATACATGAAACATAACAATGAAACAATGATGCAAAAGAAAATACTGGAATAAGGACTTGACTGGACCCCTACTAGCCCTGATAGACATTTCATCAAACATGTCACAAAAATGTAATATGAAGGTTTAAATAGCAGATCTGAACATAGGGGTCTCATTCTTATCTGAGAATCACTAAGAAGCATTATTATGTTACATCATTAGCTACAATATCACCTATTAGGTCATAAATACATTTTTTATTCATTTACAAATAAAAACATGAGGAGAGTGATACATCATCACTCTCAGAATAAATTCTCATAACCAACATAATAACAACAAAAATATCAGGGTGTTGAGGCCTCAGAATTTCGCTGCCAAACATGGGGGAAAACCACCCGGTCCTTACCTTAAAGCAACTCCTTTTCCATTTGGTGTAGTGGCTCCAACTGGGGATAATGGGACCAATTTCCCAATAAGGATGATTTTTAGGGTGTTGTGAATATAGCATGCAAATGGATAGTGATTTTAATCTATATGCATCTATATAAAATATTTAATCTAATATATACCCGGGGTGTTTTTCCTTTATGCGATCTAAAATGATATCTTTCAACTGTCAATAATATATATTATTTAACAGTCGAAAGAAATGAAAATTATGTAAAATTATTCTTCTAACAAATTAGTTTGCATAGAATAATTGTGAAAGAAATATCGCATTTATTAGTGTGATTACATATTCAATAAGAAAACCATAGCTAAATATTAGAACAGAAGTGCATGTAATATTTATTTATGATGACGTTTCAAATATGTAATGCAATAAAAAGATGACTATCAATCTATGAAGTAAGACTTAATACAAGTGAATAGAAGTACCATATGTATGAAGTTCTACTCATGTAAAATTATAACAATGAATCTGCTCCTTCTCACTTTCAAGCAAGTTAAAGAGTACAGTAGTGCACATCAGTTAAATGGCTTTAATTGTCAAAAAGATAACATATGTATTCCATTAATTCATCAAAGCATTCACAAACTTACAATAGTGCATTCTTTGCAAATGTTTTTGAAAATTTTCTGGACCCTTCTCTAAATGCATGAGAAGGGTTTAAATACTAGACTAACTATAAGCTAAAATAGATTATTACAAAAATATAGAGGAGGTTTCAAACAACCTTCCTCATAAAGCTAACTTAAACTACAATTTAGGAAACTAAACTAACAATTCTGATCTATGAGTCCTGCCCTTCTTTCTGAATATGGTCATGAAGTTGACAAATATCTAACATTGCTTTGACTTGAGCTGGCTGCGATATCCTTGATCGGATCCGTCCCTTAAAAATAAAATTTCAGAGTGCTGACTGGGATCTCTTTGTTGAATCTGTAAGAGACTACAGAGTTTGATGCTGATGATCAGGTTTGATCAGAAAATTCAAATTATTTTCTTGATCAAACTTATTTACCTTTTTAATAATTTCCTCCTGTGTATCTGCTCTCTGTTTCCACTGTGTTTCTACCTGTCTTGTTTTTTAAAACACATCAGACGTGTTTTCCTTGAGAATTTATTCTCTATAAAGTTGTTCACACATGGATTCAACAATTTCACTTGATATCTTGGATGTCTTTGCTGATGCTTTCTCTACCTGTTTGACTTTCGCTTCCCATTCTCTGAATATAATTTTTTTGTGAAGCTTATCTACTTGAGGTAGATCAGCTTCCTTCCCCGAATTTGATACTTGCCATTGAATGTGTTCTTCAATTTTCTTCTCAAGTATTTCACATTCAAGTTTCTGGATTGCTATCTGCTGGATCATTTTTTTTTTGAATCACAATAAGAGTCAAATATAGAAGCTTGATGAAAAAACACTTCTTGTTCTTTATTTAACTTAGTGTTTAAATCCAATGTTTCTTTGATAAATTTCTCTAATTGCGGTTGGCTTTGTAACTTGGTCATTGCTACTTCCAGCTGTGCTTGTTTTTCATTAATCTCTGTCTAATACTGCAATTTGAGGCTTTCAATATCTTTATGAAATTGGGTTGTGTTTACTTTGACTTGCTCACTAGAATTAGATTTTTCTTCATTCAAAAACTTCTCTAGTTCTTGTACTATGGCTTCCTTTTGTTTTAGCAACACTCTAAGCTCAATAGCTTTATTAATAGTAGCAGTGCATATGCCCCTGTATACTGTGATAATTTGGTTAGATGTTTAGTAGGATCATTAGAGGAAACTTTCCATAATACATCAACCGATTCATCTGTAGGTTTTGAATTTGTTTCATCAATTCTTCTCCTTTTGTTTCTTTTAACTACAACCTTATAACTAGGACTCTAGAAAATATCTAACGAAGGAATATCTTCAATTTGTAGAACTATCTGATCTGTAGGATAGGCCGATATGATTTCTTTATCATGCATTTCTGGAACTCTTTGTAGTGGATTAAAAATTTCCATTATCTTTTGGGAGTGTTCAGGTGTCTGGAAACTCATTGCCTGATCAGTATTGGGATTCTCTTTAGGAGTTTTTATTGCTTTAGAAAACTCCTCCCATTAATTTATAATATCTTTTGCTTGTGGTGAACTGGACTGATCTAGCATGTTGTGACTTTGTTGAACTACTTAAGAATCTGATTCTGTCCCATTATTTCTTGTTTCCTCTAGCATCTCTGTCTCATGAATTACCCGGTAAATTACCTTTTCTGAGTTTTCATTTTTAGATTCGGATTCATTTTCGGAGTGATCCGAATTATGAGATTACTGTTGTGACTGACCTGATTAATCTTCAAACATATCTTTTACTTCATCATCCAGGCTGACACTTGGAGTGTGTTTGTTGTCATCTTCAATAGTTAACAAATTGAGAGGGAATTTCTCTAGTCTCTTGTTTCTGTATGCTTGGAAAGCTTCAAAATTATCTTGACTTAATTGGCTGGATGCATACTTGATAATTTCTGAAAATGAATCCATGCCCTGGAAGAGATCATCAAATCCATCTTTCTCCTTTACAAAAGGCTTTAACTTAAGCTCTGTGATGTAATTTTTAATTACATCATTTGGATCATATAATATTTTTGGCATTACTTCCAATTTCAACAAATGAATTTTGGAAACTTCCTTGTAAGTATGGCCGATGTTAGAGAGTGCAAAAGTGCCACATTGTACAAGGAAATTAGGCCAAATAACCTTTTTAGCATCTTTCAGCTATTTCGTAACACCATTAACAAGCTGATAGGCTATTTCTTTTGCAAGTAACTTATCGGGAACATAATAGGGTAAAACATGGGGAAAAACATAACTCCCGAATAATCTAATATATGTAAAATTCTCCTCTGCAAACCATATAGCTATAGGAATAATGTATGCATTGGCTTCTTCAGAAACCCTAGGGGCCCTTTTATTGAAAATTGTCTGGTGCATAGGCAATATGACTCTGTAACATATTTTATAGAAGTGTAGGTGGAAGTCTGAATCCCAGAGTTCTATGTGGTGAATATGAATTGGCGTAGGGCCTTGGGTAGTCCATTTCCATCCCATGGTAGAAAAACTACAAGTAAAACAGATAGTGTCCATGACATAGGCAGACATATAAAAGGGAGGTATTTCTCTGAATGAAATACTCCTTTTATTCCTATATTCGGTAATGTGTTTGGCTAGGTTATTAGATAAGATGTTTACCCAATTCAAAATTGATGAATTGACGATTGCGTCAATCAGGGGAACCCATTCTTTTGATAATCTAGTGCTATCAGGTTTGGAAAATAGTCTACATAACATACCGACAACATAATAGTAAGGATTAGGAATTTGGGAAATTGGGTACTTACCAAACTTATATTTCTTCAACTTCCCCTGATTCTTCTTCCATTCTTGGATGAATTTAATAAGATCTAGATGTTCTCCTCTAAAATTCTGCAAATAGTCTTTGTCATATTTCTGCTGCGGGGGTGGTAGATGGTACATTGCTCTTAAATCTTCTAGCCTAAAAGAACCCATAGTTTCTCCCTTCGAATTCTTGAACATTCTATCTTCAATGTTTAAGTGATCAATTGCCCACTTAACCATGTCTGTGTATGGGAGAATCTTTGGTCTTGCAGCTATCTTTTGAATGTATGAGCATGCAACGTCAAAAAGAGTTACGTCGGAGGTAGATGTCGTGCCTGTCGAAGAAACTTTGGTTATCACCCTTGGTCCTTCGCTTTCAAAAAGCTTACACATTGCCTCCCATGTCAAACTTCCACAATCTTTGTTGCAAGTGGTATCTGAAAATAAGGAAGACATCTTTGTATCTTCAGTAGACAATGTCTAAGAAATTTCTTTGCCCTTTCTTCTCATTTTTCTCTTCCTCAAGCTGTTAACTGGTTTCCTGAAAACTGAGCGAATTTTACAAGTGTAGAGTATCAAAGAGACAAATCCATCATTTATTTCAAACACGCACAAGCAGATATAAATATATTAAGATATAACATCAATCATTAGTCATAATCTATGAATTAATATTTCATATATCTCCACACGTAAAATATATCAATCGCTTTAAATCCGTTAAGACCTTGAATTTCGTTTTGATATGACACAAGTTGCTTCACACGCTTGATCCATTTAATGGCGTCGGCGCGTGTATCGCAAGTTATAACTTATAACCATTCGTAATACTTAACCTTAAAGACTGGGAAATGTGATCTACGCAAATCGAAGATCACAACTTTTATAGGATAACAATTTGGCGTATGTTATAAGTTGTGCGAAATGCGAATTGCTCTTTTTTGCAAAACTTAAGTGACATGTGATTACCGAAGGTTTATATTTATTTCTTTATTTGCTCGTCGGGTCTGTGGGGTCGCAACTTATATCATTTTTCTTTTAATGTCTTTTGATTGATTAAGTGAGGTGCGATGTGATAAAGTAAATATAATGGTGATTGAAGTTTTTGCAAAGTTCAAATATATCTTCAAAAAAGTTGTGCGGATATCGCGATTCACACATTTTAAAGTTTATGAGCCTTTGAAATTCATAAGATATGTGATTTGCGATGCGCTCAAGAAAAATAAAGAAGAATTTATTTATTTTTAAAGAAAATATTTATTTTCTAAGTTTTTTGTATAGGAAATATAAATAATTCCCTATTTATTTCTGAAGGGTCCCTATTTATAAAAATAAATGGGGGTTGTTGTATATCACAACAATTGGCTATTCACTTGGGCGAACCAGATATCTCTGATAATTTTTTTCGAAATTTATAAGATTTGTAGAAAATAAAAATAGTTGTAGGAATGAAATTTCAAATAAATAATATCTTACTAAGTAATGAAAGTTTCTCTTATTCACTATTCATAAGAATTCCTCTATTAAAGATATAAGTATGAAAATATATATCAGTCCTTACTCAGTTTAAAAAGATAAATTAGGTGGCCTTTACCGATCAGCTTTATAAAAATTTACTCTTTTATCACATGTAGAGCCTCTGTTCCAATAGGAAATTTAAGATTTTGGCAGGGTTACCTTTTACCCAGCAATGATTCATTGTCCCATCCAGTATTTCTTATAATTTTCAGAAGTAAATTCTAACCTTTGAGAATTTTTCTTTTATATATTATTTTATTTACTTAAAAGCCATTGTCTTGGCTTGGTAACCAAATGATGACAATGCCACTCACTAGTAGTATTAAACTGATCAAGTTGGCTCTTGATGAGACCCCTTGTCCTTTTGATATAATCTCAAGTCATTACCTTGTTTTGGTAGAAAATATTGGTAATGTCAGTTTAACTATTTCCTTATGAACGTGGTAGACAAGCTCATGATGAGACTTATTATCTTTTAAGTTTTTCTTCTAATCATAATATTTTTATTTTCTTTTGAATTTCTTTCAAAAATTTATAAGTTTTTCCAGATGGGATGAATCATTGGTCTTTATAAGATCGTGTATGATAATGTTGAGTTTCATATTGCTTTTCTGTAAACAGGTCTTTACTATGCTAAAGATTCTTTTCTTGACTGATAATAGAATATTCATGCTGTATAAATATGAGAGTTCATCAAAGAATAAATGATTTCAACGAAATTCCATTTTTCAGAAAGCTAAAATCAATTTGTCTTTCTAAATCTTTTGATTTTCTTTCCTTAACATTTTTCATTTTTATAAGCGAAAAGAAAAAATCAAAAGAAAATCATTTGAGATTATATTTGAAAAGCCAAATATTAATACTAAGCAACTTTTATTTTCTAAAAAAAAGAAAAGAAAAAGACACTAGTATATAAGGATAGAAGCGGTTACCTTCTATGAGATTTTTTTTTTTTTTAAATTTGCCCATTAACAGGCAGAGATTCCTTTTCACTTGATAAATATTGTAATAAAAATGTTAATGGGCCTATTTATTCAATTATTTGAAATGGACCTAGCCAGAGTTTTTGAAACTTCGTGTGTTTACCTTTTTCCTCATGCACTTTATCCCATTTCAATACCAAATCACCAATTTGAAAATTCTTTGGAGTGACAAAAGTTGAATCAAACTAGGCTTTTATTGTTGACGATGAGCATGAGTTTTTTTGGATTTTTCTCTTTCTTCTTCTAACTTAATAATTTGACCTTGTCTAAGTTGTAAAGAAGAAGTAGGAGTTTCATCAATGAATTGAACTAAGGAAAGAGAGGGAATAACTACATTGGTGGGGAGTCCTACTTCTTTTCCATAGACAAGATTGAATGGAGAAGTACCAATAGAACCTTTTCGAGTTATTCAATCTGCCAAAAGAGCAAAAATTAATGACTTATGCCAATTTCTTTGATTCTGATCAACAATTATTTTGATTAGTCTAATCATATTTTTGTTTGTGGACTCTGCTAAACCATTTCCTTGTGGATAATAATTTGCATAATATTTTATTTTAAAACCTCTTTTAATTGCAAAATCTATCATACCAGTTCCATAGAAATAAGATTCATTATCAAAGATCAAAGTAGTAGGTAAGCCAAACTTGGTTATGATATTCTGGTCAATGAAATCAATGATATTTTCTGAATTAGCTACTTTTAATGGAATTGCTTCCACCCATTTGGTAAATTAATCTGTAACTGTGAGAATATATATATGTTGTTTGGAAGAGTTAGGAACACTCTCACCAATTATATCTAATCCCCATTGCTCAAATGGTTGTTCAATATTGACTGGCTGTAATGGGAATGTTGGCTTCCTTTGTTTTCCAAATGTACTTTGGCATACTTTACATTTTCTTTTATATTCATGGGCATATTTGAAAAGTGTGGGTGTTAAAATTGGACAACTAGGTCCAAAATCCATGTTTTTATGCTCAGATGAAATCACCAATATTTTTGTTGGGTTCCTCTTTCGAAGAGGTGCAAGATCGATCTAAATATCATCTTGATCCAATGAGTAGAACATTTATTTTGAATTTATTTTTAATAATTTCAAAATATGTGCAGGTCGGCATTAAGGTTTTACACCCCCAACAAATGTGTCACACACCCTCAACGATTGATATAAATAGAGTCAACGTTGGAGGACATTTCAATCATCTCATCACACACATCCTCATGATCTAGAAATGGATGCCGTAAATATGGATGATGCCATAAATCTAGATGATGTCGGAAATGAATGCTGTAAATATGGATGATGCCATAAATATGGATGATGTCAGAAATGGATGTCATAAATCTGGATGCCGTAAATATGGATGATGCCGTAAATATGGATGATGCCAGAAATGGATGCCGTAAATATGGATGATGTCGTAAATCTGGATGATGTCGGAAATCTGGATGTGGGATTCTTTTGTTGAATTATGTTGATTTTTGATGAGCTGTCTTTAAGGGCTATGTGTGTGACACTTCTGGTTGGCTGAACGTATTGAGACTTTGCTAGTTGAATCATCTTGTTGACCATCATAATGCACCAACAGACTTATATTTTTCTGGCTTGTCTTCTTTCGATCTACTGGTATGTTCTATCATCACTTTAGTTTCTTGTTTATGTGATTGTTAACTGACATTAGGGATAAAAGTAAAGTTGCATCAAGCATATAACATCTTCAAAAATGTAGGTTTTAACCCTGAACAGAAATTATCTACACACGAATCTTATAACATAAAATAAACAATAGCGAAAGCATAAAATATAAAACAAATAAACATAGATATTTTCCCCTAGATCCCAAATCGGGACGACCAGCTTTATTTTTCATTATATTCCTTTTAGTTTTACAACACATATATATACATGCCGAAGCATACATAAACCCCAATCCATTAACCCTGGATTAGAACATAACCGTAGTTCCCTTGATCGGATCTACAAAATACCAGGGGCCGAAAACCATTGTACCCCAAAACCACGTGCAAACTCATGCACAAAACATGGGTGGGTCCGCCTATGAGTGGGTCCACACACCAAAAAAAAAAATTGCCAGGGCGCTGCCCCGGACCTCGACAGGGGGGGGCTGCTGCCCACCCTGTGACCCCCCTGATGCGCTCGATGCAATGTACAACACGTGGGGCTAGTCATGGAAAGAATATAACACATACCCAAAATTCTCCCACTTGTTGTTTTCTTTCCACAGGAGAGCTTAGTCATTGGGCCAATTCTTCAACACCCATTGTTTCTCTACACCAAGAGAACTTTTGAGTGCTCACAGACTTCGTCAATGCATCTGCAACATTCTTCAAAGTGTCCACCTTTACCAACAACACCCTTTTAGCCTCAACCATATCTCCAACAAAGTGATATTGAACATCAATGTGCTTTATCTTTGAATCATAAGCAAGGTTCTTAGCCAATAAAATTGCACTTTGGCTATCACAGTCTATCCTTATAGCTTGTTGTACCAACCCCATACTTGAACACAATCTCTGCAACCAAATTGCTTCCTTGCTTGCATGAGTGGCTACTATGTATTCTGCCTCTGTAGTTGAAAGAGCCACTACAGACTGTCTTTTACTCATCCAACTGACTGTACCTCCAAATAGGCTAAACACATACCCACTTGTAGATCTTCTTTGGTCCAGATCTCTAGCCCAGTCTGCATCAACAAAACCACGAATTTCAAACATTCTTTCCAATCTTGGTCTTCCCTGGTAGTACAAGCCATAATCACTAGTGCCACGTAAATATCTGAAAACCCGCTTCACTGCTGTCCAATGCTCCTTCCCTGGGTTTGACATAAACCTACTCAATACTACCACTGCATGTGCAATGTCTAGTCTAGTACAGACCATTGCATACATCAGGCTACCCACTGCACTTGCATATGGAACACGGGAGATATCCTCCTCTTCTTCTTGTGTCTTTGGACACTATTCAGCAGACAGCTTTACACCTACAGGAATAGGAACATTCACCGGTTTACTATCCTGTATATTGAACCTCTGCAATATAGTCTCGGCATACTTCCTCTGGTTTAACTAGAGCTTCCTCTTTGCCCGATCTCTCTTAATTTCCATGCCCAAAATATAGTTTGTAGCACCAAGATCCTTCATGTCAAATTTGGAGAACAGTTGGGTCATCAAATCTTGGATAATTTCTTTGTCATTTCCAATCAACAACATATCATCCACATACAAGACCAAATAAATAACACGGTCACCAATTAATTTAAAATAAACACAGTGATCCTCCTTGCTTCTGGTGAAGCCAAGTCCACGTATATAGGTATCAAATTTCTGATACCACATCCTTGGTGACTGTTTTAACCCATACAGAGACTTCTTCAACCTGCATACTAGTTCTTTCTTACCCTTCACCATAAAGCCTTCAGGTTGCTTCATGTAGATCTCCTCTTATAGATCCCCGTGAAGAAATGTTGTCTTCACATCCATCTGTTCTATCTCAAAATCAAATGCAGCAGCAACAGATAGAAGTAATCTAATAGAAGTAACCTTGGCAACGGGAGAAAAAATATCACCAAAATCAATTCCCAGCACCTGGGAATAACCTTTTGCTACCAACCGAGCTTTGTATTTCTCCACCTTGCCTTCTACATTCATCTTCTTTTTAAACACCCATTTTCTCCCAATGGGCTTCCTTCCAGCCGGCAACTCCACCAGATCCCATGCCTCATTTTTGTACAAGGATGCCATTTCATCAACCATGGCCTCCTTCCAGAGTTTTCCATCCTCTGAATCTACTGCCTCCCTGACAGTTCTGGGATCATCATCAGTTATAGTTAAGGAAAAACTTGAACAAAAAGCAGATGGACTATACCTTTCTGGTTGCCTTCTTTCCCGAACTGATCTTCTCAAAGCTGGGGTTTGTGGCTCTTCCTCTTCTGAATCTTCTTATGTTGTAGAGTCTGATTCATACTCCTTTAGCTCAAACTCTATCTTCTCAAGTTCCTTTGGTATTAATTCATGTTTAACAACATCTTTCACCTCTCTAAACACCACATCTCGGCTATACACAACCTTCCTTGTTTCCGGGTTCCAAAGCTTGTAACCTTTTAAACCATCCTTATACCCAATAAAGATTCACCTTTCAGATTTATTATCCAACTTGGTCCTTTTCTCCTTTGGAACATATACATATGCATCACATCCAATGAAAGACAGTGTTTCTTACCAGTCCATTCCTCATGTGGAGTCTTATCCTCCAACACTGATGAAGGTGATCTGTTAACTAGATAGCATGCAGTCTCCACTGCCTCTACCCAGAATTCTTGTCCTAACCTGATACCACTGAGCATGCTTCTTGCCTTTTCCATCAGTGTTCTGTTCATTCTTTCTGCAACTCTGTTTTGTTGAGGTGTGTATGGAGTATTCTTCTGTCGTGCTATACCACACTTCTTACAGAACTCTTCAAATTCCTTCTTGCAGAACTCTCCACCATTATCTGTCCTCAGTGCCTTTACCTTCTTCTCTGTCTTGTTTTCCACCATAGCCTTAAGTTCTTTAAATCTGTCAAAGACTTCAAATTTCTTCCTCAAGAAATATATCCATGTATTCCTTGAGAATTCATCTATGAATGAAACATAGTACACAGACTTTCCCAGTGATGGAACTGACACAGGTCCAAACACATCACTGTGCACAAGTTCTAATATCTTATTCACCCTCTTAGCACCAGAAGGAAAACTCACCCGATTCTGCGTCCCATATACACAATGTTCACAGAAATTGAAATCCAGCGAGAAATTAGACATACCTTCTACCATACCATTTCTATGTAGTATCTGAAGGCCCTTCTCTCCAATATGTCCAAGCCTTTGATGCCATAGCATGGTCTTTTCTCCAGAGACAACTAGGCTTTCCGCTCCACTTTCAGGAATACACCCATCAATAACAGTGCTACCTTGTAGCTTGTACATAGTTCCAATCCGAACTCCCTGCATTAATACCAGTGCTCCCCAAACCATCTTGTAGGCATCTTTCTCGAACACTATTTTAACACCTGCATCATCCATCTTGCTTACAGAAATCAGATTTCTGGCCAATGCAGGAATATGCAGAACACCAGGAAGTGTTCTAGTCCTTCCACCTTGCAGCTTCAGCTTGACTTTTCCGTGTCCAACGATTCTAGCCTCCCTATCATCCCCTAAGAAGACATCACCACCATCATATTTCTCATACTCGCAGAACCACTCCCTATGGGGAGTGAAGTGAAAGGATGCACCTGAGTCAATCAACCATGACTCACGATCTACATGTGTATTTGAAGAAGAAGCCAAATACACATCCCCACCTTCATCCGATGTGGTTTTTTCCTCTGCAGAAGGAGCATCATCAAATCCCTTTCCTTTCTTAGGAGCTTTAGATCTGCATTCCTTTTTGTAGTGTCCTTCCTTTCTGCATTTCCAGCATACCTTTACAAACTTTCCAGGAGATTTAGATCTCCCTCTAGATTTAGATCTCCCACTCGAAACCTTATTCTTGTTTCTGTTTTGGGACCTTCCTCGTACAGATAAGGCATCTCCATTTTGACCCTCCATATTTCTCCGTCTCATTTCCTCCGATAGCAAGGTTGAGACAATGTCATCAAAATTCGTTGTAATTCTACCTATTGCAATAACCAGAGTGTCCCACGAGTCTTGTAGAGAACACAACAAAATGATGCACTTATCTTCATCTAAGATTTTAATATCAACAGATGACAGCTAACTTACCACAGTATTGAAGGCGTTTAGATTCTCTGTCACCGAGTCTCCATCCTTCATCCTCAGGTTATACATCTTTTTCCGCAGGAAAAAATTATTCACCAGAGACTTAGATTGATAAAAAGTCCCAATTTTTTCCCACAAATTCTTCGTTGTAGCTTCCCCAGATACATTCAACAATACTGAATCTGAGACACACAACCGTATTGTGCTTTTAGCCTTCCGATCCAGTTTCTTCCAGTATTCATCTGACATTTTCATTGGTTTAGTACTTGGATCTACGGTGATCCACTGATCTTTATTCACTAGCAAATCCTCCATCTTGAGCTTCCACAACTCAAAACTCTGACCATTAAATTTCTCGATCTCTATCTTTCCGTCGCTTGCCATCTTCTTTCACCGCAAGAATCGATCCCGCAAATCTCCCACTTAACAGCGTCTACCTCAGGCCCAAGCAAAAATCCCTCAGCAGCAAAGGTGTCCCCTTGAAGCTGAAACAACTCTAATACCAAATGTAGGTTTTAACCATGAACAGAAATTATCTACACATGAATCTTATAACAGAAAATAAACAATAGCGAGAGCATAAAAAATAAAACAGATAAACACAGAGATTTTCCCTTGGATCCCAAATCGGGACGACCAGCTTGATTTTTCATTATATTCCTTTTAGTGTTACAACACATATATATACATGCCGAAGCATACATAAACCCCAATCCATTAACCCTGGATTAGAACATAATCGTATTTCCCTTGACCGGATCTACAAAATACTAGGGGCCGAAAACCATCGTACCCCAAAACCATGTGCAAACTCATGCACAAAACATGGGTGGGTCCGCCTATGAGTGGGTCCACACACCAAAAAAAAAATTGTCGGGGCGTTGCCCCGGACCCCGACAGGGGGGGCTGCCACCCCCCTTGTGACCCCCCTGTTGCGCTCGGTGAAACATACAGCGCATGCGGCTAGTCGTGGAAAGAATATAACACACACCCAACAAAAAAATTACAATAGGCCAATAGTAACCTACATGAAGGATCTTATGTGCTATTGTATTTCCTCCAAAATGCCCTCGAGCTGGTCCATCATGGAGTTCCTGCAAGACCTTCTTTGCTTCAAATTTTTCTAAGCATATTAGAAGTACATAATTGAAATTTCTTCTAAATAACATATCTTTGACTAAATCATATTGTTTAGCTTTTAATTTAAGAACTCGCTTTGTATTGTAACTTAGATGATTTGGAGCATATCCATTCTTCAAATAAAATATAAGATCAACATATTGTGACTCTAAATCATTGAGGCTTACCTCTGATATTTGCACATTATTACATGAATCTTCTTCAGCTGTTAAATGTGATGCTCCTGTAAGCATTCTGAAAAAACCTTGACCTCTAATGATTTTAGAAGGTTTAATTTCTACATCATACTCTTGTAATGCAGTCACCCAGTTAGCTCTTTTTTCTCCTAATTCTTTCTGCATCAAAAGTTGTCTTACTGCAGAAAATGGAACTATGATTTTTGTATGAGATTTTAGAAGAAAATGTCTAAAATGTTTTATGGCTTTAAAAATAGCAAATGCTTGTTTTTCAACAGATGTGTAATTCATTTCTACACCTTGTAAATTTGAACTAAATAATTGTATTGGTGCTTCTACTTGTTGGAATACGAAAATTGGTGGTGGTCAAGCATGGAGCATTGACAATTGACTATTTAATCAATTCAAATTATTCGTTTTCATTATGTCCCGATTCAAAGACATAATTTTTCTTAATCATGTTCTGCAACGGTAAAACTATTTGAGAAAAATCAGGGACAAATCTCTTAACAAAATTAATTTGCCCAAGGAAAGATTGCATAGTTTTCTTGTTATGAGGGAAAGCAATTTGTTTAATTTAATCAATTCTTTCATGATCAATATAGATACCATTTTTTGATACAATAAATCCTAAAATTTTTCCTTCATCTAAAGCAAAAAATGATTTATTTTGATTTAATGAAATTCCATTCACATGATGATTTACCTTTTTAGAGAAGACAGTAATGTCATCTAAATAAATAAATACTTTTTTTATTTATGAGTCCTCTAAAAACTGTGTCCATGGCTCTTTGGAAAGTGGCACCTGCATTAATTAATCCAAAAGGCATTTTTTGATAAGCATAAGTTCCCCACTTAGTTCTGAACGTAGTTTTCAATTTGTCATTTAGATGAATGAGAATCTGATTATATCCTGATAATCCATCTAGAAAAGACATGAGCTCAGAACTAGCTACTTTTGCAATACTTGTTCCATGGTTGGTAGTGGAAAATTGTCCTTCTAGCAAGCTTTGTTTAAATTTCTAAAATCAATGCAAATTCTAAAATCACCATTATTTTTCTTGACAGGTACCAAATTTGATACCCATTTTGAATGTCTAACTGGAAAGATGATTTTTTCCTTGAGAATTTTATTCAATTCAGTTTTAATTTGAGTTTCCAAGTTTTTCTCAATTTCTGTTGTATAGGCTTTTCCTCTGACATCATAGGAATCATGTGTTGGATTACAGAAGTATCGTATTTTTTAAGATCATAATAATCCCAAGCAAATACACTTTTGTACATCCTAAATAATCTGATGAATGATAATCTTTCTTCAGAAGACAGACCAAGACCTAGATTTATATTTTGAGGTTTTGCTTCACTTCCTAGATTAACTAACTCAAATCTTAAGGTAGAACTTTGTGTTTTTGAGTTAGTTACTCTTTTAAACCTGTCCTTTAGATCATATAAGTCTTCTAACTTGACAACGGATTTTGAAATAGGATTTTCATCTTGTTCTTTCTTAATTTGAGTGTCATGTTCATTTTCATCCATGATTTGATTATCGTAAGATTCTTCAGATGTTAAAAAAATCTATGATATCTAAACCATTATTGAATACTCTCCAATTAGTGATATTATCAGGAATAGATGGTCTAAAAATCAATTCAATAGAAAACCTGTTAGGAATAAATTCTTGGGATGGGATTAATTTTGAGGCTACATTAACGAGTAAATCTGCACTAGCATTCTGTATTATAGGTATAGAAGAAATATTAAGGGTTAAGAAATGAGTAGTTAATTCTTGAAATAATGATTGATAATGTGTTAAATGTCCAAAATTACAATGGATAATATCTCTTACTTGCCTAACTATGATTTATGAATCTACTAAAACCTTCAGGTGTGTGATATTCAAATCAATAGCTTTTAATAAACCTTGAACTAATGCTTCATACTCAGCCACATTGTTGGTACAATCAAATTCTAATCGACAGGCTAACATAGTCTTTTCTCCTTGTGGGTTTATTAAAATGCAACTCGCACCTGCACCATCTATTCAGATTTAGAACCATCAAAATAAATGTTCCAAAACAAAGAATTAACTATTTTTCTATCTAAAAAATTAATACATCTAGAATTATCTGACTGGGAAAAATTCTCAATCTGAGATACAACCGCGTTATCAAAGAAAGGTGATGGTTGAGCATTAAAGTTTCCTAAAAATGACTCTGCAGAGTAGTTTCTAATAATGTTATTATTGAAGGCTACTGGCTCATTAAGTTCTTCAATATCATTCACTGTATGTTTCATAATTTTTTCATGGTCAACTCGAATTTGGTTTGGCTTTCCATTATGTGGTAACCACATATGTGACTAGTATTTTGAAAAATAACCATGAAGTTTCTCAGACTAGTCACAAATTAAAACTAAACCATAAAATTCAGGAATGTCTGCCACCAAAATATCAATTATCTGAGCAAATTTAGGATTTGATGACAATCTGATGGAAACAGATTTTAATTCTCCTACCACTTATACTCTAGTTCTGTCAAGTTGTACTTTATGAACTGGAGAAATCTAAGGAGTTATGTTTAATTTAGCACAAAATGATTTTGGCATTATATTTGAAGAAGCCCTTGAGTCTATTAAATAGTTATGAACATTTTTGTTATAGATCTCATAGGTTAAGAGAAATGGAGGAGTATGAGATATGGATCGATCACCTATCATAATTAATTTTGAAGCATCTATTTTCATTGAAGGAGAATGTGGCTTACCCATTTCATTAACAGCTTGAAATATGATTGGAGTAGGTAATTTTGAAGTAGGAACAACTTTTAAGTCTCTAAGTAAGATTTGTTGTTGTTGCTTCAATTTGGTAAGCTCATAAATTGAGATATTTTCCCTAGTATTCTTCATGTCTTCAACTATATTATATTCAATGGTATCTGAGACGACCATTGTTTTAGATATAGGTGGAGAGTCTGAGGTAATAGGACTTGTTTTCATAGCCTTTGAATTAGACTTTCTGTTTATTAATTTCTCTTTAGCAAGAGTGGAATTTTTTTGTTGTTGACTAGGTTGTGTTGCTTCAGTAATCTTTTTGTTGCATGTGCTAATAGGAAAAGCTTCAAGTTGTTCTTCATTTGATAAGATGAAATCCCACATTCCATTAAGTTCAACTTCTTCTTCTTCGTCATCTTCTTATTCCTATGTTTGTTCTTCCTCTTCTTCTTGATCTGATTCAACATTAGATTAAATATTTGGAGGTTGAGAATTAGAGGGTTGTCTTTTCTTAAAATTCCTGAAGCTCTTTTTTGAATTTGAATTTTCGGTGACTTGTTTCTTGACATATGCCATCTCGTTGGTCATGGTTTTAAAGACTTTTTTAAGCTTCTTCGCCAAATGGATTCTTTGGAATCTTCTTCTTAGAGTCATCTTTGAAAGATATATTCTTTGATTTTTGATCTTCCTGAGAATTCTTTTTCTCAAGAGCAGTTATGCGTTTTTCTACAGATAGAGATTCTTTCATATTTTCTCCAAGTGTTGTTAGTTTTTCTCTATCAACGAAAATAGAAATATTAGATGGAAGGGATGAAATATACCATGCAATTTGAAATTTTGCACCAAGAGCTACTGTAATAGGAATTTTATTGAGTAGTTTATTAAATCTTGAATTAAAATATTTTATCTTCTCATTTGGTTTAGCTTTAAGATTTGAAAGATCACTGATGAGCGTAGTAGTAGTTTTTTCATCTCCAAACTTAGCTAGAAATTGTTCTTCAAACATATTCCAGATAGTTATGGAGTGAGCTAGTAATGAAAAATACCAAGATCCTGCAAATCCTTTTAAAGTATATGGAAATAATCGTACAACACAATCCTCTTCAACAACTGCATTTAGATTGAAAGCCAACATAAAATTATGAATATGTTCTTCTGCAGGAAGACCATCATCGGGATTAAATTTGGGTAGCCATCTTTCAGGATTTCTAGGTAGAGCATGAAGAGGAGCGGGCAAGTTTATAGCCCCTGGATTGCTCCATGGGTTTACATTCGGTGGAGGGGGTTGACTTGCCATTGGATTTTGGATGGGTTGGTTGGGTGGATTTTGAATTGATGATGAGGCAGGTTGAGCACTAGGACTAGTAGTTTGAGTGCTAGAATTAGTGAAAGTGATACCAATTGTTGGAATGAAATTTGTGGAAGTGAGTGGAGGTAATGGGGGTGAATGGGATAAGATCTCGCTGGTGATTGACTCTGATTGAGTCCTCTTTAACTTCTTCCGAGTACTACTGATAGGAAATTCAAAAGGGAGAATCCATGTTTTTTTACTTTCTGATCGAGTTAATATTCTTCGAGGTTGTAAAGAAGACGAAATACTAAGATTCGATAATTGAGAAGTTTCAAGCTTTTCTGCAAAAATATTGTAATATTCCAAAATTAGCAAGCAACTAATTGGAATATTGATTTTTTCTTCTAGCACTTGGTAGATGAATAAATGGGTAAGGAGGCCCATACATTTCAGAAATAGAAATAAAATCCCTCTTGAAGAGAAAAGGGATCATAAAAATAACTGGATCTAGCACTCTCATGTGTGAAAAGGGACATTTTCATGTGGATGAAGTCAAGTTTGACCAAGTCAACAGCATAAATGTAGGAGGAGTGGATCAACAATAAAAATAGCTCAATATGAATGAGGTTCAACATAGAAAACTATATGTGAGTTGGATTGAAGACCCTTAGGTGTGAAAAGGGTTGAAGTAGGTTGAAGAGGTCAACCTTGACCAAATCAAACAACGATGTTATGGAGGAGTGGCATTGATGAAGGTACAACACAGTTTTGGATGGAGATTGTTTGTGTGATGGTGGAAACCCTAATGAGTGGGACCTAAGGTGAGAAGGCTCACTTAGTTTATAAGGAAGAGGATCGAAGCCATTTGAGGTTAGCTTATGAATTATATTTTGATCTGTCTGCTTAGACTTTGCTCTCTTCAGCTGTTTAGCTAAGTTTGCTGGTGTTGTTTAGCACTAAGGTATTCTTGTTTAGGAATTCCATCTCTTCCCTTTGAGTAGCTCTTGGGAGAGGCCTGATCTTTCATTCCACACATCTAGCATTAGTTCCAAGCTTCAGTCTTTAGTTTCAATGCAATTTTTGCAGGAGTTTGTGTTGAGTTGCAGGGTGTTGCAGTGGAGGGTTGAGATCCCCACTTTTTGAGTTGATTTTGCATAGGAGGAAGGATTCCTTCTTGTGGGAGATCATTTTGGAGGGTTCCTGAGATTATTTCAGACCTTTGGCAGCAGACCAACATATTTTGATCACCTACAACATTATTCCAGTCTGGGAATTGCATTATTTCTGGAGGGAAGCTTCAGGAGTGTCTCTGTGGCTCTTTTTGGGAGTTTTCATGTGATTGGAGGGTTGATCCTTCCATGGGGGAAGACCTTTGATCAGATATGCATCATATCTATATTCTTACAGTCTTCTATACTCCTTTTCTTCAGTTTGAAGTGATTATTCAGTCTTATTTCTGAAGATCGCCATTTGTATTTAGGTGTATTCCTAGAAACCCTACCCGAGTTCTCTAGATTTTGTATAAAGGAGACTAGATCTCAGTTCTTGGGCCATATTGTTTAATATAATATTGGATCTATTTTTCTATATTATTTATGTGTACAAACCCTCATTAGACTATGCTATCTCTTTATGAAGTAATTTCATGTTGCATTAGTTTTGGGGTTTTAGCCTTTTTTAGCTATCCTAGGTGTGGGAGGCCTATTTACCTCACCTAGTTTTATTTTTTTCTGATCTACTCTTGGATTTAGGTTGTATATTATTATATCTAAGGGATACAAGTGTTGATTTCATTTTCTGTAGCATATATTTCTAAAAAAATTTCTTTTATGTATGCATTGCTGAGCAGTTCCCATTTGGGATATTACAATGGTATCAGAGCACGATCTTGGCTCAACCTGTGAGTTCCAGCCATTATGCTATCAGAAGAATAAGAATACAAAGAGAAATATTAGAATTATGGAGAGGATGAGGCTTATCTCATAACTTTTCAGATCCAGGAAGAACCTCTCCAAGGAGGTTAAGCAGATGAAGGAGAAGAAATGCAATGAAACTCCTAGAGGGTTTTAAGAAGAGGAAGGACCATGTAATTCCTATTCTCAAAGAGGAGAAGAAAAGAGGCATGAAGGACACTTGGAGCATGAGATCCTAAGTGGATACCTTGTTGAGTACAAATCTCAACCTAGAGCCTTCAAGGAGACTCTAGCTTTCCCTCAGTTCATTCACTTGGAGGAAGAAAGAAGACCTTGTAGCAAAGGGAGAATCAAAGGAAATAGGTTTCTATTGTCTAATTTTTATGGGTCATCTATAACAAGGGCTTTGGCAAGAAAACTTGATGCATTTTTCCTACTACATCCAGTGGTAGAGAGAGAGCCTGTAGAGATTGCAGCACTGCACCTTGAGGGTGAAGCCAACATTTGGTGGTTCGGCCATTTGAGTCATGCAAGAGTGAATAATTTTGCTGAGTTTACTCAAAGGTTGATTGGAAAATTTGGCAAAGAGAAATCAGAGGAGGAGAAGCCCTCACCTTCATTGGAGGAGACTTATACCAACACTGTCACAACCTTGGAGGAACAACCTTCAACATTAACAGTTGGGGGAGCCAACACATTGGAGGAAGGATCTCTTACAGCCATACAAGACACTTCAAAATTTCACCAAGGTATGCCTAAGTTTCGATCTCCTATTGTTTCAACAAATCATATGGAGGGTTGTATACCATTTCATACTGCTCATTTGGAACAACATGATTGCACTCCGCTGTGCAACCTTGAAGTGTTGAAGGAAGGGATGAACCATCATCCTCATATGCCTTTTTTGAGTTACACACCACACTTTAGGTTGGGGTGTGAATTATTGGAGGATAGGATGAACCTTGTTCCAAATAAACTGATACACAACCATATGTTCATTCTTGAGTTGGAGCATGAGACAACAAGTACACCATTGAGGAGTTTTACAGCGCTGTCAAGAAGTAGCAGTGAGGAGGTTTTTCCTTCAGCACACTTGGATATTTATGGATTCAAGATGATCATTAGTGAGAGATATTTTCTAGGAGATATCCAAGGAGTTGTATTTCAACATCCCATGAAATGCAAGAAGAGCAATCTAATTTGGGAGGATGTTAGTCTTCATTGGAGGAGTACCAAGATGGAGAATGGTAGGAGACATCCACACATGGATGAATGGGAGTGGATGGAGAGAAAGAGGTTGGTGAGCCACTTGCATATTTATGACACTGGGCAGCAAGAGGCATGGCTGCGTTGGCTACTCTTGAAAGAGTTTGGCCATCATGAGATGTATCCTTCTCTAAAGGGTATGTGGGTGGAAGAAGTTTGGCAGGATACTTGCATCATAGGGTAGCAAGGAGTATGGATGCATTGCGTTGGTATGACATTCTTCATATCAATCATTATGTCTTCACCACATGATTTGTATGATGGGGGTATGAAGAGGCAGCAAAAACTTTTGTTGCTTGGGTTGTTCTTTGAAGAGCATGGGCAGATTTGCTCTCATACTCTGCATGATGTTGTAGGAGTAGGAGGAGGCACTATCATGGTGAAATGGGGCTACTCCTTAGCCTTTAATAATCTGGAAGTACTTCCACTTTGGAAGAAACTTCTTATATATAGCACCATTATGGGAGATATCTTTGACATTGGGCATGTCAAAGAATGGAGATATGAGTTGGTAGGAGCTTATTTGCATAAGCCAACAGCATTATCACTTGGGAGCTTGGGTTTATTGATGGAGTATTCCCAGGATCACTTCACATATGATGCACTTAGTGGACAAGGAGGAGGTGAGAGTGATGGAGTAGTGGATGGAAACATCTATTATAGAGATATGATCTTCTTAACTTGGATTTCTAAGCATAAGAAGGATGATCTTCATGCAGCATATGATTCATTCCTCTTCATGGGAGTATGTCATACCACTATGGGGGACTTATTCATGTACATATGCATCATCTTACTTTCGGCCCATGGTAAGAATATTTCTTTTGCATCTATTGATTATATAACACATTATTTCCATTCTCTTACCATTTCTATTCAGTGCATTACTCTTCAAAAGGGAAAGCTTTTTATTGAGCTCCATGGGAAAATTTTCGCCAACTATTATGATGGAGACAACCATATTTTGTATGACCTTGGGAAAGTGTTTCATTATTCTTCTATGTATGCTCAGTTGATTCACCAAGCCATTTACTATTCACTAGTAGATGTGATGACATGTACAATGAGCCATTTGTCAAGAGAGAACTTGCCATGCTATTTTCTGAAGCAGCACCAGGGAAGACTGCGCTGGTTGCATTTGAGGGATCATTGTCTTTCTCCTTTGTTACATATGGCAGCTATCATGATGCTAATCATGATTCCATTTGCTGATATTATCTTTGTTATTATGGGGAACATGATTGGAAGAGAGACACATTGTTGGGGAGTGTCCTTGGGAAAGGAGATTTCCCACACTTTTTGCATTACATGTTCCAAGGGGAGCATGGGAGGAGATATGGCCACCACACTTGTTTCTTTATGAGGTGGGCCATGGGATTGATTGGATGCCATATGATGGTGATTTCAAACTCATCATATATGGGATAGTTTGGGCCAGCATGATTCATAACGTTGGAGAGGATATCTTTGGAGGTCTAGCCTTCATATTACCACTTGAGGGTAATATTATTGTAGCCCAAGATCAGCAGATACTATACACTTATCCTAAGTGGAGAGGAGGACAACATGAGGTAGGCTACTTTGTCTACCATGTTCATATTTTCAGCCCACCTACTTTGCAGGAGCTCAAGGTGGAGGAGGATTTTCAGGAGTTGTCATGTTGGGAGGTAACTCATTTTGTATGGATGATTGCTTTGGGACGGGAGATTCATGTGGGGATGGTAGATCCAAATTTGTATCAGACCTCATGCCTCAAGAAGGCCTTTAAACAACCCATTGTTGCCTCCATGGATATTTTACTTTTACATGATGATAGCTATTTGGGATGCTCACCAAAATCTAGCTTGTATACTTGGAGGGACAACTTGGAGATGTATTGATGAGACAACATCTTGATCCTTGGAGGATTTTATCATATGGGGATGCTATAGGGGAAGAAGAGGAGGCTCTTCAATTCTATTCTTGTATTTTCTTGAGGACAAGCAACATTTGGGAGGGGAGGACTGTAATATTCCAAAATTAGCAAGCGGCTAATTGGAATATTGATTTTTTATTCTAGCACTTGGTAGATGAATAAATGGGTAAGGAGGCCCATTCATTTCAGAAATAGAAATAAAATCCCTCTTGATGAGAAAAGGGATCATAAAAATAACTAGATCTAGCACTGTCATGTGTGAAAAGGGACATTTGCATGTGGGCAAAGTCAAGTTTGACCAAGTCAACAACATAAATGTAGGACGAGTGGATCAACAATAAAAATAGCTCGACAGAATGAGGTTTAGCATAGACAACTATATGTGAGCTGGATTGAAGACCCTTAGGTTTGAAAATGGTTGAAGCAGGTTGAAGAGGTCAACCTTGACCAAATCAAACATCACTATTATGGAGGAGTGGCATTGATGAAGGTACATCACAGTTTTGGAGGGAGATTGTTTGTGTGATGGTGGAAACCCTAATGAGTGCGACCCAAGGTGAGAAGGCTCAATTATTTTATAAGGAAGAGGATGGCAGTCATTTGAGGTTAGCTTATGAATTATATTTTGATGTGTTTTCTTAGACTTTTCTCTCTTCAGCTGTTTAGCTAAGATTGCTGGTGCTGTTTAGCACTAAGGTATTCCTGTTTAGGAATTCCATTTCTTCCCTTTTAGTAGCTCTTAGGAGAGGCCTGATATTTCATTCCACACATCTGGAATTGGTGCCAAGCTTTATTATTTAGTTTTAGCACAGTTTCTGCAGGAGGTTGTGTTGAGTTGCAGGGTGTTGCAGTGGAGGGTTGAGAACCCCACTTTCTGAGTTGATTTTGCATAGGAGGAAGGATTCCTTCTTGTGGGAGATCAGTTTGGAGGGTTCCTAAGCTTATTTCATACCTTTGGGAGCAGGCCAACTTGTTTCCATCACCTACAGCATTATTCCAGTCTGGGAATTGCGTTATTTCTGGAGGGCAGTTTCAACAGTGTCTCTGTGGCTCTTTTTGGGAGTTTTCCTGTGATTGGAGGATTGATCCTTCCATGGGGGAAGAAATTTGATCAGATCTGCATTAAATATATATTATTACATCCTTCTATACTCATTTTCTTCAGTTTTCAGTGATTATTCAGTCTTATTGCTGAAGATCACCATTTGTATTAGGGTGTATTCCTAGAAACCCTATTCGGGTTCTCTAAATTTCGTATAAAGGAGACTAGATCTCAGTTCTTGAGCCATATTGTTTAATATAATATTAGATCTATTTGTCTCTATTATTTATGTGTACAAAACCTCATTAGACTGCGCTGTCTCTTTATGCAGTAATTTCATGTTACAGTAGTTTTGGGGTTTCAACCTTTCTTAGCTATCCTAGGTGTGGGAGGTATGTATACCTCACCCAGTTTGATTTGTTTATGATATACTCTTGGATTTAGGTTTGATATTGTCATATATAAGGGACCCAAGTGTTGATTTCATTTTCTGTAGCATATATTTCTGAAAATGCATTTTTTATGTATGCATTACTGAGCAGTTCCCATTTGGGATATTACAAATAAATACTTTATTTAAATTTTATATCAAAGACTAAAATTCTGGAGAATGTTGGTGAAACTTGGGAAATATTCTGGTTTGAGTATCTCTAGGAGACTTAGGTGAAAGATGATCAACTTCAGATTTTATAAATGATGATCTAGATAATTTTCTAGAAGTTGATGAGGATCTAGAGGGAGAGAGACTTTTTGATTGACCTTTAGATTGATCATACCTTTGTGACATTCACTTGGCCCTCCTTCTAGTTCCATTATGTTGAGGCCTTGGAATTCCACTGCCAAAACATGGGGGAAAACCACCCCGTCTGGACCTTAAAGCAGCCCCTTTTTCATTTGGTGTAGTGGCTCCGACTGGGGATAATGGGATCAGTTTCCCAATAAGGATGATTTTGAGGGTGTTCTGAATATAGCATGCAAATGGATAATGATTTTAGTCTATATGCATCTATCTAAACTATTTAATCTAATATATACCTGGGGTGTTTTTCCTTTATGCGATCTAAAATGATATCTTTCAACTATCAGTAATATAGATCATTTAATAGTTGAAAGAGATGAAAATTATGTAAAATTATTCTTCTAACAAATTAGTTTGCATAGAATAATTGTGAAAGAAATATCACATTTATCGGTGTGATTACATATTCAATAAGAAAACCATAGCTAAATATTAGAACAGAAGTGCATTTAATATTTATTTATGATGATGTTTCAAATATGTAATGCAATAAAAAGATGATTGTCAATCTATGAAATAAGACTTAATACAAGTGAATAGAACTACCATATGTACGAAGTTCTACTCATGTAAACTAACAGCAATGAATCCGCTCCTTCTCACTTTCAAGAAATTTAAAGAGTACAATAGTGCAACATCAGTTAAACAACTTTAATTGTCAAAAATATAACAGATGTGTTCCATTAATTCATCAAAGCATTCACAAACTTAAAATAGTGCATTCTTTGCAAATCTTTTTGACAAATTTCTGGACCCTTCTCAAAATGCATGAGAAGGGTTTAAATACTAGACTAACTATAAACTAAAATATATTATTACAAAAATATAGAGGAGGTTTCAAACAACCTTCCTCATAAAGCTAACTTAAACTACAAGTTAGGAAACTAAACTAACAATTCTGATTTATGAGTCCTGCCCTTCTTTCTGAATGTGGTCACGAAGTTGAAAAATATCTATCATTGCTTTGAGCTGAGCTAGCTGCAATATCCTTAATCGGATCTGTCCCTTGAAAATAGCATTTGAGAGTGCTGAATGGGATCTCTTTGTTGAATCTGTAAGAGACTGCAGAATTTGATGCTGATGATAAGGTTTGATCAGAAAATTCCAGTAATTTTCTTGATCAAACTTATTTACCTTTTTAATAATTTCCTCCTGCGTATCTGCTCTCTGTTTCCACTGTGTTTCTGCCTGTCTTGTTTCTGAAAACACATCAAACATGTTTTCCTTGAGAAGTTATGCTCTAGACAGTTGCTCACACATGGATTCAACAATTTCACTTGATATCTTGGATGTATTTGTTGTTGCTTTCTCTGCCTGTTTGATTTGCGCTTCCCATTCTCTGAATAGAATTTCTTTGTGAAGCTTATCTACTTGAGGTAGATTAGCTTCGTTCCCTGAATCTGATACTTGCCATTAAATGTGTTCTTCAATTTTCTTCTCAAGTCTTTCACATTCAAGTTTCTGGATTGCTATCTACTGGATCATTATTTTATTTGAATCAAAATAAGAGTCATTTATAGAAGCTTGATGACAAAACACTTCTTGTTATTTCTTTAACTTAGTATTTAAATCCAATGTTTCTTTGATAAATTTCTCTAATTGCAATTGGCTTTGTAACTTGGTCATTGCTACTTCCAGCTGTGCTTGTTTTTCATTAATCTCTATCTGATACAGCAAATTGAGGCTTTCAATATCTTTATGAAATTGGGTTGTGTTTACTTTGAATTTCTCACTGAAATTATATTTTTCTTCATTCAACAACATCTATAGTTCTTGTGCTCTAGCTTCCTTTTGTTTTAGCAATACTCTAAGCTCAGTAGCTTTATCAACAATAGGAGTAGCATATGCCCCTGCATCCTGTGATAATTTGGTTAGATGTTCAGTAGGATCATCAAAGGAATCTATTCATAATACATAACCTGATTCATCTATAGGTTTTGAAGTTGTTTCATCAATTCTTCACCTTTTGTTTCTTTTAACTATGACCTTATAACTAGGACTGTAGAAAATATCTAACGAAGTAATATCTTCAATTTGTAGAACTATCTGATCTGTAAGGTAGGCCGGTATGATTTCTTTATCATGCATTGATGGAACTCTTTGTAGTGGATTAACAGTTTCCACTATATTTTAGGAGTGTCCAGGTGTCTGGAAACTCGTTGCCTGATCAGTATTGAGATTCTCTTTAGGAGTTTTTATTGCTTCAGAAAATTCCTCCCATTCATTTATAAGATATTTTTCTTGTGGTAAATTGAACTGATCTAGCATGTTGTGACTATGCTAAAATGCTTGAGAATCTGATTCTGTCCCATCATTTCTTGTTTCCTCTAGCATCTCTATCTTATGAATTACTCAGTCAATTATCTTTTCTGAGTTTTCCTTTTTATATTCAGATTCAATTTTGAAGTGATCCAAATTATGAGATTGTTGTTGTGACTGACCTGATTCATTTTCATACATATCTTTTAATTCATCATCCAGGTTGACACTTGGAGTGTGTTTGTTGTCATCTTCAATATTTAACAAATTGAGAGAGATTTTCTCTAGTCTCTTGTTTATGTATGCTTGGAAAGCTTCAAAATCATCTTAACTTAATTGGCTAGATGCATACTTGATAATGTCTGAAAATGAATCCATGCCCTGGAAGAGATCGTCAAATCCATCTTCCACCTTTACAAAAGGCTTTAACTTAAGCTCTATGATGTAATTTTTAATTACATCATTTGGATCATATAATCTTTTTGGTATTACTGCCAATTTAAACAAATGAATTTTGGAAACTTCCTTGTAAGTATGGCCGATGTTAGAGAGTGAAAAAGTGCCACATTGTACAGGGAAATTAGGCCAAATAGCCTTTTTAGCATCTTTCAGTTGTTTTGTAACACCATTAACAAGCTGATAGGCTATTTCTTTTGCAAGTAACTTATTGGGAACATAATAGGGTAAAACATGGGGAAAAGCATAACTCCTGAATACTCTAATATATGTAAAATTTTCCTCTACAAACCATCTAGCTACAGGAAGAATGTCTACATTGGCTTCTTCAAAAATCCTGGGGGCCCTTTTATTGAAAATTATTTGGTGCATAGGCAATATGACTCTGTAATAGATTTTATAGAAGTGTAGGTGGAAGTCTGAATCCCAGAGTTCTTTGTGGTGAATATGAATTGGTGTAGGGTCTTGGGTAGTCCATTTCCATCCCATGGTAGGAAAAATAGAAGTAAAACAGATAGCGTCCATGACATAGGCAGACATATAAAAGGGAGGTATTTCTCTTAATTAAATACTCCTTTTATTCCTATATTTGGTAATGTGTTTGGCTAGGTTATTAGTTAAGATGTTTTCCCAATTCAAAATTGATGGATTGACGATTACGTCAATCATGGGAACCCATTCTTTTGAGAATCTAGTGCTATCGGGTTTGGAAAATAGTCTACATAACATACTGGCAGCATAACAGTAAGGATTAGGAATTTGGGAAATTGGGTACTTACCAAACTTATCTTGCTTCAACTTCCCCTGATTCTCCTTCCATTATTGGATGACTTTAATAATATCTAGATGTTCTCCTCTAAAATTCTGCAAATAGTCTTTGTCATATTTCTGTTGCGGGGGTTGTAGATGGTACATTGTTGTTAAATCTTCTAGCCTAAAAGAACCCATATTTTCTCCCTTCGAATTCTTGAACATTTTATTTTCAATGTTTAAGTGATAAATTGCCCACTTAACCATGTCTATGTATGGGAGAATCTTTGGTCTTGAAGCTATCCTTTTAATATATGAGCATGCAATGTCAAAAAGAATTGCGTTGGAGGTAGATGTCGTGCCTGTCGAAGAAAATTTGGTTATCACCCTTGGTCCTTCACTTTCAAAAAGCTTATACATTGCCTCCCATGTCGAACTGCCGCAATCTTTGTTGCAAGTGGTATTTGAAAATAAGGAAGACATCTATGTATCTTCAGTAGACAACATCTGAGAAATTTCTTTGCCCTTTTTGCTCATTTTTCTCTTCCTTAAGCTGTTAACTGGTTTCCTGAAAATAGAGCAAATTTTACAAGTATAGAGTATCAAAGAGACAAATATATCATTTATTTGAAACACGCGCAAGCAGATATAAATCTATTAAGATATAACATCAATAATTAGTCATAATCTCTGAATTAATATTTCATATATCTCCACACGTAAAATATATCAATATCTTTAAAGCCGTTAAGACCTTGAATTTCGTTTTGATATGACACAAGTTGTTTCACACGCTTTGTTAACACTGAAAAATCGTACAGCTGAAGAAGACATTAATTAATGTCAAGCCAAAGGATTTACAGGGCAGGAAGACATTATGGAATCTAGAAAGTATTTAAAATCTTAAAGATTTAAAGGAAATAAAATTTGAACTAGTCATAAAATGCTATTTGTGCATTATCCTTCGAGAAGAACGCCTTCTGTGCGCCTTTTTGCCCGATAATCGCGCATTCCTGAAAGTGGAAAAATGTCGCCATCCGGGACCACACAAAGAAAAGGACAAGTTTCTCTTTACATGAAGCTGCCTAAGGACAGCCACCAGTGCCTCCTTAGACACTATGTGAGCACACAATGGAATATTTGGAGAACACAGTGGAATCATACCTCTCCCTTGGGTCACCATCCACCATGTACCAAGGGAGGGAAGGAGGATTTGAAATCCCCTATATAAATCCACCATGAGAAGATGAATGGGTGATCACATTGTTATGATGGCCAAAATTGCCCAAGAAATACCAGCAGTGTGTTACTTGGAGTTGGAGATAGAGAGGACTCGATTTTTGGCCATCCAACAATCTTAGTCCAACACAACAGAGAGAGAGGGAGACTGCACTAAGGCCAACCTTAGAGGACAACATCCTTGCATGGGGACCTAGAACCATTGTCTAGGGGCCCTTGGCAAGTGGGTAAAATTTCTTCTTCGTATCAAACATTTAATACGAAGGGGCTTAGAGCCACCGTTTGCATTATTATCGTTTGACTCTTTTCAATAGCTTCTGTATATTTGTGTTTTAGTTTTAGTTTAATTTGAGTATATATTTGCACGCTTTTTCCTCTAGATTGTATGATTTTGAACTCCACCACTTTCTGCCTTTTACCAATAGTTTAAAGGGGTAAACCACACCCCTTAAACTGGTGTTATTTCATACATCCATGCACCAAATCCACCACAACAGGATTGGTGACTCCACTAACGTTTTACCAAGTTTATGTGGTTGTGCCTTCTTTTGTAGGAGACCTTTGTCTATGTTGGAGAGTGGAGTTGATAGTCCTCTGATATATCTTGCAGTCCCTAGATTCACCTTGAGTGACAGACTGAAGAAGAGCAGCTCCTAATTTTTTACTTGCAGGAATTTGCGTGCATTTTTTCCTCACAGACGTGCAGGGCGCGTGTTTAGGGCTGATCCGTGTGCAGAAAGCGCACCTGTCTCTACCTTTTGCGTGCAATTCAGATAATGAGAAATTTCGCCCAAGATTTTGTCCTTTTCTACTTGTAAGGTGCTTGGCAACCCCTAATGCATCTGCCAACACTTGTTGTGATACCCCACAACTTGTTACAACTCAATTTTAGCTTCTTTCTGTAGGCTTAGAGTCAGTTTTTTATTCAAGTTGATTTTTGCAAGATTTTCACATAGTTTAAGTAGGGGGGAAATTAAATTGTGTTCCAAAAAATTTATGTTTTGCAAATTTTGGTATTCACACCTAGATAACTAGTCCAAGTAAGTGGCCCAAGACCACATATGCATAGCTAGTTTTCTTTTTTCTAGTGTAGAAATTGTTAGTTTAGTTCAATTTTTGCATTAGGAATTACGGGACTAGGATCAAATTGTTTATAGAAGAGAAAGTAATCTCTGCTACCTTTTCATCTTATGGTGATCCTAGGTAAGCATATGAACACTCCATATTCACAATTTTCCATCTCCCTATAGTTAGTCACATAGATTAACTAGGAAAATTTGAAAGTGGCCCATTATCCACACATGTTTTCCATTTGAGTAAGGAACAATATAACGTAGTTTAATTAGGGGATTTTTGTAAACGATCAACGATATCCACACGTTCAAACTACGTGCTTGTGCACCTTATGCTCACACACACTCACCCACTAAGCAAAGCAAAGACACCTAAAAATAACTTAACCAAACTCACTAAATTCTTCCCATAGGGGCCACAAAAGAATTTATAGCTTAAGTTAGGATCAAGGGGTAGGCATCCAATAAACTGCCTTGATCATACTTCACATTGAAATAGAGAAGTTGTGTATTTAGGGAGCTTCAAATCCACCTATCAGCCCACGAAAAAGAAAACCCGAGTGCGACAAAGATCATATTCAGAGGGGGTTACGCTTAGGCGCAGTGCGTGCGGTATCAGTTGGGGCTACCTGACTTGGCTGATACTCGGTATTGTTATCTAACTACCAAGAAGCCCAAGACTCGAATGCTCATGTGGGATGATGGTTCGTAATGGCCAAAAACTAGGGCATCCTTTACCCTATAGGTGACGGTGCAGGCAAGCACCAAACCCTCTACCCTTACCTTGGTGGATTATCTTCGACTGAATGGGGGCATTGCCAGCTCTTACGGGACGTTGTTCCAGCACTCGCAAGAAAAATTCTCAAGGCGTAGTTACATTTGAGTGTGTGAGAACGCAATAGGTCTTCTAGGATTTTGAATATCATATGCAAACAAACAAAAACCATTTTTTTCTTGATTGATCACATAAATTAATATAAAGGGAAAAAAAATTATTTTCGCTTTGTTTTATGTATGTGGCCATAATTTTTCTTTGATCATAGACTCTATCCTCTCAAATTTTTGCAAAACCTAACCTGGTCGACACCCGAACGGTCCCAACAGAAGCATCGATCCACATGTCTTTTGGACCTCCCCCCATTACGGGGAGGGGTTCCAGGTATTTCTCCATTTAGGCATCAAAGATGGAACACTGCCACCGTCATTGGTTCATCGTTCATCGGAGAAACCATAGTTGGGAACCTGGGTCGATCTCCCAACACCACACCACACACCACTCCCCCCTCAACCCCTAGAGGGCATAGGAGTCTGTCTCATTCAGGAAGCCAGCTGAATACACAGCAAGGTACGTCATAGACAAACCCTCGTTCTAACCAGAACTTTGTGTCTTCAATCACACATTGCAATGGCGTCAACCTCCCAATCACATTTCTTAGCTTCGTTTAATCTACCTGATTTAACCAAGCTAAAGAATGACCCCATCACACATAATCCTACATACCTCCCATGCCCATGAAGCTCCTTTCGGATATTCCAAAATTCGAAGGCAAGCAAGCAGAAGAACTAGGTAATCATGTAATGACCTTTCACCAGTGGTGCTCATCGAACAATAACATGGATGAAATTATTTGATTGAGTCTATTTCAATGTACTCTCATAGGAGTAGCCGCGAAGTGGTACGTGGAGCAACCTCCTGCTTCACGTGTAACCTTTTGTGCCCTTGTCACCACGTTCCTCACATATTTTTAGTTACCCATTCACCATGATTCGAGAATGGAATTATTGACTCATTTTAGACAAACCCCCAACGTCCATATCTCGGACCATCTCCATGAATGGAGGCGGCATCACAATTTATGTAAAGCTAAAATCGACGATCGAGTCCTCTTAGATTTATTCTTGAAAACTCTGACAACGTATATTTCAAAGGATGTGGTGCAACAAAACCCCACATCCGAAGAGGATGCAATCAGTAAAGCCCAAAAGCTTGAACTGATTTATACGTAGTCAGGATACATTTACAACATCTTGCCTAACGCCCCATGCCTGCAAACTTATCAAGAATTTCCAGGTGCATCGAACTCTACAGACGAGCTAATTGGGTCAATGACCCAAGGTTACTTAGGCTGCAGCAGTCAAAATCCTGGTTACACACATAGTTCTACCTAGAACATTTCTCAAACCGGATTTCAAAGTCATCACATGCCTCAACAAAATTTGAATAATAGGGCGCAAGAGTATCACCAGGGAGGACCTTATCCTCTAGCTGAAGGGACCCAGTATGCAGAAAGAAATAATGATGGAAGAGCTCTCCTCCAATGACTAGGTGCAAACCCAGGACAACGTTATGCTCAGTCCCCAACAAGCGACCCACCTATGCAAAACAACGCACAGGTGAACTTTGTACAACTGTCCCAAAACCAACCACACCAGTATAACCAGGAGAACTACCCTTGTAACATGGTGAAGAAAAAATCAAAAAACAAGCCAAAAGGGAACCCTGGATAGGGGCAAAAACCAGTAATGCCCACTGCGATTCTAGGTCGGAGGTAACTCCAACCAGAATCGGAACCAGGAGCCAAACAATTCCAAACGGCAATGAAAAATGCCACCTCTATGAACAAACCATTTTTTTTCAATATGTGGTGAGTACGGGCACTATACTCACCACTGTCCTGATCTCCCTGAGTTGAAGAAGCTGCAGAGTAACCGAGGACAATGAGGATCTTCCCATCAACCCACCGTGATGCAAGAACCTTTCCCCAACCAAGGGACGGTAAGCACTCACCAGCAAAACCTAGATGATTCTTGGAAAATCAGCCATGAAATCTACATGACTAGGAAAGAAATGTTTTTCCAAACACGGAATCGTAACTATGACACCCCACCAGACACCAGTTAGTTGGGGGCAAGTACCAGTGTGCCAACTGCACCTTTGACCATTTCAAAGATGCCTATAGAACCATTGCCAAAGATGGAAAAGGGACCTAATAGGTGAGCAGGAAACTACTCCAAAGTGGCCCAGAATTATAGCATCGTGGATGATTTAGTTCAATCTCCCACAGATATGTCAGCTCTGGAAGTACTGCAATCATGTCCAAAATAAAGAAAATCCATACTTTCCACATTAGGCGCTATCGACCCCGCCGATATGCGCCTAATGGCTTTTGACTTAGATAAATCCACCCCTAGGCTTCCTTCCATGGTCGCCTTCCAGATACCAATGTTGGTCTAGAATATCATTATTCACCGATGTGTCATAGATGAGGGTGCATCAACATGCATCATGTCAAAAAATGTTTGGCAGAAACTAGGTTCTCCCGAACTAAAACCCTCAGTCATAACGCTTCGCGCATACGACGGTCTTCCCTCGACCCTCGTCAGCCTCTACCAAAATGTCCCAGTCTGTTTAGCCGGAAAGACGGTCCACATAGACATTGAAGTCTTGGATGCTCAATCAGATTACAATATACTCCTCGGGCGGAGTTATATGTACGCCATGTCCACCATAGCCTCCTTTGTCTTCCTCATTATGTGTAGAAATTATATACATTAAGCATGCATATGTCATATATTCCCCTGATCTCACAATATTTAACTTCTTGCAAAATACAAAATCATTCCATTGTTAATCTATTGCGGAAAATTAATTGCACACACATGTGAAGCATAAATAAAATCAATCGCACATAACACAGTTGTTTTTAACCGGAAAATCCCGAAGCTGAAAACCCCAACTATATATTATGTATCATGGAATTATATGAAAATCCTCATACAAATCTTATCAAGCTCTCAGTACAGTACAATCGTCATACACTAATCAGGAACAATCTTGCAAATCCATGCACCGAACTCTACCCCCTGCTAGCCTGCCTCCACTGCGCAATCCCTGCTGAAGAATAGCTCTGAATGAATTCAAGTTACTCTTGCCTTGACTGCACAATCCTCATTGGAAACTCCAATGTGTGTGTTATGCAATCAATGCATCACCATAATCACAACAGATAGTCCATCTTTCCCTTTCACCTATCTCTCCACTGGGTATCCACTGGAACTGCCATGCACTGTAGTTAACTACTGTATTGTTCAGTTGATTAATGAGTTATTATTTGTGAATTAATTAAATAATTAATTCACTCCACTCTCACTAATTTATCATTCATTTGGACTAGATACAACTAGCTCAACTGAGTCTAACTGAGTTAAACTAAATACAACTCCATAAACTACTCTTCCAACTCTATCATAACTCTGCCACTTGAGTTCTAACTAAATCCTCCATGCATGAACTCGAGTAAACCCTTGGGAATTGTGTAATTCCTTCAGTCCACTAATCTACCACACATGTGCACTAAAACAAAGTGCTCTAAGAGAATAAGTTGTTGTTTAGTGTCTGATTAGTATTAAGAGCTAATAATAATCGACATGCATCTATTTTTAGATCGACGATCTATAAATAGACTTCGCCCATTATTCTAAAAATAGAATTTCATCTATTTTTCCAACTTGATCAACCATCCACAAATAGCATCCTGCAACTTCTAAAATATGATCATCATGTCTAAAAATAAACATAGTCTAAAAATAGACATGCGCCAAAAATAGCCTTCGGGCCCACTTAGTGAAGGCGACTCTTTTCACTAAGCTCATCATCTAGTTGAATCTCAACACTCCCTCTCAACAAGATAAGGATTATATTTCACCTCGATCCTGCCTCTATGGTATTCGAATTTTCTCCTAGTGATCGCCTTCATCAGAATATCTGCATCCTGATCCTCCGTATGAATGTATTGAAGCAACATGATCTTCTGCTGCACACAATCTCTGATATGATGATACCGGATATCAATATGTTTAGGTCTATTTTAGAAATTATATGCACTAAGCATTCATATGTCCAAGATCCACCTGATCTCACACTATTTAACTTTATGCAAGATACTGAATCTATTCCACTTGTTAATATTTTGCAGAAAAAGTAATTGCACATAGATGTGAAGCATAAACAAAAATATTCAATCGCACATAACACAGTTTTTAACCGGGAAAGCATGAAGCTGAAAACCCCAACTATATATTATGTAACATGGATATCATATGACAATCTCATACAAGCATACAAAACTTATCACAAGCTCTCAGTACAGTGCAATCGTCATACACTAATCAGGCCCAATCTTGCAAATCCATGCACTGATCTTTGCCACCTGCTAGCCTGCCTCCACTGCGCAATCCAAGCTGATTACAAAGACCAATTCAATGCAATCCCACTCTCATTGAATGCGTTATTATCATTGGAAACTCCAATGTATATGTAGATGCAATTCATGCATCACTAATAGTCACAACAGATAGTCCATCTTGCCCTTTCACCTATCTCTCCACTGGGTCTCCACTGAAACTGCCATGCACTATAGTTAACTGATGTATTGTTAAGTTGATTAATGAGTTATTATTTTGTGAATTAATTAACTAATTAATTCACTCCACTCTCACTAGTGTATCATTCAGTTAGATTAGATACAACTAGCTCAACTGAGTCTAGCTGAGTTAAACTGAATACAACTCCATGAACTACTCTTCCAACTCTATCATAACTTTGCCACTTGAGTTCTAACTGAGTCCTCCATGCATGAACTCGAGTAAACCCTTGGGAATTGCGTAATTCCTTCAGTCCACTAATCTACCACACATGTGCACTAAAACAAAGTGCTCTAAGAGAATAAGTTGTTGTTTAGTGTCTGATTATTATTAAGAGCTAATAATAATCGACATGCATCTATTTTTAGATCGACGATCTATAAATAGACTTTGCCCAATCTTCTAAAAATAGAATTTCATCTATTTTTCCAATTTTATCAACCATCCACAAATAGCATCTTGAAACTTCTGAAATATGATCACCATGTCTAAAAATAAACATAGTCTAAAAATAGCATGTGTGGGCCCCACCTAGTTTAGGTGATTACTTTCCAACTAGGATCAAGGATGATGTTTCAGGATGCCTCCTTCATTGTTTCTTGTTGCAAACTTGAACATCTATCATGAAACACAGGATTAACAGAGATTTTAATGCAACTCTGATTATCACAATGTATCGCTATAGGATCTAAATGTGAAATGAACAAACCAACCAGAATCTTCCTCATATAGATAGCCTCACATGCAGCTTGACTTGCTGCCATGTATTCTGCTTCCGCTGAACTGAGTGCCACGGATCTTTGTTCCTGTTGTACCAAGAAACTGTTGTAGATCCGATACTGAAAATCCCTCTTGATGTGCTCTTTCTGTCCATTAGGATTCCTGCCCAATCTGCATCTGTGAAGCCATGCAATTTCACCTCATTCGTTTGTCTGTAACATAAACCATACTCAGATGTGCCCCTGAGATATATCAGGACATGCTTGCCTGCCTTCCAAAAGAGCTTGGTAGGCTTAACCATCGCTTGTGAAAGCTAGTTCAATGCATAGCATATGTCCGGTCTTGTATTAACTAAATACATGAGCGAAACCACCAACTGTCGATAAATAGTGGCATCCACTACCTCTGCCGATGTAGCATCCTATTTCTTCCAATTTCCTGGAAGAGGAATGTCGATAAGCTTGCAACCTTGCATGTGAAACTTCTCCAGTATCTCCCAGTCAGACTTGCCTTGAGACACAAACAGTTCACCTTCCTGCTGCCATATTTCCAATCCAAGGAAATAATGAAGGAGGCCTAAGTCCTTCATCTCAAACTCCTTTGCAAGATCTTCCTTGCATGATTATATCAACTGCTCATCACCCGTTAGTATTAAATCATCAACATAAATAAAAATTATAAAAATCTTACCCTCCACCACAATCTGGTATAGGTTTGCATCCGCCTCACTCTTGGTGAATCCAAGTCCAGTGAAATAGTTATCGATTCGAGTGTACCAAGCATGTGGTGCTTTTTCCAGCCCATACAACGCTCTTTTGAGCCTGCACACATGCAACTCACTGCTAAAGATCTCAAATCCTTCAGGCTGCTCAATGTACACATCTTCCTCAATGATCCCATTAAGGAACACAGTCTTCACATCCATCTGATGAATGTGCCAACCCATCTGCGTTGAGAGAGCAAGGATGGTCCATATGGAATAATACCATGCGAAAGGTGCAAAGGTTTCTTCATATTCAATCCCCTCAATCTGTGAGAAGCCCCGGGCAACAAATATTGCCTTATACTTCTCGACGCTCCCATCAGCAGCTTGCTTTACCTTTTAGATCCATCTTGATCCTACAACTGATTTTCCCACCGGCTTTGGAACAATCTCCCAAGCACTGTTTTTGACAATGGAGTCATACTCCTCCACCATGGCATCTACCCATGTGGGCTCCTGCACTGCTTCTTCAAAAGAATATGGCTATGTCACAATACACTTGCTCATAAGAGCCATGTATCCAGTAAATCGATCAGGTGACTGTCTCTGTCTTCTCTGCACTGTGATGTAGGGACTCCTACATTCTGTGTCACATCAAGCTTCAGTCTCTCAGCTTTTGTGCTACGCCTTTTTCCTTGTCTGATGTTTGGTTATGCATGAGTGGACTCCTCCACTCCATGAATATCCTCGTGTGGTTGATCCACATCTAGAGGCTCATCTTTGGGAACAAGAAGTTCCTCCTCTGCATGCAAGTGTAGCTCCCTCTCAAGCGACAAATTCATGGCTTTCACCTCATTGAATATTATATCCCGTCACACAAAATTCATCCGATTGTCTGGAAAATACACACGATAATTATGGGGTGTTTCTGTGTACTCCACAAATATCCCAACTTCTGCAGGTAGCTCCAGCTTCTTCCTTGCGTCATTTTTCACATGAATGTAAATAGATGAGCCAAAAATATTCAAATGAGAAATATCAGGCTTCTTACCACTAAAAGCTTCTTCAGGTGTACTCATGCCAAGTGTTAGCCACCTATAAAATTCTGACATATCAAGTGGTGGCTAAATCATTTAGGACAACCTTCAAGAAACAATTTTATTGATAAAATTGTTGGTGCTTAAAGTCTTTTGATAATATCCTATCCTTTGGATAATCGTCACTGTTGTTTCCCTTTTCAACTCAGAAATTCTGTTGTCATTCCATAAGGAAAAAGACTGCTGCAAAATCCCTTTTTCCCCCCTCCCCTCACTCAAAACTAACCTTCATTTTTTACCCCTTTATTCCCCACAAAATTCCTCTATTTTTCATGATTTCCTTCTTCCCTTCATTAAAATCCCTTTTACAAAGTCTAAAACTCGCTTTTAGATTTTACCGAAACCCCCAAATCCATCAAAAACTATGAAAACTTTCGAAAAAATAAGTTTTTTGAACTGCAGGCTTAAGCCCCTTTGGGCTAAGTCTAAACCACTTCCCCCCATGTGCCCGCGCCCTAGAACCAGGCGCTAGACTCATAAAGCGCTGATTGCATCGGAAATAAGCAAAGAACACAAGTCTTCGGCCTTTATAAAAACTCCGATGCGATTTGCCTCTAGTTATAAACCCTGAGCCCTTTTGCTGCTTCATATAACCCATAGCCCCACAATCGGGTGCTAAAACTTGTGAATAACTCATCTTCGACCCATACTTCCCTTTGATTATTCAAAAAACTCACTTTCCTAAGTTTTGGTCTAAAGCCACCGAAACCATGTTTTTTAATGTAAAAATGGGTAGATTAAAAAGCTCGCATCAAAAGTTCTAATGCGATTGAAGCCCCTTTGTATAAACTCTGCCCCCCCACTTCACTCCATATAACTTGCACCCGAGCCCAAGAGTTCAAGTCCCAAAGCGCTAATCGCATCAAAGAAAATCAAAATGGTTAGATTGAAAAGCCCACATCCGAAGTTCCGATGCGATTAGCCCTTGTGCATATCCAACCCCGGTCCCATTCATTTCCATACACCCAAGGCCCCGCAGATGGGTGCCAAGACATTTCATATATATATATATATATATATATATATATATATATCCCACCCCGATATATGAAACCTTTGTATTTCATCAATTTTTGGGTTTTCATATGTATTAAAGGTTTTCCGCCGGTGTATGATATGAAACAATATCCGTCGTTGATCCCAGACTAAATCAACGGACGGTGCCAAATCGCATCGGCACTTTTTCATCGGGAGCATTTTATTTTCTACCCCGATTGAATTTCCCCGATCCATTCTCCGTCGTCGATATGATCTGCAGATCGACGGCTCACAATCAATTGCATCATCGCACTCCATGATCTTTGCCCCGCTGATCATCGAGCCCCAATTGCATCTGGGCCTTCCACGTGTCTAGATCGGAAGGTCCAGAATGTGTTTCCCGACTTTGGTTATAATTCATGCGCCCCATGTTATAATGTTTTTGGCCAATCCACAGCTTTTGATATCTGTAGATCAACGGTCTTCGTTGACCCGTTCTCTGCCTTTGTGTTTTTTCATTTATACCCCAGATCGAATCCTAACCGTTGATCCTGTACATCCAACGACTTGTATTGATCCCGACAGGCCTGCCCCATGTGGGTCCTAACTTCCTCCATAACTAATGCCAACCATCGATCCCCTGATTAGACAGTCCATACTAAAACCACCATGCCTTTTATTCCTCACACATCTAGTCAGTTTCGCGTTTGCTCTCCACCGTTAGATTTGAGGGCCCAGATCTGACGGCCCACACGGATTTTTGCACAGCTTTCAACGCGGAGGTTAATTTTCAAAAAGTTACGCGATATAGATTGTTTTCAAAAGACATGTGTCGCCTTCCAAGGCATACCGCATTCAAAAAGGTGAAACCACCTTCCTCCAATTTCGTCGTGCGATACTGCATGTTTTACTCTCCGAAACCACTTTCCTCTATTTTATCATGCTTTATCACGTGGTGTCTCCCGCCGTTGATCTCTGCATATCAACAACTCAGATTTAATCTGGCCATATGATATCGCCCTTCACCTTTCCTAAAGGGTTTCTCAGAGCGATCTCCACCGTTGATTTCGTGGGCGGATCTGATCCGATGGTCCACGATCATCCCGAAACCCCAAGTTTCCTTTTTATGTTTTTCTCTTCGCTAAAGGAAATTTCCTCATTTCCTTTGTATTTCTTATATTTTCATCAAAAAGTGGCCCTGCTTCATTATGTCTCCCCGGTCTCTCCCCACCGTCGATCTTTACAAAATCAACAGCTTTGACATAAATTTCCACAGCTTATCCATCAACCGCTCCTTTTGATCTTCGCACGCAATCTCCACCGTTGGATGCTGTCATCCAACAGCCACGCTCCAAGCCGAAACCTCCAAAGAATTTTTTACCAAATATGCAGGATTTCTTAATTTTTTTTATATTTTGCAGGATTTAAAAGAGTTTTCAAATGTTTCAAAAAGAAAATGAAAGTCGAGAATGACAATCCTCCAGACTTTCGTTCATTAAAAGGAAAGTCGTATACAGGGTTCAATTTCACGTTTAAGCAATGAATCATGGGCATTGATGCCATGTGGACCTTGTACACACCTGCACATCAACAAGACACAAAGAGTATCAGTGTCGAAGACCCAAACACAGCAGAAAAGAAGGATTAAGCATGTATTATACAGTTTAATGGATTACGGCTAAAATTCGATTATCAAAAGCCTATCCATTGAATTAAACATAGTTAAAGACAAATCAAGGATATTTATCAAATAGAGGATACCTCCACTACCTCTTATGAGGAAAATTGATTCCTCTCAGCTACTAGATTACCACCTGTGCCTTCACAGCATTCAAACAAAGGTCGAGTAATGACCAGTACAGAGCATATCTGCCCCTTACAGCTGAATAGTTATTTTGAATCAAAGAAGCTAATATAAACTATCAGAAGAGTTATTGCAAAAGATGACACAGAGCCTTAAAGTCAACATAAGCTTCCAGCAAAGCTTAAATAGTTAATGTAAACCATTTAAAATAAAATCTTTGAGGAAATAGGGTGTTCCCCAAATCTTAGATTTCATTTTAAAAGTTTTTTTGAAGTCATTATTTGCTTGAAGTGTCACTTGTAGAATTCCTGGTTAGCCCTATCTATCAAATAGCTCTTTATTGTTCAAGTTGTGTTTTTAAATTACCTTTGTTAAGAATTAAACTTCTCTTTCCAAACAATTGATGTCCATCTCATTCCAAAACCAAAGGATTTATCTATCAAATAGATATTTATTGTTCAAGTTGTGTTTTTAAATTCCATTTGTTGAGAATTAAAATTCTCTTTCCAAACAATTGATTTCCATCTCATTCCAAAACCAAATAATCCTGCGGCCAAGTTAGATTTTCCCTTTGATATCCCATATCCATTGATAATTTTTTCATGACCTCTTTCTGACTCCATTTCCCAATGAAACTGATATTTCCCCTTTCTATCTATATTTCCTAGACCTTTTATGTTATGTTGTATCAATTCCAACCAAACAAATAAACAAACACTTGCACTTAATAACTAGTCTAAAAACAATACTCAAAGCACACAAGATAAGCCTTTTCAAAAACAAATAACTTGAGAGATCCCTCTCTGAGAGAAGGATGACTAGATCCCATAACTCTAAAGATTGGTTCTAATGTTGCCTTGTCTTTTGATTTTCCAAACTATCAAAATACGGGACACTAACATAATGGCGATCACGGTGGGACTCTGAGTAAAATCCTTAAAAAAAAACACTCCCTGTTCAGTGTAACATAAGTAGCCTTCTTCAAGCACTGCCTAACAAAATGGTAATCATGATAGGACTTAATTGAATCAGTGACAAACTAAGTAACCCTTAGGATTCTCGTAAGCCCTTATCAAACCTTAAAGGAACTAGTTTTTGAGCCATAAGAGTTAACTCTATATGTTTAAACACCTTAGATAAGTGTTAAATCAGATTTAGGACACTCTTATAACCTATAAGACCAAAATAACTCAGAAAAACCCAAAAAAATTTCAGTTTGGCTTCATAATAAACATGGTGGTGGAACCATCCAATATTTTACCCTCATAAAAGCTAAATAGTTTCCACCTGGCGACTCCATTAGCCCTAGTAGGCCTATTACTCATCTAGGTCCCCAAATATCTCTCCGACTATGTTAACCAGCCTTAAAAAAGTTTAGAAGCCTAGTCCCATACTAGATAAGACATTGTGAGAGGTAAAAACTCCCAAAAACAGTCCCTGAAACTTCAACCTCTCTCATTTTTGAAAAACAGTCTGGCTTCACATAGGATCAACACTAGATCCCATCCAGACCCAAATCCTTCGTTCATCGTTGAAAATCTAGAGAGAATTCGGTGGCAGAATTCTAACTCTAGAAAATCAGCTGCTAATAGGAGCCTCTTAAGAACAAAATATGTCCCTGAAAACCTTGTTGTCTTAGAGGATTTACACTTTTATTTACATCATACAAAGAAAATCTTTAGAACTAGATCTCAAAGTGATTTAAACCAAGCTAATCTTGACATTGCAGATTTGCAACAAAGCTTCAGTAGATAAACCTAACCTTCCACTCCTCCTAATTCCCAGCTTCTTCATCACTTTAGCCTTTTCCATAACAAGTCTGCTCAAAATCAGTTTTTCGGTCCAAGTGTTTCTTCCACTCCGATCCATACTACCACTATGCAAAACACTCTTGTTCAGCCCACTTCCACACTTGTAAATCCACCCTTATTTCCATCCATGGCAACATATTATGCCTCATTAGTGTTACCACAACCTCTACTTCCCTTACCAAATGATTACCAATCCAAAATCCCTCATTTCACTGGAAAAGAGTCTACAACAGCTCAACATCATGTAGATGGGATGGAAGATGCATTTGATTACATGGATATAGAAGAAGAAATTGTGAAGATGAGGATCGTCGCCCAAAGTTTAGGAGGAGATGTAAAGAAGTGGTTTAAAAACCTACCTCCTAACAGCATAAATGATCTCCTTGCCTTGCATCAAACATTCATCAACAAATGGGAACTCAAAAAGAACCCTTTCCAAATACCAGCAGAGTACAACATCCTCAAAATAAATCAATGGGAGAGTGTTCATTACTACTCCACTAGGTTCAATAGTGTTTACAATTCTCTTCCACCTCACATGAAACCTCCCCAAGGCATGACCTTAGTAAGGTATCTCGAAGGATTTGATGCTGAAATGGCTTATCAGTCAAGGGAAAGAGATTACTTAACCTTAGAAGACATGCAGAAAGGAGCTATGAGTGTAGAAGAAAAGATAATTGAGAAAAGAAATAGGTTGAGATTAGAGAAGAGGGTAACTTATAAAGATGACGTACTACCCTCAACCTCAACTTCTGACACAAAAATAGACAACCTAGTGAAGGTGATGGAGAGTATGCTTGAAAATATCAATCTGAATGATAGAGTGCCACCAAGAGAACCTCAAAACAACCAAAATTGAAATAGGAATCAGAATTATAGAAGAGAAAACAATCAAGATAAGCAAAAAGAAAGTGACCAACAGGTTAGACCTCCCTTCCAACAAAACTATGTGGACCAATATGAGGAAGATAGGGAGATGAAAAGGTTGGGAGAAGCTCATGTAAAATTGATTGGAACAGACAACGGGGATGATGTTTTCCTCACTAAGGAAGAACAAGGCTTCTTCTCTAATCAAAATACAAACACCTATGAATATTCTGATGATTATAGATTAGGGTTTGAAAATGCAATCATGGAGGTACACAAACAATATGATCTTAGGAGCAAAGGGAACGTAGACAATTCAAAAGATAAAAACACTAGTACTGTTGTCAAGAAAAACAGAGAAAGTCAGCCTAAGAAGACAACAGAAAAACCCATCATTTTTGCTAAAAAACCAGATTTAAACAAAGAGAAAAACAACCAGCCAAATGTTGAACAAAGTACTCCTAGCACCTCAGCTAGCGGTCCTAACAAAACTATCCCAATTACCAGTCCAAGAAAATTTCAACAAATTAAAAACACTGAAAAGAATTCAATTGAAAAGATAGATGTAAATATCAACAAATCAATTTTTCCTTTCAGCCTTGAGTGAGAGATTGTTAAGATAAAAATTACCATCCCCCTAGCTGAACTAGTAATCCAAGAAGTGTACAAAAACCAAGTTTTAAAAGCTTTGAACTTAGGAATTGATATTGACACCTTAAACTTGATAGATGACAAACCTGAGTTGTTGTTTGGTCCAGAAGTTGAAGGGAAATATCAAGAAGGGGTTGTCCCTCCCTTCTATGTTAGTTTGAACATACATGAGAAAATTTTACACAATGCAATGTTAGATTCGGGACCTTCACACAATATAATTCCCAAGGTAGTGATGGAAAGCTTAGGCTTATAAATTACTAAACCATACAAAGATTTTTATTCCTTTGACTCAAGAAGAGTCAAGTGTTTAGGTTTAATCAAATATTTATGTGTTAACTTAGCTCAAGTCCCTGCTAAGAGTCTAGTAATGGACATAGTTGTAGCTGACATTCCCTCTAAGTATGGAATGCTCTTATCAATATCATGGGGAGCCAAACTTTAGGGAATCCTTCAGATGGACATGTCTTATGCCACCATCCCTGTTTTTAACCAAAACAAAATACTATACAGGTAATATAACATGAAATACATGGTGAGAAACATAGACAAACCGAACAAATCTCCAATCTATTCCATTCAATCAAGTTTAGATTCCTTTATCTTATGCAACGAAGATGAAATTACTAAACAAGAAAAGGAAAAAATAGACCCAACCAGTCCACCAGAACAATCAGAACTTCCCTCAAATTAGATACAAAACATTGGCAATCAACAGCAACAAGAAAATGAAAATGAAGCAAATATACTTTGGACAATAAACTTCGATGGATCCTGTAATAAAAAAAGTGCAGGGACAGGTGTTTGGATTCAAAATACGAATTAGAGTTTTTCATATAAATTAGATTTCCCATGCACTAACAATATTGCTGAGTATGAAGCACTTCTTCTAGGCTTACATTTGCTTAAACAATTACAAGCCCAAAAGATATCGATCTTAGGAGATTCTAAACTTATCATAAGAAAAATCAAAGGAGAATACTTAGCTAGAAATCCAAGGCTTAGGGAATATCGGAACGCTGCCCTTGATTTATTGAAAACCTTTAAAAAGTATGGACTTATTTTCATTCCTAGAGCACTAAATCATCTAGCAAATGAACTCACTTTCAATGCCAGCAACTGCCAAATACCTGAGATAAATGAAAAGCTTCGCGTAAAGGTAAAACACAGGCCTGCTGTGCCTAATAACGAAGATCACTGGCAAGTGTTTGATTCTAACAAACACATAGATGATTTCTTAAAATCAGAAAATGATTTCAGCACACCAATATCAGAAACTAGCCATAAGGAAAACTGTTTGTATATCGAACAAATCCCAGAAGTTGAAATGACTTATTTTGCTGATATAAATCATTATGAGAATCCTTTTGAAGATGAGATAATTGAAAACGTAGATCAAGAAGAATGGGAAGTTTTACAATGCAATAACGATACAATTCCAAGAGGTCTCACACCTTTAGAACACCTTTTCGACTTTAATGATGTAGCCAAAGAACCAAGAATGGAGCCTGTGGAAACAAATGTAGAAGAACATAACATAGGTATCCTAGTAGAACCCAAGATGATTAAACTGTCCAGCACTCTCCCAGATCACATAAAATTGCAATACATAGAGTTGTTCAAAGAGTATAAAGATGTTTTTATTTGGGGGTACAAAGGCCTGAAATCATATGATACCAGCATCATTCAACACAAAATTCCCCTCAAAGAAAATCAAAAGCCTTTCAAACAAAAGCTTAGGAGAATAAACCCTCTCTTAATACCTTTAGTTAAGGTAGAAATTGAAAATATGCATGATGATGGGATCATAGTACCCATTAGATATTCAGAATGGGTATCAAACTTAGTTTCTGTTAGAAAGCAAAGAGGGGAAATCCGGATTTGTATTGATTTCAGGAATTTAAATAGAGCCTCTTTAAAAGACAACTACCCCTTACCCAAGATGGACCATATACTTCAAAGGGTAGTTGGGTCGAAAAGGATAT
>JAXQQM020090531.1:0-37209 GCA_034641835.2 Pinus albicaulis | reverse complement strand
GGTTCGTGTTCGTGTTCGAGTTCGGCGACGTTGAAATTCAAATAAAGTTCGACACCGAAAATTTTGTGTCCGAGGATTACGATATAAAATTACGACATACGAGTAAAAAAGAATATATATATATATGTGTGTATATATATATATATATATATATAAATATATATATATATAAACAATTTTAAGCATGTTGAAAGATAAATATGATGCACATAAATAAATAAGCATGTCAATTTTCAAAGTGCATAATGCACATTGCAAACACATAGATGATAGGATTATTGCTCAAACATTTACATCATTTCCACATATAAACCATGAAAGTGAGTGCCAAATTTCCAATAAATAACCAACTTCATTCTTCCATGCATAGTAAACAAGGTGAGAAATTCATCATAGACATTAGCAGTAGGCTAGTAGCACTATAAGAATATCAAATTCAACAAAACGATGGGCCATATCAGATTTCATATATTGAAAACAATCTGATAAAAAAGTATTCAAAGTATATAAACTTTAAAGTAGTTTGGCAGTTTTAGAATATTGTTCATGCAAAAAGTAAACTAGAAGTCTAGCAAAAAGTAAACTAGAAGTCTAAAACGAGCACACAAGTTTTATTCTTGATGTTCTCGTGGCCCACTTGTGATATCAAAAAGTTCTATATCATCAAGAGTAGTATGGGTTGTGAATCCGCTAGATGCCTCAGCATCAGATTCACCACTCAGTTCCCTGTCAATGTCACTATCATTGTAAAAATCATCTTCATCCCTTGATGCATTAAGAATAGGATCGATCCACGGAGTAGAGGAATTGGATGACTCTTTTGACACATTTTTCAAAGCCAAGTGCAAGTTACTACGAACATAAACAAGATCTTCTAATCTTCCAGATAACAATCTATTTCGTTTCTTGGAATGAATGTGGTCAGAGGAAGTCCAATTCCTTTCACACGCTGATGCACTTGATCCCTGACTTATACGAATTGCAAAAGTTTGCAATTTTGGCACCCCTGGACCATAAAACTCCCACCATATCGTTGGATCACTTCTGCTCCTATCATACTTTGCTGATTGTGTACCAAATAGCCCTTCTTCTAACCTGTATGCCCTCAACTGAGATTTGACCAAACTTGCAATTGTTGGATCTGGATTTAGCTTCTCAATAGCCTGAATAAGTCCATTCATGACTTCTTCATCCCTATGTCTTGATAACCCAAACAATCTGGGGTTCAAATAACATGCTGCTGCATGTAATGGACTATGCATCATCTTCCATCTTTGATCAATTACTTCCCATATCTCTTGGTAATCAGCTTCCAAATTATTAAAAGCACTTGCAATGGCCTCTTTGCAACGACCAATACTTTCATAAACAAAACCCATACAAGGTTTGTCACCATCAACCATGCGGAGCACATTAACAATTGGGCCACATATTTTTAAAACCTTGTTTGAACTTTCCCAAAAGCCATTATTGAACACTATTTGTTCAACATGTTTCCCCTTACTTTTTTTTGAAAAGGGAGATCTTTCCCACTCAGTATTGCAGAAAACAGCTCTTAGGCTTCCTTTTTCCTCAACAACTCTTTTCAGAGTAATATGAAAAGTAGCAAACCTTGTATCACAAGGCCTCAACAACTCTTTAGATGCATTCTTCTTGTATATGCTCAAAGTGAGACGATGGTTGATGATGAAGTTTGTAATTGTTTTGGCTCTTTGTATTGTTTCATTGACCCAAGGAAATTTGGCTAAATCATGCAACATCAAATCCAAACAGTGAGCTGCACAAGGGGTCCAATAAATATGATTATACTTTTCCATAATCATCTTCCCTACACCAACACAATTTGATGCATTATCTGTAATAACATGGACCACATTTTCCTCCCCAACCTCTTGAATTGCTTCATCCAAAATGTCAAAAATAAATTCTGATGTCTTCACCTGATCCATTGCATTAACCGCCTTCAAGAAAAGTACCCCTCGAGGATTGTAAACAAGCACATTGATCAATGGGCGATGACACAAATCTGACCAACCATCACTCAAAATTGTGCATCCTGTATGCTTCCAAGACTCTTTAATCTCAGACAATTTTTCTGTGACTCTATCTTTTGTTTTCTTTAGCAAAGTGGTCCTTAAAGCTTCAGATCCAGGAGGAACATAGCCCTTTCCAAAATCAATGGCCTTTTTAATTACATTTTTAAAATATGGACTCCTGGCCACGTTAAAGGGAATTGCACATGCATAAAAAAATTCTGCAACAACATCATCAACTTCTTGTCTCTCCACAGGATTCCATAATTGATTTAATGTTTTGGTTCCACCTGTTTTTACAACAGTAGAACTTGATCCACCAATGGCTGAGATTGAATTAATGGTGTTTGAAGAAGACATGGCAATCTCCCTCTCAATTCGCTGCCTCTTCTGCTCCCTTTTTTCCTTTTCCGTCTTTGAAGAGGAATCGCTTTTCTCCATTGCGGCTTTTTGTTCATCTGAGATCTTAGTGCAGTCCTCAACACCACCTCCACTTCCATTGCTAATACTGAGAAGGTGATCCACGGCTCTAGTTAAAGAGCCAGTGAATTGATGTCCACAAATCTCACACGAAAGATTTTTCCCATCTTTTTTGACAAAATTCCATGCTACAACAGTTGATTTTGGGGGTGCCATTGAAGTTTAAAGGTTCTGAATCCTGATTGCTGAAGTGAACTGTGAAGGGTGAAATGTCTGCAATTTTTTTTTTTTAAATTACATTTTAATTAGTTCTAAATTTTTTTGCATAATGAAATTTCTTTTAGACTGTAATTTTTTTTTTTTAAAAATATACAGACTTACAGTATATTGTGTTTGGATTGTCTGGTCTGACAGTCCAAACACAATATATTTAAAACCTGTATATGTTAATTATTTAAATAAAAATGTAGTAAAAAAATTGTTTTCTTACCTGGAGACGCTGTAGCCTGTAAGCCTGTGCTGTAGGCTGTAGTCTATAATTGCTGCTTGCAAAGTTGCAGCCTGCAGGTCATTACAATTTACACCACCTATTAGATTTTGTATATACATTTTTTACTAATTTATATAAACCCAATTGAAATGTTTTTATGCCAATTCTATGTAATTTTTCTATCACTGGCAGAGGTTGGCAGCTGCCTGCATTGTGATTCCACCACTTACTGGGCAGCCATAACAGGGGAATCATTTTCAAAACTTCTGGGTGATGTTTCCTATAGCAGATCTGCGTTTTCATTACTAAGCTGCCCTACATCCTAAGAGTGCTATGTAAACATGTTCAGCTTCACAGCCTGGAGTCAGAAAAGCTTTAAATGCTTAAATGACATGACTGTAATGGGATTTGCTTCAAATACTCTTTTTCCAGAAGAGTCTTTATTCCAATTTCCCAGTAACTGTAATAGTATTCGTTACACAGTGATTAGGCTTTATTGTTATGCTGTTGAATCAAAATGTTCTATAACGTCAACAAATTACGGGGATGGGTAGAAGTTCTGTGTCAAATCCGATTTATAAATTATCCCTGTGAATTTGTAACTTACAGTCTACAGATGGGGAAATGGAGGTTGGCATTCAGCTTGTTGTACTACAAATTACAATGATGTCGATGTATTTAAGCTTTCGTTACAGGGCATTATGCAAGGCAAATGTCGTACCCTAGTTGCAGTTATATAAGAAGATTCTGCTGGGCGGGACTAAGATTAGAGTGTGAGATTTATTCTCAGAAATGCGATAAAGGTTTTGGTAAAATATTTATTCCTTACACAAAGTTGAATTTATGAGCTAGAAGAGTCTGTTTTTAGTATTTCTTCACGATAAGGTTAATATTGGCCACTTGAAACATGATTTTTATTTTCGAATAAGTTTGCTTTACCGACGGAACACTGGGCAAGCTGCAAAAACATGGAACAAATTAGGAACTTACCGTGTACCGTGTGAGCTCGGGCCGGCACTGGGCAGTGTGAGCTTGCGGACGCTGGAGAGGTGAGGCCCTGTGGCCCGTGGACGGTGGCTGTAGCCTGTGGCGCGGCGTCTCACAACTTACAAGCTGAGCCTGTAGCCTGTCATGGTGTCACCTGTGCGCTGTGAGTCCACTCGTGAGCTGAGCAGTGAGAGTTGGGAGCTGGTCGGCGAGCTATTCGTGAGCAGCAGTGTGCACTGTGGCGTCGGCGGCCGAGAGCTTACAAAAATCATTAACAATGCCAATGCCAATTCATTTTGAACCAAAATCCCAAACCTAAACGAACATCATCGATTTTAAACCGAATTTAATAAAAAAAACGAATTTGTTCAACGTTTTTTTCATGTTCGTGTTCGACATTTTGTTCGGCTTAGGGTTCGCCGAACAAAATCGAACATGTTCAGATTCGGATTAAATTCACCGAATTTCGAATTTTTTCCTTGATGTTCTCCGAACCCGGTGACTAAGACGAGAACCTCTAAGACTGCGATGTGCGCTCGTGCGCAAAGGCTGCCACGTGGCTCTTCCCTCATTGCATCACATACAACTTACCATACCGAACGAACTCTTAATCGATAACCTCTAAGATCTGCGATGTGCACTTGTGCGCAGTGCTGACATGTGGCTCCTCTACTTCGCATCGCAACCAACTTAACTCACCATGCGATGCCTTAACGCTAAACTCTTAAAAGTTGCGATTTGAGAAATCACTCCTAATGCGATTCGATCTCCGTCGTCCATCTCTCGCCTTCACTTTTGCAATCTAATCTTGACCGTTCATTCACCTCCTTTGGAAATTTTCTAAGTGTTCTTTGCATTAGTTGATTTTTGTTTTTTTATCCTGTCGTCGCTCTGCAACACCAGTTCATCCACGCTACTCCTCCTGAGCTTGTTCTGTATTCTTCAACGCGATTCTCTCCTGAGCTTTATACTGTCGCCACTCTGCAACACTAGTTCCTCCACGTTACTCCTCCTGAGCTTGTTCTGTATTCTTCATTCACTCCGATTTGGGATTATTATGCTTGTTGCACGCCTTTGCTGCTTCTCTATTGCCTTTGTTGCTTCTCTGCTGCTTTTGTTGCTTCTTTGCCATCAATGACAATATTTCCAATAGTCTCCCCCTTTGGCATTGATGGCAACACATCCACCAATACTCCAATACCTCCTCCAGGACTTCCTCCCCCTTTCATTCTAAGAAGTGTCTTTATTCCTCTACTTTCTTTTTAGAAGAACCTTTCTTCTTCTGCTTGCTTTTCCTCCCCCTTGGACATCAATGGCAAAGGGTTGCGCATTTCCCAGTTTAGTTCCCATCTTTGCATTTCCTTTCTCTGAGTTGTGTTTAGGACTTCTTCTTCTGACTTTATACCTTGCCGCTCTAAACTGGTGTACAAGAGTTGTTGGGAGAACACTTTGAACATTATTGAGATTGCATGGAAGGCTTGTCACCATAGAATGTTTTGTACTTATGTCCCTTACTGCTTGATAGAGGTGATATGTGTTGGTCTTTTGATGTACTTCTGTCATAATACCTTGATCTTGAGGACCTGTACCATACCACTACTCCATAGTTCTAGCTCTTTTGTGACACCTTTTATGGGTTGCTCTCCCCTTGGAATGATGCTTCTTGTCTGATACCGACTTACTAATGCACTATTTTTGTTCCTTATATGGCAGTCTTTGCTGGTTTATCATCTTTTTTTTTTTTTGATCGTATCAGAGAGTATTATCTACAAACACTACCCCTAGTTTGTCTCTTAGATATTCGAATGGTTCTCTAGCAAGAGGTTTTGTGAATATGTCTGTTGTTTGTTCCTTTGTTGGTACATACTCCATCTTTACTATTTTCTCTACTACTTTTTCTCTGAGGAAGTGGTACTTTATTGGGATGTGCTTGGTTTTCGAATGAAGTACTGGATTTTTTGATATACTTATTGCACTTGTATTGTCACATTTGATAGAAATGGGTTCATTGATGCTTACCTTCATGTCTTGGAGAGTTTATTTCATCCACATTACTTGTGTGCAACAAGTTGTTGTTGCTATGTATTCTGCTTCTGGTGTAGATAGAGAGACAGATGTTTGCTTCTTGCTTAACCATGCCACCAGACTTTCTCCCAAATAAAATGCACCTCCACTTGTGCTTTTCCCGTCATCCACACAACTGGCCCAATCTGCATCTGTATATGCTGTCAATGTGAGGTCTTTGCCTTTCGGATACTATAGGCCATAATGTGCAGTTCCTTGCAGATATCTAAATATCCTTTTGATTGCTAGCAAGTGATTTTGTTTTGGTGTTGTTTGATATCTTGCCACAAGTCCTACTACTAACATAATGTCTGGTCTAGAGGCAGTTCGGTATAGCAGACTTCCTATCATAGATCTGTAAAGTCTTTGATCTACATCTGCGGATCCATCATCAGCACATAGCTTGCATCCAGTGATCATGGGACTTGACACAGGTTTGCAGTCTTCCATTTGGAACCTTTTCAACATGTCTCTTGAGTATTTTTCTTGTGAAATGAATATTCTTGTGTTATTTTGTAGAATTTGAAGTCCTAAGTAGAAGCTAAGCTCTCCAATCATAGATATCTCAAATTCTGACTTCATCTCTTCTGCAAATCATTTTGCTAACTCATCTTTGTTGCTACCAAACATGACGTCATCTACATATACTACTACAATTAAGAGTTCATTTTCATCAGCCTTTATGTACAGATTGTTGTCTACTCCTCCTTTCTTGAAACCTTGTTTTTGTAAGTATTTGTCCAGCCTAGAATACCATGCACGTGGAGCTTGTTTGAGACCATATAAGGCTTTCTTTAATCTGCACACATAGTCCTGTTTATCTGTTAAGGAAAATCCTTCAGGTTGTTCCATGTAGACTTCTTCCTCTAGATCTCCATTCAAGAAGGCAAACTTCACATCCATTTGATATACCTTGAAATCATGATAGCATGCAGAAGCCAAAAACATTTTGATTACTTCCATTCTTGCCATAGAGGCAAAAGTTTCATCATAATCAAGTCCTTCGATTTGACAGTATCCCTTGCATACAAGTCTGGCATTATTTCTGATTACCTGACCTTGTTCATTCATCTTATTCTTGAATATCCACTTTGTGCCAATGGCATTTTTCCCAGTGGGTCTTGGCATTAACTCCCAGGTCTTGTTCTTCTCAATTTGGTCTAGTTCTTCATTCATAGCATTTACCCAATTTTTGTCTTTGTTGGCTTCATCGAAATTCTTTCGTTCTATCTGTGACAGCATGGCTAGGTACACTTCCTCGGTTTGTTCAACTAGTTATCTTCTAGTTTGGACTCCTACACTCTTGTCTCCAATGATTTGATCTTCTGGATGGTTCTTCTTAGTGTGTCTCGAGGGTCCTTTTGAGTTTAATTCAGTATCTTCTGTTGTCTTACTCAGTTCTTCATTTTCTTGATTCTCATCTTCATGATCATCTGGAGGATTGGCGTAGTTTTTGCTTCTGGGTCTGTTTGGCAAATCTTTGTCGAATCTCACATCAATGCTTTCCACAATTTTATGCAGTCTTATGTTGTAGCACCTGTATCCCTTACTCTTGGATGCATATCCCAAAAATATTCCTTCATCAACCCTTGCATCATACTTCTCCAATTTTTCATCATTATTCTTTATGAAACATTTGCTGCCAAAGACTCTAAAGTGCTTGATTGATGTCAGTTTCCCATGCCACAATTCATATGGAGTCTTGTCACAATTTGATCTAAGATGAGCTTTGTTAAGAATATGAACAATTGTGTGTACTGCTTCTGCCCAGTAGGTTTGGGGAATGTTACTTTCTTGCATCATGGCTTTGCAATCTGTTGTACTGACCTGTTTTGCCTCTTTTCCACTCCATTCTGTTGAAGTGTACTTGTAATTGTAAACTATTGCTTTATCCCACATTTATTGCACAGGTCTGCAAAATCATCATCAGTGAATTCACCTCCTTTGTCTGATCTGATGCATTTTAGCTTACATCCAGTTTGATTTTCTGCCAGTGCCTTGAATATCTTGAATTTCTCAAACGCTTTGAATTTATATTTGATAAATTCCACCCACATCAATCTGGAAAAATCATCTATTATTAGCATGGAATATGAACCTCCACCTGGTGCATTAGTTCTTGAAGGTCCGCACAAGTCCACGTGTACAAGATGAAGAGGCTTACTTGTAGATAGTTGGTCTTTAGCTTCGAATGATGTGCGAGTTTGTTTGCCTAGTTGGTAGGACTTACATATGGTATTTGGAGGTTTCTTTCTTGCAGGAAAATCTCTGACAGCTTTCTTCTTGCTCAGTTTGATGATGTGGTCAAAGTTTAGATGTCCCAATCTTCTATGCCATAGCCAAGATTCGTCAAGTTTGTTGATGTGGCATGCTTCATTCTCTTCTTCTACTATATAGACATTACTCTCTGTTCGAACACCTTTGATCAGGGTCTTTGCTGTGGCGATAGACCTTACTTCACAATCTTGGGCTCTGAAAAGGACCTCAAAACCTTTATCACACATTTGATTGACACTTAGCAGATTGGCTTTCATACCATCCACAAATAGTACATACTGAGCCTCTCCTCTTCCATTATTCAGGTTGAATGAGCCTTTTCCCTTGCTTTTCCCTTCTCTATTATTGTCGAATGTTACATTTCCAAATTTCTTTTCATCAAAAGTTATAAACTTGTTTCGGTCTCCAGTCATATGTTTTGAGCACCCACTGTCCACATACCATTGGCTTTTATGATCTTGAGCTATTAGAACCAGATCATACTTATTTAGCTTCTTTTTCCATTGCATGTAGTTTTTTGTTTGGTAAATTTCCTGAGGAGATGGACCACAGTCTTTAAGAGGACATTCGTGAGACTTGTGCCCAATTTTATGGCAGCGAAAACATTTGATTGTATTTCTGAATGGATTATGTATACGAGTGAATCCACCATTGTTCTTAATTCCCCTTGAGTTTCCATACACTAGTCTCTGTATATGCGTTCTACACTCCATGACTTTATGACCGAACCCTTTACAATAAAAACAATACCCATGGAAGTAGTATCTGTCTCTGGCAGAGAGAGTTGTTCGAGGTAATCTTTTCGTTTGTTGCATCTTTTGCCGGTTGGATTGGATTTGCTTTATCTTACAGTATGCCGCAATATGTCCAGGTTTGTGGCAGGCGAAGCAAGTAATACTTCTCACAGGAGGAAGGAACCTCCTTTGACATCTTCTAAATTTGTTCAATTCATCCTTAGGAGCGCATGAGTCTTCTGCAGTTGACTGTTTCTTCGTTTCTTTCTTTGTCACTTGAGGTTGTTGCTTGTTTCTGATTGTTTCGTTATATATCATGGTCTTGCTAGTTTCTAATTCCGTGGATTCCCTTTTTGCTGCTTCATTATCCTTTACAACTTTTACAAAAATGATATTCTTGTTATCTTCTACCTTGGATTCACTGGTTTCTCCTTCATATCCTATCCCAGCCTTTATATGAGGAGATCTTTGAGCATTAAGAATTTTGTCCAAATGACTAGAGCTTTTCATTTGAGATAAATTCATAGTTAATTCAATTTGGACCTTTTCTAATTTCTTCCTCAGGCTTACCACTTTCTCTTCCAACTTTTCTTGCTCCTGATTTTTCTCCTTTGTTTCTCTTTTCAAAATATCCTCTACTTTCCTTGATTCTGCTAGTTCAATCTTCAATTTAATAAGATCTTCTGAATCTGGTTTTGTCTTTGCATATTTTAGAAGAATCTCTTTCTGTTTCGTACTCTTAAGTTTAAGTCTGCTTATTTCCTCCAGGGCACTAATTATCTCTCCCTCAAGATCTACCTCACCTTCGTCTTCAAATTCCATGAGATCCTCCTCAAGCTCTTCCTTGGCCACCAAAATGAATTCTGATGTTCCTTCTTCATTGGGGGATTCATCTAAGCTCTTAGATGCACTGTTGTCTTGTTGAACACAGAATGATCTTCGATTAAATCTGTTTCCTTTCGGCCTATTGCTGAAATTGGTTCTCTTTCCCTCTTGACTGATTCTCCATTTTCTTATGAGGACATTAGATGTATAGTGCCCCACTCTTCCACCGTTAAAGCACTTAAATGGAAGCTTACCTTCATACATACTTGTGTCTTTCTCCAATCTTCTGACAAATTTGGCCTCTTCTTCATCAGAGAAGGAGCATGTACCTTCCTTCTCTTCTTTGCACTTATCAGCCTTAAAGGTTGCCTCCCTCACATTTGACTTCCCTTTTGGAAGTCTCTTCTCATAGGCCGTCAAGTTTCCAAGAAATTGGTTTATGTTTCCCAGTTTGTTGTTTCTTCTATGGCAAAAACCTTAGGGTTAAACCTGGATGGTAAAGATCTCAATATATTTTGTACAATTACACATTCCTTAATGGTTTCTCTTAGATCTTTCATGTTATTCACAACTTCCGCAACCTTTAAGAAGAAACTGACTATATCTTCATCTTCATTCATTTTTACATTTTCAAACTGAGCTCTATAGGTTTGCAGTTTGGCCATCTTCACCTTTTTATCTCCCTCATGGATATTTTATAATGTATCCAATATTTCTTTGGCAGTCTTACTGTGCATTACTTGGATAAATTCTGACTCACACAGACCAGTCAAGGGTGCATTCATTGCTTTTGCATTAGCTATGAAATCTTGTTTGGCTTCTTTCTCTGTGTCAGTATCCTTTGGAGCATATCCTTCTTCCACAACAGCCCAAACTTCTATTCCTAGAGACATTATGTACGTCCTCATTCTTATTTTCCAGAAGGCTTAGTTTGTGCCAATAAACAAAGGGGTTTTATTTGTTGAGCATCCTTCTAGGCTAGCCATCTTGGGGACCTAGGATCTCCTTCCAGTTGTTAAACTGATACAGAAGGAACTGGCTCTGATACCAATTGTTGAACTCTTAGTTAAATTGAGAGGGAGGGTGAATCAATTTAATACATTTATGGGCTTTCAAAACTTTCTTTTAAACATATTTACACCTTCATTTCATGATCAACTTAATGTATAATGAAACAACAATCTTAATATGTGAGCAACAAGTATTAAGCAGAATAAATTTGGAACATCAACATAGAATCATCATGCATATAGACAACAGATATAAGTGGAAACCCATAAGGGAGAAAACCACATCTTATTATTGTTGTGGTGCAAAGGCAAGCTCCAACTCCCTCTCACCACTGATTTTCTGTAGGCTCCAACCTACAAGAGGCTGCTACCTCAAATTCTGCAAGCTACTACTTACAAAGAAGCTCCAACTCCCATCTATTTTCTGCAGGCTACAACCCACAGGAGGCTCCCACCTAAACCAACTACAACTGGACATCTATCAAGCTACAACTTGATATGGAAACACCAACTTCCTCACACTATAATAAAATAATATGTTGATTTACCTGGATATCAGCTTTGTTTTACTCCTTCACTGCTCTCCTTCCAGCCTTCAAATCTGCTTTACATTAACTTTGGATCTTCACAGCGTCTCTATCTGCTCTTTCTTATTCTTCCACTCTCTAACGTCTTTATGCACATTACAATCACATCATTTATAGAGATTACTTCATGGCTGTTTGTATTCTATATGGGAGTATGAAGTGAACAAGCATGATTCTTGCCTTCCACCCATTCATTTCCTCACTCAGCATATTCAGGATGTTACAACACTAAATACACTCATTTCAGTATTAAATTGGAGTTTTTCTTTGCCTACGGAGACTTGCCTTTGCATCACAAACAATATAAAACAATTAATACATTTACAGTTACAATAATATTCCAATTTAGCCCCTTTAGCTTAGCTTTGTTGTGTGTTTGTCCTCTTCTGCTTGTTGTTTCTTTGTCTTTTCTGTTTCTGCGGTTATATTTCAACTGTGTTGCATAACAACCATTTTTGCCCGACTTGAGCCATGCTGTTGCACTGTTCTGCAAGAGGTCAGGTCCTCTTACTTACCCAAGCCTTTAATTGTTGTGTTCACCCTTTTCCTTTTGTTACCTGAGTCTTTTTTTCCGCGTTCATCTTTTTCTCTCAACCAACATAGACTCCCTTTTAACGCAACGGAGTACAATATCAGAGTTTATTCCACATACATACGTTAGCGATCAAACATCGCATACCTTATTAAAAGAGCACACATAACAGACGCGGAACGGGGGTTATCGGGTCCCACACTACTTGACCAATCACAATACGTCGCACATTGCTTGCTCACAGCTTTTAATGTTTTACACAGATATCAGAATACGTGCAGAATCACAAACTGTTACTTTAAGCCTGATTATACATAAATCCCAAAGCAATTACATACAGGCGAAACTTCTTTACTGGAGGGTCCCACAACACTTTCCACCAATCACAGGCGATCACACTTCGCAACCTTTATGATTTAAGTTAGCAGCTAAACCTTATTTCTTGCGATCTGCGATATTTGCGTTGGTGCGCAGTGTTGACACGTGGCTCTTTCCTCATCGCATCGTATACAACTTACCATACCGAGCGAACTCTTAATGGTAACCTCTAAAATCTGCGATGTGTGCTCGTGCGCAGTACTGACACGTGGCTCTTCCCTCATTGCATCGCATACAACTTACCATACCGAATGAAATCTTAATCGGTAACCTCTAAGATCTGCGATGTGCGCTCGTGCGCAGTGTTGACACGTGGTTGCTCTACTTCGCATCACAACCAACTTAACTTACCATGCGACGCCTTAACGCTAAACTCTTTAAAAGTTACGATTTGCGAAATCGCTCCTGATGCGATTAAATCTCGGTCGTCCATCTCTCGCCTTCACTTTTGCGATCTAATCCTGACCGGCTGTTCACCTCCTTTGGAAATTTTCTAAGTGTTCTCTGCCTTAGTCGATTTTTGTTTGTTTACCATGTCGCCACTCTACAACACCGATTCCTCCACGCTACTCCTCCTGAGCTTGTTCTGTATTCTTCAACACTATTCTCTCCTGAGCTTTATACTGTCGTTGCTCTGCAATACCAGTTCCTCCACGCTACTCCTCCTGAGCTTGTTTTGTATTCTTCATTCACTTCGATTTGGGATTATTACGCTTGTTGCACACCTTTGCTGCTTCTTTGTTGCGTTTGTTGCTTCTCTGCTGCCTTTGCTGCTTCTTTGCCATCAATGACAATATTTCCAACAGTTTTTACATGGGATGTTTAATATCGTAGACTATGCAAGGGAAGCCATGTCGTTGTAACAAATGATGTGAGTGGTGTCAATGGTGAAACACCCTGAATGGTCATAAATAAGAAGTGTTATCACTTGCTTTCTCTACTTCTCAATGTTGCTACATTATCCAAGATTGCAGAACATGTCATTTACAATTCCAAAATATATGGGTACATTTTAACAACCAATGTTGATGTACATGTTTCCAGTCACTGTGGATGTGAATAGTGACTTGTTTTTTGCGTTGTCACTAAAGACAATAAACTACCCAAACATTAAATTTCTACCCAAATTTCTTATTTTATGGAACATTTGGCCATATCATTCTCTTGATATGTTACATAGAGAATGCAAGCTCATCAAAGTTTTGAATTAGTGGAGTTAGTATGCCCACTGTTGCTTTACTAGTATAACTATTCAAACTTGTGTTTGAGTGGGAGAATATTAGAGTACGAGTCTTAGACAAACACAAAGTCCAACATCACCTATGAGTGGTTATCCTTATGTACTAATGAGCTGTTTGTGAGATCTAGATTTGGAGGTGGTCAAATACATGTATTATAAATTGATATCATGAGATCCAAATATGTGTTGAGAACGACTTAAATCTTCTTCCACCAAGTATTTATCTTCCTTGTCCTATCTCTTAAACGATATCCAAGGGGTGAAGGGGCTTTCCTAGGGAGGAGAGTATGCTAAAATTTTTTAGGGGAAATGTAGAGGGATTAAAGATGCTCACATCTCCTTAAGTAATAAATCCTTGTTCTTGCATTAGAGGAGAAATTATTACTCTTTGTGGGCAAAGGTGCATAACCTTACACTCCTCATTATACATGTGGTTCATGGAACATTTTCATGGAGGGTGGACAAGCTTGCTATGGTAGTGAAGGGGTTAAATATCAGGGGAAACTTCTCAAAGGATCTACTATAATGAATCATATTTTGTAGTGGTAGTAGTGAGCGAAGATAAATACGAAAATTTCTAGATAAGTTGGGAGAGGTGAGTGACATAAGCATCAACATATTCAATGTGGTAATGAATTGTGATAAGTGGGTTTTCATAGGATATTAGGAGAGGAAGGGGCGGGGAAAAGTAAGGTAGGCATGGTCAGCTATGGGAAGCGGGTAGGAGAAAAAGATTCTATATATTGGGGATCAAAGTTCAAGGAGCTAGGTGCCAATTATGGATAAAGAGACTATGGGAGTCACCTAATTAGAGAATGTGTTTCCCATACGCTGTGATGGGACTTGAGTATATCTATTGAACATCTCATTTGGGTGCATCTCATGTATGGATAGCACATGTTAAAGTCATTGATTGGTCTCTATAAAGTCCTAGTACAAGCATTGAAATCACCCAAAGAGGAAAGCTAAGAAATCTCTGGATAAAAATAAAGAGACCACCAATATGACCATAAAGTTCAATAACACAGGAGAAATTAACAAATGATAATGAAGACATATCAAAGGAAGGGTGGGCCCCACTAAATATGAAACCACATAAATCTAGAATACACCTTTGAATCTAGTACATACATCTTGAACTAGAGGCAATCATGGATAATGAAATTTTTTTTTGTTGAACCCCTAAACACCACTCAATCTCTATCTCATGCCCAAGCATTGATACACAATGATATCCCATAATAGATGGGAGTATTTTATTTGGGCTCTCATACATCTCGGTAAGGGAGATAAGGTTGTGTGAGAGAATCATGTATTGGAAAGTCCCAAAAGAGGACCAAATAGAACCATTACAATGTTAACATGCAATAGAGAAAGCATCTGTCACCTCCTTGCCCTAAGGACACTCTGATTTATCTAGCCAAGGACATGACCATCCTAGGGGAGGGGAATCATGTATCACTTCCTTAAGGATTATTCCCAATTTGTTTTCCCATCTAGCTGTTACTATCATTGCCCATTTTCTTTTCTAGCTGTTACTATTAGTGCCCGAGCCTTTCTTAAGTTCTTTGACTTGTAGTCAGGTAAGTTTGCCTTTCATAGAGAAAACACAGCATATTCAATTTGCTGGATGGCTTCTCTTTATTTCTGTTACTATCATTGCCCATTTTCCTTTCTAGATGTTACTATCAGTGCCCGAGCCTTCAGTAAGTTCTTTGACTTGTAGCCATTTAAGTTTTGTCTTCCATACAAAAAACAAGGCATATTCAATTTGCTGGATGACTTCTCTTTAGTTCTGTTGCCCTCAACAAGTAGTCATTGAATAATTCAAATAGAAAGTGTGAATACTTTGTGGAATTGCTATTAGTCTGTCTTAATATGTCTACTTAGACTGCCTTTAAAAAATTTCTACTAATATCGCATAATACCATTGCACACAATTGCACAAAGACTCAACTGATTCGTTAAATTTGTAAAACACAACACTGACATCAAATCAACTTTTCTTGAAGCTCTACTGTTATAAGTTGAAAACCATTAATGTTTGGCTTCTCTCTAGATACAAAACAATCAAGAACAAACATGGCAACATTACTAGGAAGTCAGTTACAAATACTTTGAATTTGATCCACCTAAATATGAAACTAAAGCTTTGTGAAGCAACTGCCTGCACTCCCAAGCAATCCTGAATCTTTACAACATTTGTTTTTCCCAGACTTTCAAATGGTTCAATTACGTTATTGTAATATCCTTGGACCTTATAGCAAATCACAAGCAACACTTGGATGTTAATATTACAGGTGACAGTGGGCCCAAAGATGTTAAAGCATAAACAAAAAGGCAATTTATACCCAAAGCATGAAATCAAAGAAAATAACTCCCAAAATATCAACTTCATTGTTCATTTTTGATGTGCCACAAAGTCCGATCAGTTGCTTCCAACACAACTAAACAAAGCATAATGGAAATTTAAAAACATACTATATGGTGCTTGATCATTCACAATCAAAATCTAAAAAGGAAATCAATGCATGTAGAAACAACTGCTTCCTACAGTAAGTATATATACAGATATCCAACATGCAGGTTTTACTGTCAAAATCAAACTGTTCAAAGATAATTTTGTAATCAACTTCTTTAATTAGACAAAGTAAAATCAAAACTTGGATTTTTGCATTGCTGGTGACAGTGCACCCAAAGAACTCAAAATACAGACAAAAACATTAACGTTTAAAATGTTGAAATGAAGAAATATCTACCAGACTAGAGCTCCTTTTCTAAACTTTATTTGCAATTCCAACAATGTAGGCATTCCAAGCATCCATCTGATTGAAGCTAGAAACTTCTTCGTACTTGACATTATCATTCATTTCATAGTCCTCCACTTCCATCTTTTCTTGTATATTTGGCATTTCACGCATCCAAAAGTGCACAGAATTGAATCCAGCCTCTTCTAAGCAATCTTTGATTTCTGGTAAAGTCCATCTTGCATACATTCAAGTTTATCAGACATGGTGTCCTTGAGCATAAGTATATGGCTCAACTTATCCAAATTGTCCGTTATATTGTTTTAACCAAAATGAAGTCTACGACTACAATAGTAAATTTGAGCCTGTAAAACATACTGAGACTTTCCAATCAACCCCATAGGCAGTACATTATTTTTGTTACTTAGAAATGAAGTATCATAACTACCATGGTAAATTTAGTGTGGTAAAAGATCGTTAAAATTGTCAATACATCCCATAGGCATATTTGTAACAGATAAAATTGAATAAAGAATAAAAGTTGCAAATAACATGAGAAGCAGAAACCAGACAACAAATCAAAACAACCCCAACTGCAATTAAGGACAACAATTATGTAATTTTCTAGCTGAGGTTTTGGACCAAGAAGATTGGAGACCTTGGAGTACAACTGTCAGGTTTTTAGGTTCAAGCCAATACGGTATAAATTTTCAATCAGAAAACAATATAGAAGCTGACCAGTCAAAACAATAGTAGCATCATTGGGATCCTGAGTCAGGCAACTGGAAAACAAAGAAACCGACAGAATAATACAAATAACAACTTCCAAAGTAGATTTAATAAGGTGAACAGTTACAAAAGAAGACATTTCATGAAATCTAGTGCAACCATTTTAGGGCACACTAATGTTTTTGGCATAGAAAAAAAAAAGCATTGGGATAGTAGAAAATGTATTGTTAGTTTAGCAATGAGCAGTTGTGTAGAATAGATGGTGAAAGGGCTATTGCCACGACCCTTGGAAATATTGCAAATTAATAGCCTTCGCCTAAGTTTTATGTTTGAGTTATTGGAAATGCAAATGTTATTTTGTGCTTATGAAAGAGGTATTGAAAATAGGTATTGAGGTAGTAGCATGATCTATTTATTTGTATAACTTATATAGCTACAAACCAGGCTTGAATAAGGTTTACTCTGAAACCCGTCATGACAAAAAAATTTCCATGACTGTATTTTAATTTTTTAACATGAGTTTAAAGTGAAAATAGCAAAAGTAGATCATGAATGTCCATTAAAATAATATTTGGTTGTGAAAACCACTATGGCATGTCATTAGATGGTCCCACAAAGAACCATGAAAGCCAAACCAGAAAGAAGGGAAGAAAAATAAAAGGAGTTTGTCCTGCCAATAAGCCAGGAAACATGATGCAATAAGTAATGATTATGGACATTATACAATGACCCAAAGTAAAGACGCTTGATAAACACAACAAAAAATGTTAATGCTAAAGACCTAAAGCATCCAAACCAAATTAGTTCACCCATATGGGTTTAAGTGCTAGGGCTCCACTCCCTCAAATTATGATTCTCCATGTCTTCAGTATATCACACTTGAATGGAAGCTAGTTAGTATACTTTATGACCAAGTTGCACAAAAAGGGGAAACCACAAAAATTCCTAAATGGAAATAGTTTTAGAAATGAGCCTCCTCAAAACATTGGGAATAAGGAAACAACCCCACAAAGAGAGCAAGAATGAGAGAGATACAAATACTTGAAAGTGTAATTCAAGTCCCCATCTAAGTGTCTTGGTATTTATTATACATAGCCCTACATTATATATATTAGTATATCTATATAAACAATAAGTGTTAGCTTTCAAAGTTACCTGGGAAGTGTTTACACTGTGCTTGGGGGTACTTCACGTGATTTGGGGTGCATGGTGTATGTATGGCCCTTGGTTGTTCTATGATAGACTAACACAATGGAGTTGACTTGCTCATTGATTGCTAGACCTTGTATCGATGTTTCTATGGCATTCTTTCTTGGAGCAATGAAGTACTATGGAGTGTGGTGACTTCTTCCTATAGCTGGCAGATGGAGTTTGGTTACTTGCTTGGAGGATGCCTTGCTTTAGAAGGAGATCATTGGGCATCTTGGAGGAGGGAGTTCAGCCCTAGATGACAAAGGCATGTTTGGTTGAATGCATGGAGGCTTGTACTTGACTTGAGGACACTTCAATTGAGGAAGTGGTAATGTAGGTGTGGTATTGGAAATATTGTTGTCATTCAGGTCAAAGACAAGGGGTGACTACAAATGTCCAAGATAAAGCTTGCAAGACGAAGATTGTTGGAAATATTATTTGGATACCCAATTTCTTTATGCCTAGTTTGGATACCCTATATTTGAAGGCCTTTTTTTACTCTAATCGCTCAAATGGGAGCATAGGATAGATGGTTGAAAAGCTTATTTCGAGACCTTTCCAACGATATATAGTACTCCTAACTCCAAAGGAGTTGATATCACTCCGAAATTTCCAAAGGTTGTTCTAAGCGTTTAAAAGAAATATCAGAGGTAACTACAAACCACTTTTGGAGTTTAGGATCTAGCCTTCCAAACTCAGAGAGGGCTCTCTCTATATGATTTAACTTTGTTTATTTTATGGATTTTAGGCTAGTTATGTATGCTTAATTGGATTGGTTTTGATTGGTTGGTGGAATTAATGATTTAGATGAATAGGTGCTTTTCCATTTTCCATTGGGCTATGGGGTTAATATGCTTTGAAAACATAACAAAATCAAATTATAAAGAAAGTGTTACAGGGCAATATAGGTGAGCAATATCAGATCTCTAGGCTGAATGGTGAAGTGATTTTTCAATCGAGATCAAGGAGAAATTAAGAATTCCTTAAACTAGATAATGAAGAAGGGTGAAGAAAGTCAATCGGGATCAGAGGGCAATTAAGAATTCTCTAAACCAGATATCAGAAGAAAACATAGAAATGTATAACAGTTAAAAGCAGGTGTAATGTTTAAGCAAATTCTACAGTGAAACTCCTGTTATAACATTCAAATTTAGAACACATATAAGTTTATGGAATACTTAGAAAGAGAACATGAACAATTGAAATTTATGCTTCACTGAGATAGCTCAACACATGAATTCTGTAAAGAAGTTTCTTTATGACTTGTTCTGTCAATCAACTGGAAGTTGGTACAATAACCCTCGGGCAAGAGATCAATCAGCTACGGAAATGTTCAGAAATCCACCCTTGATACTTCGAATGATGAAGTATTTATGAAAAACATTACAAAAAAATATCCTGTCAACTGACTAGGATTTATTCTAGGAAAATAAAATATCTTTATGCAAAAAGATAGTGACACCTTTTAACTGACTAATATCTGGCCCTGATTCTTTGATTGATGTTACCTGTTTGTTTCTTTCATCTGTCTTATCTGCTCTTTCACCCTTTATAGTAAATCACACCATTTCTCCCATGTTTTTTCATTTGGGATCTTGATTTTCATCATCTTACGGTAAATCTCATCTACCTCTGAATATTTGGAAAATGTAGGCTTATTTACAGAAAGGTGATTTACCTCATGCTGGAGGTAAAAGAAGTTTTCTAGAGTTTGTAGAAGTACCTTGCCTGTGGGAATGTCATCTGCATTTTCCTTGTTTTGAGGTCAAAAGTTGAAAGCAATCTATTTTGATCACTGGGAGTTTGCTTCCAATATTGTGCATATGTAACAACCTTCAATGCTTCATTTTTTATTTTAATCTCTTTATATTTATCAATGATATCCTTCTCCTTCTCAACTGGCTTATTAAATGTTGAAATCTTTGCACTATTTTGTTTTTTAATAATTTCTGCACTAGAAGTTGATGGCATAGGTGTTTCTTCTGTATGTGTTGTAGGTGTATCATCCCTGATAATAATCTCTGTTTCTGTTTCAATTGTCTCTTCTTGTTCTATTATTGGGTTTAGCTTTGTTTTCTTTCTCTACATAAGCTTGAATTTATTATCAGATGTAGCTTCTGCTAAATAAGAGCCTTCTTCTCTAGACCTTTTTGAATTTCTGTCCTGTGGGTCTGGAGTGAGCTAAATGGAACTAGTATCAGGTTGCTCCTCCACCTTCTGTAGAGTGTTTTCCAACCACTCTGACTGGTTGGAATATTTCTCAGTCTCAGGCTTAGATTCAAGAATGAAAAGGGTGAGTTTAAACTTAACTCTTAATTTTCTTATGACACCCAAAGGGTCATATGACCATTTGAAACTGTTGCTGAACTTTAACTCTTGTAGGCATCTGTCTGCTTCCTTTCCAGCATTCCTACTGTTGCATATAAAAGGCCCTAGTTGGTTTTTTATCTTGAACTAGGCTTTCGTTTTGGCTGAAAGGAAATTTATCTCATCAGAATTCAAGATTTGTCTGATGTACTCTAAAGCAAATATCCTTAATGGGAGGTATTTGGGAAGCTTGTAAGGGACTAGTTGGCTTCCATACACTCTGATTTCTATGTGATTCTAATATAAATACTAGTCTCCTATCTTGCTCTAATCAGATAACTGTAGAACTTTTCTGATTTCATCACTGATTCTGGGTTGAATACTGTTGCTAAGCATATTAACCACTGGGTATACAAAGGAATCAATAAAGTCTTTGAAACTAAATTCATTGGAATCCTTTCCGATCAAGGATGTCCAAAAGATTACAGATTGGGGATTACCCTTTGTGTCCAGTTTTTGTAGGTTGACTGCAAAGCTTTCTGACTGAAAATATATGAACAAATGGAATAATACTAAGGAGTATTTGAGCACTCCTCCTTTTGGTAGTTTGATCAGTTGATCATGCATTGTATCTGCTAGGAATTGGGCAAAGTTGAAAAGTATAGATGGAGGCTGGCCTGCGCAAAAGGTAGAGAGGAAACCAATGATGGATTCATCTACCCACTTATCAGTGAAATATCCTAGGATACAGGACAGCATGGTCACAATTTGTTTGGTTCGTTCTGGGAACATGGTAGCAGAGTATGGTGGGTTGCTTTTAGGAATTTGAGCTGATTCAAGGAGGAAAGTCTGAAAGATTTGAGACCTTTTAGAAAAATCTAGCTTTAGGTAAAGCTCAGTGAGGGTCTCAATGGAGAAAGGCACTCCCTCTGGTTGTGATGGACAACATTTGATTAATGGATTGAGCAGTTATAGTAATTAGGATTTCTTGGTTAGGGCTGACTATGGCTCTTTCATTTGGCAAATAGTTAAGTTGGCAAAGCCTGATGACTTCAAGGAACTGGTCGGTCTGTGGAAATGTGTATTTTGGCAGGTTAGAGTTCCATAGATGTATATCATCTACCTAATCGGCAAACTTATCATGGCTCCAGCAATGGAGCTCCAAGAGATTGATGTCAGTTACTGTGTCTATTATTTTGAAATCCTTATCGGCCAAAGGAGTGTGGTCGAAATTTAACAGGGGTGGTTGCAGAGGGTTTACAATTTGGACGCTTTGGGAAGCCATCAATTTGATTCAATTTATTAATTAATTAGCTTAATTGATGGTGGCGAGTATTAGAATTACCTGGAATATCGAGAATTTGGTTGTAAAAGGGGTCCGAATAGCGACAGGCTTCAATTTTGGTTGGAAATGGCTTTTTCATTTTTTTTTTCCACAAGTCGCAGAGATAGGGAAATGAACTGAAAAGTGGGATTTTATAATTTTGAAAACTGGTGGTTTATCGCATGCCGAAAGGTGGTTTATTGCATGGCGCGAGGTGGTATGGTGGTTTGGGTAGGAGGGGGTGCGATAAAACCTGGTGGCGCCACGTGGCAGGGGAGTGGGTGGATAAAACCACCCATTTCGTAGCCCCCCCACCTTGGTTTTAGATATTGGAAGGTCGAGGAGTGTGAAATTGATTGTAGGCTGCCCGATCTGCTGGGCGCTAATCGGACGGTTGGCGGGGTTTCTCATTTTCACAGGAGGTGGGATCAGGTAAACCGTTTAGGTGGAAGGTTTAAATGAAAAGTGGGTCGGGAAATATATTAAGCGAGGGGGTTAAGAAATATTTTAGGTGGAGGGGTTAAGCCAAAGGGGGGTCCACTTAATATTTCACACTTTGGACTTTTGAAAAAGTGAATTTTGCATTTTTATGAAAACATGAAGTTTTATTTAAGGGGGAAAGGGGGTTTTAAAGGGGAAAAGGAATTTAGCAAGGGAAAGTGGTTTTTAGGAGGGGAAAAGGGTTAGGATAAGGGGGAATGAAAAGGGAAAAGGGTTTTTAGCAAGGGAAAGGGGATTTTCAAAGGGGAAAGGAATTTTTAGCAAGGGGAAAGGGATAGAAAGATATTTTTTGATAAGGGATAAGCAAAATGATGCTTTTATAACTTTTGAAAAGTATTCTACGTACCCTTTTATTCATGCTAACATTTTTCCTTTCCTTTATTGGGTGCATTTGAGCTTGCTGACCCTTTTATTTTCTTTTGATAACAAAACTAACTTATTTCTAACCTTATATATTCTAATGGCTTAGATTAAAATTATGAGGTCATTTTTATTCTCTACCTAACTACTGATCTGCCAAGTTTAAATGGTTTGGTCAGATCTTTATTCACTAACTATCATGAAATTTAAAGGCATGAATAACCAAGATTAGATTGTATGATCATCATGAATTGTGGCATTTTGAACAAGCTGCACACAATTTATTTGCAAATGTGAAGTAAACTAAGAGTAGTGGCATTTGAATGTGCAACACTTTCAGAATTTTTTTTTGTTTTTTTTTTTTTTTAATGGGGTTCACATTTTATATCTTTTTGATCTTTCTTTCTTTTGGTCCTTTGATTATTCCTTTAGGACATACCCTCTTTTCATTTTTTTTTTAATATGGAAAACATTTGCAGAAATGCAAAGGTATGTACAATATTACAAGACTTAACATAGCTAATTCAAAATTATGATCCCAATTATTATAGGACCCTAACAGGAGTGAGGAGATATGAAATATAATAATATTTTGGTACGTTGACCCAACCAATTTTACAAGTTGGCCCCATAAGTGAACACAAAAACACTATAAATAAAGGATAAATGAGTGCATTTGAAGACTGTCCAAGCAAGAAGAGATTTGAGGTGCACAAGAAAAGCTGAGGAATATTCTTGGGGTTTTAAAGGTTGAGCAAAAATGTAATTTGTGGAGTGAATGATCCATCTTGGCATTTTTGCTATAACTTTTCTTTTGGTATGTTTCATCTTGTGAAATTTTGAGGAGATCGAGGTGAGATCTTCATGTACATTTGGTAAAAATCTTAGCCATTGGTTTGCTGTAATTTCAGAGATATTCCATGTGGAAGTTAGGGTTTCTGAATAGTCCTCAAATTAGTTTCAAACAAGTTAGTTTGACATTTTCGTTATAACTTATTTGTTGGGATGTTTTAGATTTTGAAATATTCATAGATTTGTGGAGACATAGAAATGCCTCAGGTAAAAATTCAAACTTTGGTTAGCTATAATTTTGGAGATATGCCTTGTGAAAGTTAGGGTTTCCTAATAGTCCTAAAATTAGTTTCAAACAAGTCAATTTGCAATTTTCACTGTAACTTATTTTCTGGGACGTTTTAGATTGTAAAAATTTCAGAGATTTGTGGAGACATATAACAATAACTCAAGTAAAAATTTTAGACTTTGGTTCGCTATACTTTCGGAGATATGCCTTGTGGAAGTTAGAGTTTCTAAATGATCTTGAAATCAATTTCAAATAGGTTAGCTTGGAATTTTTATTGCAATTTCTTTTCAGGGACTTTTCACACTGCGAGATTTTTAGAGATTCGAGGAGACATAGAAAACTGTCTTGGGTAAAAATTTAGAATCAAAAATTTGAAAAATTGGATACATGACATGTTGTACAAGTTCGTTCTTGGGAAGAGGCCAAAAACAACAAGTTTTGGGAAAAGCGGACCTGGTGAAGGTAGAAGCAACAAGTAGACTTAGTGAAGGAAAAAACAACCAACGGACCAAGTGAAGGGAAAAGTAGCAAGTAGACCCAGTAAAGTAAGTTGGTTCCTATGAATATTTGCAGCAGTGGGGATTGGTGTCTCCAGTAGGTTAGCGTTTGTTGACATGCAATCTAGCAGGGGTCCTAGGGGTACCTAAGGGGAAATTGCTAGATCAAGCAAAAAGGGGACAAAGACCCACTGTCACCTCAGTCAATGTCCCCTTCTCTTTACAGAGTTTTACCAATGGGAGGAGTCCCGCTATGAGGGAAATCACCTAAACTGATGGGGCCAATGATAAGATATTGAGTGATTTCCAAGGCCCATTCAAAGGAGAGGCTCCATTACGGCACAATGCTTCAAAAGGAGCTAAGGGTTCTCCAAGAAAGGCCTATGAGGAAGACTTGGACCTAGGGTTAGAGATATTCAATAATAAGGAGTATGCATAGAATCAAGACTTCCAAGGTGAGGCAAGGCCTCTTTAGGGTCTGTTGACCACTGGAGTGGCACCTGTTGATAATGTGAGGACTCCATGCCCAAGGATGAACCAGAAGACATTTGCAGCATCGGATATCATCAGATATCATCAACTAAACAAAGTTTTTGAACTCTACTTCTACTTCTCATCATTTTCTCTTGTACCCAGATTCCATGCCCTACAGGGAATTGTAATAAGTGATGTTAGTAATGATGAATTTGAGTTAGTATTGAGTCTATAACAGGCCTAGGTAGCTTGGGACCTTGCCAACAAGTGAGTATTACTCTGGGAGGTTTTTTTTCTCGGTTAATTATCATCTCCCTATCAGAACTTCATAATTAATTGAGTTTTTTCCTCCAATTTTGCCCCAAAGCCAGAGTACGGCTTGATGGCGAGGCCTCGGGTGAGTCCTAGTGTCTAGAGTCAATGTATATTATGATTACCATACTAGATCACACAAAAAATTTCGTGTAATTTGGTTAAGTCTAGTTAGTGATTTTTAAATTTTTTTAATTTCCCGCAGATCAAAAATTGCAATAAACATTGTAATTGAATTGTAATAAGTGTTGTTTAGAGAAGTTGTATGGAGTTTTAGTAATCAAAATTACACCTCTCACCCTCAACTTTCTACTATGACACACTTTGAGGGGTTAAAAATGTGTTTTCAACCTTCAAAGCCCACTTTTCCTAAGTTTAGTGGGAAATCTGGCAATTAATTAAGCCAGAAATTAAATAAATGGAGAAAAATAAATATCCACACATGCTAAATGTTGTGGAAATGAGGTGGAAAATTATGGAGGAGTTAAAGTGAAGTCCCAAGGTGATGTGGACTCCTAAAATCAAGGAAATGACATGTGCTCAAATAAAATCGAATTTCTGCCATTAAATGAGAGCTGCTTATTTGGAAATTCGAATTTGTGAAGTTAATGCACATTTGGGAGGATTTGAGTGAATATTTGGTGGATATTTTTATTGGAAATTGTCTCCACATGGGTTACCACCCATATACACTTGTCATTCCATCATAAAATTCGAATTTGACATATAGGGGAAGAAGAAAATGATGTCCACTTGCCAGAATCCGATTTTTACACTTGGCATTGGAGCTCCACTTATCAAATTCGAATTTGCCTTCTAATCTCCTCCCTCTCACAATTTGGCATTTGGTTCTTCATTGGGATTTTCTCCCAACTTTCTATATAATGGAGCCATGGGCTCTCATATTGTATCTTTTTCAACGAGCTATTGTGCTTGGGGAAGCTTTGCTTCTATGTACTTGTGCTCTTCATATGAATAAAAATACTTTGGAGTTCATTCATGATTGTTATTATTAATTTTGGACAACTAGGTCCAAACTCCATGTTGTGATGCTCAAATGAAGATGCCAATATTTTTATTGGACTCCTCTTTCGGAGAGGTGCAAGATCGATCTAAAGATCATCTTGATCTGATGAATAGAACATTTATTTTGAATTAATTCCACTTATGTGCAAGGTCGGGCAGAATTGTAATGTAGGCTTGAAGCACCAACAAATGTGCCACACACCCTCACTGATGGATATATATAGGTCAACGTTGGAGGTCATTTTCATCATCACTCATCACACATTCTCTCTCATCATCTGATTGGTTCGATCATCATCTTGGAGGCTCTTCTTCTCTCACACGTGGGAAATTGCAGCAAAGGGTTTTCTGTTTTTGACCTAGGGTTTTCAGCGCAGATTTGACCAGCATTGAATTTGGTCAATGCATGGTCAAACTGACCCCAATCTCTCCCAAAATTCCGATTTCTGCAGTCTGCATTTTTTGGCACAGAAATCGAGTTTGGACATTGACTTTGACTGGGCTGCGTTGACTTTTGTTGCTGCTATTTTTGCGTTGACTATGACTGAACAACGTTGAATTTGGGTTGACTGTTATAGAGCTATCCGAGAGGGTTGTGTGACACATTCTGGTTGGCTGACCGTGTAGATACTTTCCTGGTTGAAGCATCCTATTGACCATTGTAACGCACCACAACACATATTTTGCTGATCAAGTTTAAGTGTATTTTTGGCTTGTCTTTTTTCGATCTATTGGTATGTTCTATCAGCATTTTACTTTTTTGTTTATGTGATTGCCGTTTGATATTGGGAATAAAAGTAAAGTTGCATCAAGCATAGAACATCTATGAAAATTTACAGTTATTCTATTGGAGCATTGCTTGGATCATTGATGATATATCTCTACTTGTGCCTTTGATTTATATTTCATTTTTCTCATATGCTTTTGTTGAATTGTAGATGTATAGCTATCTTACATTTGCAATTGGTTATTTGATATGTTCTAGGCTAGACAACTCTATCTATTTTCATACAAATTCTAGAGTTCTCTTGCCATTGTTTATTGATTTAATTCATATGAGCTAATCTTTGTTGGAAGTTTTGTAAAGGATCATTGTTGAATCAACTAGAAAGCGTGAGGGGAAGTCTTCAAGAGACCAACCCACTCTTGGCATTGTTTTCAAGGAGCTCTCAACGTTATTTGAATTTCATAAATCTAATTTTTTTTAAAGTAATTTTTCTTGCAAGGTTCTACTTCACATAGTCCATGAATGAATCAAAATATTAAAAAATTCATTTACATCTTTCAATTTGTGCTTTCATTTCATTATGTAGCTATTTAAGAGCTTCTCATAAGCTAGACAAGCGATGGGGATATTTTCCCATCACTTGATTTCGCCTTTGTATATTATTTTGTAGCATATTCACATACTTACATGCTCTCTTTTCACACTAACTTTGGTTTTATTTTTGCAGCCCTAACATTCTTGTTTGTAAGTTCTCTCTAGCTTCAAGTTGCATTTCAAGGAGGTCGTGGGCATTAGACACCACTTTGGAGCTTGTATTCTCCAATTGTAGAACTCCTTAATCTCTTTTGAGGCTCCCATACTTGAAAGGATTTTCTTCTTGTTTTAATATTTCACATTGTATTCTCTCATTGATTCCTTGGGAAGCCCTCCAAGAGGCTCTAACGTCATTGTAACACCATAATAATAATAAAAATATGCTTTTTGTTGTGGGAGTGTGGGTTTTTATCCATTGGCATCCCTGTCTCTCCATTTCAAGGAGAGAATTTGTAGATGGATTGACTTATTGGTTTTGACATTTCCATTTTCTTTCACATCACATATGCATGCTCTAATTAGAAAGTAACATAAATCACATTTATTTTTCCTCAAGTTTGCTTCACAAATTTTAAGTTTGCATTTCTCATCATAGTTGCTACAAATTTCAAGTTACATTTCCATTTGCAAAGCAATTTTTTTTACTTCATGCAAGCATCATTATTATTTTTGGGCAAACTTTGATCTATTTAACTTGGCACTTGTCTAAATAATTCATGCTTTATTGTCATGTCACATTTCCATTTTGAGAATAGTGAAGCATTGTGTATTTGACAAGCTTATCTTTCAAAGCAATCACTTATTTTCATGCCAATCTAATTTCCTCAAGTTTAAAGTTCCTTTTGCAAATCTATTGTGAGCACAAATCTCAATTTTATTTTTAAAGCATTGCAATTTACTTTACATGCAAATTAATTGCTCATAAGTGTCAAGATTTTAATTGGTTCATCATTTATCTTTAGCAACTCACAATTTTAATTGTTCTTGAAGCTTATGCATCTTATGTTTACTTGAGAAAATATAGAAAGTGATCTTGTGGAACAATCTTACTAAGAGCATTTCCAGTTTTTTACATAACACTTGCAAACTTACTTGCATATCATAGTAGGCATTCTAACCTAGTTGCATACGACTCGCTATATAACCCGCGAAGACATTATACGAGGAAGCCATCAATTACTACCAATACTTTGCTGTGGCAGATATTTTTTTATTCTAATTTTGCAAGTAGAACACTAATTGTTTCCTTTTGAGCAAGATAGTTGCTCATGTTTGGATTCATAAATTTGATTACCTTGAACGCATTTATAATATCTTGTGCTAACATTTTCTTGTTTCAACTTTTCAGGATTACTTTTTCTTTCTATTTGAAAGCATTTTACTTCATTTAAGCAAATAAAATTTCCTTTTAAAGACCAATACTTTGAAGGCACTAGTTTCATATGCTTTACGCTTATTTTATGTATTAATGGTTATTGGTCACATCACTTTTTGCTTATAAATCTTAAGAAGTAATCTGTTTGACTCTAACATTCTTCTAGAAACTCAAATCTTTAACTTAGTTTTCCATTTAGGAACCACCCCCCTTAGCTAGCCTAGGAGATAGCTTAAACGGAGAGAGTTGGGATTAATGTGACAGCCCCATCTCTGAGTTCCTTGCTACCAACCACACCTTGTGGGGTTAAAGGCTTTTCCCGCTAACTGTACGCAGGTTTAGGCGACAAGCGATAACAGGGTCTTTGCTAGATGATTCCAATTCAAAATAGGGTTTTCGCTCCACAAGAAATACCTAGAAGGAAACCCGAGTGAGACCTAGGGTTTTTCAGTAATCGTGGGACGAAAACCTCACGAGGCCAAGCAAGGGTAAATAAAGGGTAAAAAATGATTGATTTTTCTTGAGCTCTATGTGCAAATGACCCTTTAGAAGAAAACCAACCATAGACGTCCAAGATGAACTTTCAAAGATGTAGCTAGGGCTTGAGTTTTCTCACAAATGGACCATGGGAATTGTTTTAAACTTTGAGGGTTCCTAGAGGAGACATTAGTGCAATACCTTGTCCAAACGAAGTTGAAAAAATCCTCCTCTTAAAGAATTTGCATGCAACCCTAGCTCAGTTGTCTAGAAAGGAGGCCGAATTTTTTTGGGGGAAGGAAAAGAGAAGGGGAAAAGGGGTGATCACCAAATTTACTTGGATCAATGCCTTACCCTTGGGATATGGAGTCTATGTGACTCGAAATTTAGCTGAAATCATCTTCAAGGAGGATGAAAAGTAATGCCCTAGCAACCCTCTTTAACACTAACCCGCCCAAGATCTATGGACTTTCTTGGAAGAAAATCAAATTTCAATCCACTAGGAACATTCATCTACTTGTCATTCAATAACATGTGAAATTTCACAATCTAACAATCTTTACAATATTATTCAATAAATTAGGGCACAAAAGAAATAGCTAGTTGCAATAATTCCACGCATTAGAAAATTTTCATGCAAAAATCTTCAATAAGATTACTTACAAGATAATAAGAGATATATCCAATCCAAGATGAAGAAGATGGCTCCAAGAGAGAGAGAAATTTCAGCTCCAAATATATTGAAATGCATAAAGAGATTTCCAATAGACAACCAAGAGAAAAGTGTGAAATTCCTCACGAGAATTAGATCCAAGTGTGATGTTGTTTGATACAAATGAGGCTTAGCTCTCATTATATAAGCCTCTAAGCATTTGAATTAGCCTAAGATGCCCATACAAATATATTAATGTGCAAAATGACATCACTTTGGTGACAAGCCCACCAAATAGCTCATAAAGTATAAGACAAGCCATCCAAAATGAGGCCGAAATGATGCAACAATGGTGTAGGGCAGCCATTGGAAGGCCTAATCGAGTTCTCGAGTACCATGATGAAGAAGAGGGCTCCACGAATGATGGTAAAGGGGGTGGCCCCTTGATCTCCAAGTAAAATATCATGTGGTGCTCCAAAGTGGCTTTGGGGCACAAGTAGTGGTCTCATGGGTCTCCTGGTGTAAAATAAGCTTGTAGACTACTCTAAATGAGGACACAAAAGATGGTGCTTGCCCTCCAATGTCTCAAAGATGAGACAAACCTCCTTTGGGCCTCGGATCAACTGCCACACCTATATACAATGCTAAGCCGACTAGGGGCACTGCTGGTCCAAGTGCATCATCTCACATATAATGTGGGGCAATGAACAAGTTGCTGAAGGTGCTGAGGTTGCCCATGACATGAGATAATGCTCTATCACATGTTGGAAACCCATGGCTCTAAACCTAAGTTGCATGAAACACCGAAATGTTTGGAAGTTTCTGAAACAAGTACGACTGGAAATGCGACCCCCCAAAAATGGAAACGTCGGGAAAAACGTCATATATATATGTATGGATGTACGTAAATTTTTACACATAAATGGCATTTTAGAAGGAAAACCCAGTCTATGTTAACTCTCATAGATGATTAAATGGTTCAAAATCCAAAATTATCATTTATAAATGAGGCCTTACATCCAAGACTAAAAAATCAACCTTTATACATGAGGCTTTACATCCAAAATCAGCCGTTATACATGCATATATGTGTTGAAAATGAAAACTAACATATGCTAATGACAAGTCCAATTACATATCATATAATTCTAATCTTCATCTTCATTAACAAAAATAGAACAAGTTGTTTTTTTAGTAGAACTTGAGCGTGGATTGATTAGAGATAAATTAGTTTGTGTAGTGATTAGACATAAAATTGAGTGTTATATTAAATCTATTTTGGCCTTAGAAGAGCCCCACAACCTTCTTGGGTACGTGAGTGAGCACGCAGAAAAAGAAAAAAACACGAAAATGGGTCAAACTTTGCCAGAAATGAGGAAAAATTGGGCCATAACTATGAAATTTTCAAGAGGAAAATATTTCTACAATACTTGGTTTATTTCTCATACTTATGAGATAAGTTATTTACAAATGCTTCAGTAAATTCTGAAATAAACACATTTTCAGATCTTCACTATTGTTAAGAGCATAAGAACAAAAAGATAATTTACACCAATAGCACAATAGAAATAATCACATGAACACAGATTTTTTTGGACAATTGTCCCCGAAAAAACCCAATGTGGGAAAACTAGTGCAGCAGATGAGGGTTTTATATTTATCTTCAGAAATGGAAAGTACATTTACAAGAGTCTGATGAGCAGAGAAAAATTAGTAAACACCTGGCTGAATTTTTTAGACCTTCTAGACAATTTTCGGACCCTCAGGGTGACCTCCTTCACCCTCTGCGTCATCCAGCGTGAATTCTTTGTACAGTCCCTCTCTAGACTGCGTGATTCTGCATGGAGGGGTTCTTGCTGCTGACCAGCTCACCCTTCCCTTCACCCTCCTGAGTTCTGCTTCCCGATCACTGACTCCTCCCTCCTTTTTCTTCTCCAACCCAGCCTCTACAGACTCACCCACTGAAATCGAATTCCCTTGCGTCAGAATCGATTTCGTTCAGGTACTGAGTGTGTCCCCGGCTTAATTTCCAAATGGCCCTCAAGTCTCTTCTTATAGTCTTCTCGTTGATGAATCAACGACCAAGCTTATATCTTTAATCAATGGCTCAGATTAAAAGATGACTTGATCTTGGTCTTCTAGAATATTCACACTCTGGTCTATTAATACCCTTTAATTATTTAATTTCCCTAAGTTTATACTTAGGGTTTGCATTAAAATAATTAATTATTTTAATAAAGTCACATCCGAGTGGAATTTCCACAAACAATTTATGGTTTCTCTGGATAACTGATGTTTAAGTCTCTCTACCAAAAATGAGACTTAGAACACTTTTCGATGCTATAGAAATCAACACTCCCTCTTAGCGAGGAAAGTGTTTAAGCAAAATACCATTGTACTTCTCTGATTCTACATCATCTGTTACGCTGATGATGTCCTGGTTGCTACCCCTCATCTCTGCGCTGCTGCTTCCTGTGTTGCTGCCCTGTCATTGCAACATCCTGTTGAGATTTTGTGTATTTGGGGTAGCATCAGTTGTGCTCTAGGTCCTAAATTTGTGGAGGGACTAGAGTTCACCTGATCTACAAGACCCAGAAATGGATTTGGGAAATTTCATCTGGTTTAGGAGATATTAAATTAATTAATTATTTTAATGTATTTCCTAAGTTAAAACTTAGGAAAATAAAATAATTAAAGTGAATTTAATTAAACATGTAATGAAATTGTCTTAAGTCACACGGATCAAGCTTTCTTTTAATCTTAGCCATTGATTAAAGATTTAATCTTGGCCGTTGATTTGTCAATGAGAAAAGTATAAAGGAAAGGCTTGGGGTCCTTTGTAAATACACACAGAGGCAAAGCACTGAAGCTAAGCTGAGATTCTAGGGTAGGGTTGACTAAGAATACTCAGAAGTGCTTCAGCTGCAGAGAGGGGAATTTAGACCAAGGGGATGATCTGATCCCAGGGTCTACAATACACAAGAGGCAGAGAAGAGATCAGCTCAAGGATAACGCAGAGGAAGGCAAAGAAAGAAGACAGGACAAAGTGCAATTTTCGGTGGAAACCCTTCGGGGTTGCGCAGAGAGCAAAGACCCTTAGGGGACGCGGCAAAGGATCGCGCTGCCCATTCCGGGGTAATGCAATCCTCCGAAGGCCGCCTCGAGGGTTTGGAGGCCATCCAAGGCCGATGCAGAGGGCTTCCAAGGGCTCTTCAAAGGTCGACGTAGTGCCTTCCGTGTGGGAAGGGGCCGCCGGGGTTTCTAGGCTTCGTATCTAGTCGAGTTCGGGAAACTCGTTTGGAGGGTGGATCACCAATATTTCCGGTCCTAGACGCCCGAGAGTTGCATCTAGAGTTTTCTCTCGTCGAGTTTTCCGCATCTCGGAACCCGTAGCCGGTGGTATTCGTAAATATTTCAGCACACAGAACCCCCAGTTAGCCTGTGAGACCTAAGCCCTATTACTGTTTTCGTACGATTTGTCCATAAATAACTATGTCACTTTGTCAATGTGTGCATGTGCTTATTCTAGATCTGAATTGGTAGAGATCTGTTATGTGTTTCACTTCAATGTTAACTTGAATTTATTCAGTTGATAACTTATATAAGTAGGAGGAGCATAATAAGATTAACAGTAATAATTTCTGCATAAGGGCAGACTCGTAATCTCACATGGTATCGAAGCAATTGCGGTATCTGTAGGTCACCAATCGAAGATTTCAGATCCACCACAGTAAAGCAATGAAAGGCAAAGCGCGGAAGTAGTTCTCAAGGACAAGACAGTTTTCTGTGGCCACCCACCGTAGGGGACAAGGATGTTGCCTGGGCTGTCGTGTCCCAGCAAGCCCACGCAATCATCGCGCAGGTGCCCGAACAAAGGCCGTTGGTTGGGTCCGAAGCCGCCGAGTGATTCGTATCCGAACTGCCGCATCCAAAAAAGTTGCAGAAATTCAGAAGAGCTAGTGGAGTTAAAATTCTGAAGTTTTCAGATTTTTAGCCTTAACACAAGTGACAAAGATTGGGAAGAGATTAGCTTCTCAGAGAGTTTCTTGCCAAAGGAAACTTGCAGTTTGATCAGAGGATCGAAGAAGTTGAATCATAGTTGATTTGGTAGATTTCCAACGAGGGAAATCAAGTGTCAGAGGAAGCAGAGGATGCCTAATTCGTAAAGGACCCTAGATCCAGATCTCTAGTATAGAGAGGAGGAGCTTTGACACATTTTGAGCAGATGGCTCCTCATGGATTGTGTGATCAGGATAGGCTAGAGGGCCTCTCAAACTTTTCAGTGTGGAAAGCAAGGATCCTGATTGTCCTTGAGGCATACGGTCTAAGAGACCATGCAGAGCAGACTCTGGCTACACCGAAAGATGCGGATCTCCTACGGAAGCATAAGGAAGCTGCTGGGCATGCCAAGCAACTGATAATGGACAGTATCAAGGACCATATTGTACCACACGTAGTTGAGAAGAGGACAACTAACGAGATGTGGAAGGACTTGACTTCCCTGTATGAGGGAAAATCAGTCCAAAGAAAGATGTTGTTGGAGGCCCAAATGAGGTCTTTCATGATGACCAAGGGAGAAGACATCGAGCATTTCCTCTTCAGATTGCAGTCAATTAGGGATCAGCTGACTGCAACGGGTGCAACTGTAGATGATGTAGTGATAGTCAAGATTGCCCTCAATGCAGTCACGAATGAGTGGGAAACCTTTGTCCAAAGTATCTTGGGCAGAGCGGACCTCCTAGATTGGGACAGCTTGTGGTCAATCCTGCGGCAAGAAGAACTACGCAGATTCACCAAGAAGCAGCACAACCTTGGGTTGAGCAAAGTAAAGAAGGAAGAGGAGGAAGATGCAGCCTTGGCATCAAAGAAGCAGCCGAAGAAGAAGAAGAATCTTTCAAAGGTCAAGTGCTTCCAGTGTGGCGAAATGGGACATTTTGCCAGCCATTGTCCAGAAAAGAAAAAGGACAAGGAATCATCTTCTTCCAAAGCAATGGTGGCAGATGATGTAGCCATGAGTGCTCATGAACCATGGAGGTGGGGTGACATGGACATGTAGAGGAGCTACATGGAAGTAAGGCGGGATCCTTGAGCAGCTCATCTCTTCGATCACAAGTGAGCTACAACAGCCTTAAGACAGTAGCAGGACAAGTGGAGCAGTGGGTGCATAGATCATAGATGAAGCAGAAGCAGAGGCAGATCTAAAGACTTGGACGAGCAGCGCAGAGCAAAATAGCAGTAGCGTAGAAGCAGTAGCAGCGCAGAGGCTGATGTGACTTCAACAACACAAAGCAGTGCTGCTTACGCAGTGCAGAGCTGCAGCAGCGCATAAGAGCTTCAGAAGGACAACGCAATGCAGCAGCAGTGTGATGGATTTCAGCATAAGGAGATGATGTGACTTCAGTAGCGCAGAGGGAGTCTGATTATGCAGGAAAAGCTGTAGTTGTGCATTGTTCTTTAGATGCCAGCACAAATCTGTAGCCTATGGAGCTTCAGTGATGGGCATGCAGCCCATCAGACTTGCTTGTCAAAGATTGGGCAGGAGATTCAGTTGTTTCTCTCAACAACTAAAGTTGCAGTGCAGCAGATCAGCAGTGGCAGTGCTATGAGCAGCACAGGTGCAACATATTCAGAAGGAGCTGCAGTACAGTGGTTGCAGTGATAGTGGCAGAGTCATGGGCAACAATACAGAATGGCAGCAACAGTGCAGAGTTGAGTGGCGGGAGGCCAAGCTTCAGCAGCACAAAACCGGTACTCAAAGTCATGTAATGCATAGTGTTAGGTATTGCTAGAGCACACCCTTGATGCTAAGAGGGAGTGTTGAGATTTTGTGTATTTGGGGTGGCATCAGTTGTGCTCTAGCTCCCAACTTTGTGGAGGGACTACAGTACACTTGATCTACAAAACCCAGAAATGGATTTGGGAAATTTCATCTGGTTTAGGAGATATTAAATTAATTAATTATTTTAATGTACTTCCTAAGTTAAAACTTAGGAAAATAAAATAATTAAAGTGAATTTAATTAAACATGTGATGAAATTGCCTTCACACGGATCAAGCTTTCTTTTAATCTTAGCCATTGATTCAAGATTTGATCATGGTCGTTGATTTTTCAATGAGAAAAGTAGAAAGGAAAGGCTTGGGGTCATTTGTAAAGACACACAGAGGCAGAGCACTGAAGCTAAGCTAAGATTCTAGGGCGAGGTTGCTAAGAATTCTTAGAAGTGTTTCAGCTGCAGAAAGGGGAATTTAGACCAAGGGGATGATCTGATACCAGGGTCTAGAATACACAAGAGGCAGAGAAGAGTTCAGCTCAAAGGTAGCGCAAAGACAGAAGCAGCAATAGCAGGGACAGTGCAATTTTCAGGAAACCCTTCAGGGGTTGCGCAAAGACCCTTAGGGGCAACATAGTGACTGCGTCACCCATTCTGGGGTAACACAGTCCCTTCCGAAGCAGTGCTGAGGGTTTGGAGGCCATCCAAGGCTGACGCAGAGGCTTTCAGGGGCTTCAGAGGCTGACGCAGTGCCTTCCAGGGGCAACGCTGGGGTTTCTAGGCCTAGATCTGGCTGAGTTCTGTAAATCCTGTTTGAGGGTGTGGATCAGTAAGTAGTTTTGGTCCTAGATCAGCCAAGAGCTATAGATCTAGAGTTTTCTCTGTCGGGTTTTCCAGATCTGGAACCCGGAGTTGTGTATTCAAAAATATTATTAATAATAGAACCCTCCAGCAACCAACGACCAGTTTTCCCACATTGGGTTTTTCCGGGGACAGTTTGTCCAGAAATAATTGTGTCACTTTGTCAATGTGTGGATGTGCTTATTCTAGATCTGAATTGGTAGAGATTTGTTATGTGTTTTGCTTTGATGTTAACTTGAATTTATTCAGTTGATAACTTATATAAGTAGGAGGAGCTTAATCGGATTAACAGTAATAATTTTTGCATAAGTGTTAAGATTCAAAAATTTGTACACATTCGCACTGCAGCTCCCTTTTCTTCTGAAGACCACCTTTCCTCTAGTGGAAGGGGTTCTCGACCATCCCCATCTTCTCTCTAAAGTAAGTGAACTTGATCTTACTTAGAGCCTTTGGGAGGACATTCGCCACTTGTTCGCCCTAGAGTGTATCGCAACTCGTATCGGCTCCCTCTCGATTGTCAGCCCCTGATAAAGTGACATCGAATGTCAATGTGTTTCGACCGGTCATGAAACACAGGGTTTTCAGAGAGCTTAATGTAGCTCTGATTATTGCACATAATCCCGGTT
>JAXQQM020093183.1:0-102114 GCA_034641835.2 Pinus albicaulis | reverse complement strand
TTATTTTAAATGAGAAAAGAATCTTTCTACCAAGAGCTTTTGAGGTGTTTATGTGGAGTTTTTGTTTGCACATGGCTTGGAAAATAAATGTAAGTGGAACTCAAGTAAGGAAAGGCCATCGCCATAAGCAGAAGGAAAGGAGTCTTGGGCAATACAAAAGCGGGTCTTTGAAAGGGCCTGCTATAAAGTGGGAAGAATTTTGATTATTGGGAAACCACAATGAAGATGTTTTTTTAAAAGATATATGAAATTTAATAAAGAATAGATTTCAATAATTAGTTCATGTAACAACATATAATGCATTGACAAAAGAAGAAAGATATTTGTTGAGATATAATGATAAGAAGGACTCCAAAGCCATTCTCTACATATTCCAGGCAGTGCATGAGAGTATTTTTACAAGGATTTCAGCAACAACAAAGTCCAAGAAAGCATGGGAAATTCTTTAGATAACATATCAAAGCATGGAAATGGTGAAGACAAAAATATTGAAAATGTTAAGAATATATTTTGAAACAATATGTATGAAGGATTTTGAGAAAATAGACTCATCTTTTACACAATTTATTGGAGAGGTAACTCAAATTAGATCTCATGGTGAGACACTTGAAGAAAAGAGAATAGTTGAAAAAATTATAAGAATTTTATCGACAAGTTTTTATTCAATTGTTGTGGCCATCAACAACAATTAGGATCTCTCATAATTTTCAGTGGATGAGCTTCATGCCTCACTTATTTCTCATAAACATAGGTTGGGAAGAATGAAAAATATTTCATTGGAACATGCTTTAAGGACACAAGTATTATTTGGTAAGGGAGAGGAGGAAGAACATCAAATTCCATAAGTAGAGGAAGAATTTCACACAAAGTTGGAAGAAGTAGCCCTTCAAGCTCAAGTGTAAGAGACAATAATCAAAATCCAAGTAAAAATTCAAGCCAAAATCAAGAACAAGGTCAAAGGTATGATAAATCTCAAGTTCAATGTCATTATTTCAAAAAGTATGGTCATTATGCAAGTGAATGTAAAAAGAAACAATATGACCTTAGTAAATCAAATGAAAATTTTTCAAAATAAAATTAAAACCAAGGTAATATATTTTTAGCTTGCTATGTAGCACCAGAAAAGCAAAAGGATGTATGTTTATAGTAATGTTTTCTAATTTGCATAAAGTATAAAATCAGAAGTTACATTAGGAACTGATAACAAAGTGTCAATGATGGGTAAAGGAAAATTCAATATTGTAACCAAGAAGGGGGAGAAGTATATTTAAGGTGTGTATTTTGTTCCAGGTTTAAAGCACAATCTACTAAGTATTTGAGAACTTATGCAAAAGGGGTACAGTACGGTATAAATTTCCAGGTAAGCAGCTAATTACAAAAGTTCAAATGAAAAACAATAAAATGTTTCCCCTAAAGATAAAACCATATTTGAAGGTAGAAGGTGCGCAAGAACAACTGTCAATGAATCCATAAGAAGATGAAAGAAAAATTATAGCAGTTACACAAAAACAAATTCAAGGTTAGATAAAACGTGAAAGTTATTTATGGCATCTAATATTTGGGAATCTCAAATTTGGAGGTCTAAATATACTACACGGGAAATTAATGGTAAATGGTTTTCCACTTATAGAAAAACCATAGATATTATGTGAAGGATGCATCTTGGGAAAACAACATAGAGAATAATTTCTAGTAAGAAAGTCAATAAAGCTAAATGCACCATTGAAAATTGTCCATTCAAATTTATATGAACCAATATACACCATCAATTGGAGGAATTTATTATTTATTGACATTCATATATGACTATACAAGGAAGACGTGGATCTATTTTCTGAGACATAAAATGAAGTGTTTGAGTGCTTTGAAAAATTCAAGGCTCTTGTTAAAAAACAAAATGGGCACTACAACAACCTTTGATAATTGATAGAGGCGGTGAATACATCCCAAATGAATTCCTACATTTTTGCAGGCCAGAGCATGAAATTGATAAACAATTTACAACAAGGTACACGCCTCAGCAAAATAGTGTCACAGAAATTTAAAAAAATAAGGCTCTTATGAAAATGGCGAGGATCATGTTAACGGAAAAACATTTGACAAATGATTATTGGGTTGAAGCTATAACTTGTTCAACTTATATTATAAATAGATGTCTAGCCAAAAGTGTAGGGAATATGGTTCCGACATAAGCACGGTGTGGAAGAAAACATAATGTCATTCATATGAGAGTATCTGGATGTGTGTCTTATGTAGATGTCCTAGATCACTTAAGAAATAAAATGGAAAGAAAGGAGGAGAAACGCATATTTTTTGGCTATAGTGATGAATCCAAGACTTATAAGATCTAAAATCAAATAATAATAAAATATATTAATCAACATAGATGTATAGTTTATAGAAGAGAAAGCATAGGATGGAAGTTTGGAGAAGACATTTAATGTGGCAAAAAGTTTACAGCAAGAAGATAAAGAGGAATTAGCAACAACAATTAATTCTTCAATGGTGACTCCTCCTACACATATTCAAGCTCAAAAAGGTATTCCTCAAGTGACATTGTCAACAATCAATATGAAAATGTCGCACATTCAAGAAAATACCCTTCCAAATGTGCAACATATATCTACAACTCCACATTCTCCAAGTTAAACATCAAGTGACACATCCAATCCATCTTTGGCAAGCACGAGAATACAAAAATTCAGAAATTTGAGTTAGATTTATGAACAAAATAAAGGTGAAAGTAGCACGAGTATGAAATCTCTTTTTGCCTTGTTTTCTCATGTAGATGATCCAATTAATTTTGAAGATGCAATCAAGGAAGAAAAATAGGTAGAAACAATGGATGAAGTGTTGGAAACCTTAGACAATACTAAGAGGGGGGCTAAATCAGTATTGTGCTCTATGATAAATTTTACCAATTTTTTCTATATTACACAAATCTAGATTCATTCATTTACTAACTAGGAGCACCTTAAGCATTAAAAAATCATAACATATGAACCATATGACTAACGATTGATTTTATTTGACTATGTTTATATATGTTTGACTCATATATATATATCTATATATATATATATAAACCCAGTACTATAAACTCTAGATATTAAAAACCATATATTGTAAACCCAAATATTAAACACTCATATTATAAACTCAATATTATAAGCGCTAATATTAAACCCTAAATTAATAATATTATATTTATTTAATTAAAGTAATAAATTATTTTCATTTATATAATTTTACTAAGTTATTATTTATAAAATGTAATTATTGTTTTTGCAATTTTTTTTAAATTTAAAAACAAAAACAAGAATCGCTTTAATCTCTATAATCAACAAAATACCAAAATGTTCCTCAATCATAATAGATTACTCTTAAACCAATATTATCCATTTTGGCCCAATTAAAGAAATAGTTTTAACAAGGTTTATATGTTTTAATAACATTTATATAAATTTGAACCATGTTTTAAAAAATATTAACTTGAAAATATAAATCAATGAAATACAAATCGCATTCATGGTTTCTTTATCATATTGCATTGATTTTTTTTTAAGAGTTATGCTTTAAAATCTATTTATATAAATCATTTATGCTTTTTATATCCTTTTTTTTTTTTATCTTGGTTTTAAATTTTTTTTTTATTAAATCACTTTTATTATTGTCTGTGTTGTTGGAAATATATTACGCATTCAATAATGTGTTGACCATTCATTAATGTCAAAAATAAACCAACAATGTGTAAAAGTGACATTGGAGAATTTTTTTTGTTTTTTTTTTTAAATTTTATTTATTTAGGTTGTAATTGGTTGAGAGGGATGGAGTCTTATTTAGCAATGATGACTTCTGCCACCAGATTGTACGCTTGCTCTTGTTTTTATTATCTATGATGTACAATGAGTAGTATTTTCCATATTTTTGTACATAGCTTGGGAATTAGGAGCAGAAAACAACTTTAATATTTTATGAATCTTTACACAAATTTCTATGTAGTGCCCCTCCTTGTCTTATCAAAACTCAATAAAGAATTTCCTTCACACAAAGTAATTCTTGCTAAGGGTTGAGTTAATCTCTTTCAACGTGAAGGCCATGGTTGGGAGTCAGGGTTATCTCCCTTCACATGTTGTCAAACAAAAACAGGGTCCGACCTCTGACTAATCGGGGTTAGGTTTCTATTTCATCTTCCAGCTCACATTTATTCCTCCATTATAACTTCTGACGCACCTCTGACTGGTTCAATAGTGACTAAATGGTAAGGTTTGGCTTGTTTATTTATTTATTACCTCCATGTGTTAAATGCAAACCTTCATTTGGAGTGGTTATGTGAAACTGTGGAATATGAATAGTTCGAATGCAAGTTTAGAGTCAAACCCAACTATGGTTGGCCTTCTTCTACTACATGCCCTTTACTTTGGATGACCGACTACCAACTATCAAAGTCGTTCATTTTCCATGTAGCATCAGGTCATTGGTGGAGGTGGTAGTAGTTGGAAGTATAAAATTGCAACACAATTGTATATCTTCTGCATGACATTGGATCAGTGGCCCAGGTGGTAATATATCATTGTAAAAAAATCATTCATCTTCCATGTGGAATAAACTTAGTTGCATAGGCGGCAGTAGTGAGTTAACAGATCAGCCGGGGTTGGACCTATCCATCAACACGCCCAATTTTGTTATTTCTTCATTGATGCACCAACCTGCTTGACCTAGGATATACAGACCGCATGACAGTGACCCTGAATACATTTAAAATATTAATATATAGTTGTTTGATATATATATATATATATATATATCGTGGAAGCATAACATTGTAACAACGTTGTTCATCTATGTGAAATGCCAGTCAGCGTTAACCTTGTCCATTGGTGCACCTAGTTTTGTTATTTCTAGGCCTAACCCCCACCCTCCAACCAAGTCAGGGTCAATCCCCTTCATTGGTACATATTTCTTCTTGAAGGAAGCATTGTCCGGATGTCAACTAAATTTACAATATTAATATATAATAGTTTGAAACACACACACACACACACACACACACACACACACACACACATATATACCGCGTGGCAATGACTTAGTGACCAACATGGAAATATGGCATTGTCACAACGTCATTCATTTTCCACATGGTATCAATTTAGTGGCACATCTAGTAGTAGTTATTAGTATATAATTGTAACACATGTGTTTATCTTCCACATGGCACCAACTCAATGGACCACGTGGCAGTGTAGCATTGTAATAAAATTGTTCATTTTCCACGTGGCAACGGGTCAGTTGTGCAGGCGGCAGTAGTAAGTTGACAAGCTTGTCAGGGTCTATCTTATCCATCATTTTTCCTAGTTTTGTGATTTACGGGCCATACCCCCGACCTCCAAAGTAGTCGTGTCCAATCCCCTTCATTGGTATACCACGTGGTAGTATAAAATTGTAACAACATTGTTCAGTCTACCCTATCCATTCACGTGCCCAAATTTGATATTTCTAAGCCCGACTCTTGAACTTTTACCTAGTTGGGGTCAATATTTTTTCATTGGTACATGAACCTGCTTGACCCGTGTAGAGTCTTGACCCTGACTAAGTTTAAAATATTAATACATAATATTTTGTAATATATGTGTGTGTTTGTGTGTGTGTGTGTGTGTGTGTGTGTTTGTGTGTGTGTGTGTGTGTGTGTGTGTGTGTGTGACATGGCAGTGATTTAGTGGCCTACATGGAAGTGACTCAGTGGCCCACATGGTAGTAGTTATCTCAAAGGCTAGTCAGGGTCAACCCTGTCCCTCAACATGCACAGTTTTGTTATTTTAGGGCCCGACCCCCGACCCCCAATGCTCTATTGTTCTTCTCATCTCAGGAAATTTTCCTCAATCCATGTCACTCCTTGTTCCGACACATAGTGATAGGGTGATTCCTAGGCATTCAATACAAATTTTCCACAACTAGGTCATTGTTAGGCTCGATGGATACTTATCATCCCATTAGAGATATAAGAATTCATTCTGAGCTAGATTATATGCAATGCAACTTTGTGTAGGATGTTATTGTGGTTCGATTAAGGAGGTATTGGCAAGTTATGAGTAGTTCATTGGATCTTAGATCTGGTGAATTTTATCAAGTCTTTCTCCCTTCTTGCGTGCACTACCCATACATAGTGGATTTATCTATGGATTGGCTATAATGGTTGGCAATCGACTCGACCTATGTCATCGTCCTTATAAAATTATAACGAATGACTAATGCATCCACTGGTGCTATCCCTCCTAAGCCTATGATAAGGCTACTCATTTTGAGTCCATCAAGTTCTTAGAGTAAACAAAATGACACAGGGATGTTGGCATTCGATACACAAATGGGGAATTCTCTCGAGGATTCAAAAATTGGCATCAACTGTATGGACATGGGTTCACTGGTGAGCTCTTGGTCTATAAAAATTTGTTTCTTGGGGACAAGTAATTCCAAGAAGGTCGCCCCCATCCAAGAACTTATTGTATGTTGAATGGTTTCCTACTCTCTTACCAATAAGAAGGATGTGCTACATATTGTTCATGGTGGGATGACTTCATATACTAGTCAACTCAGTCTTGAGGTACTACGCAATGTAAGGCTTTTGGCCTCAGGAAGTTCAAAAAAAATGCAATGCAATTCAATTCCTCCCATGAGGTTGTGCCCTACCCAAGAGATTACATTCCACCACAGGCTACACAAACCCTCATGTGGAGTTATAGTCTAAAAGTTAAGAGATAAGAATATCTTCAACATTCCTAATAGACGTTTTCATTTTGTAACACAGGATTGTTGCGCTCATTAGCTCACAGAATGGGTTGACAGTTTGTCCTCAATGTAACCTATTAATTTCAATAAGAGAATTCCTTTATTAAACATTGTATTAGTTAGTTCAGGTTTCCTTAGACTCTCTAAATGCTTCCGCACTTTGAAATTTATACTATTATTAATTATTTTTTATATTTCTATTTATTTTTAAAAATAAATTAATTTTTTTATATGCTACTTTGTAAATTTATCATAGGTAATAAAATTTCCAAAACCATTAGTTAACATGAACACTATTGTTTTGGTATAGAATTTATTGCCATAAATTCTTATTGTTATTACATTTCTTAAAATAATAATTTTATATTTTTATTATAAATTACATATAAATTATTTAAGGTTCCAATGAGTAAGGATTTTAAAATCTACAACGATTAGACTTTGCATGCTTAATGTTGTAAATAGAGGAAATATTGCATTAATTACACATTGTAGCTCCTTCAGTGAGCCATTATTAATTGTTTGTACAAAATCCCAAGGAAATTTAATATAACAACACCTTTCTAGTAATAGCCTCATTTTGGGATATAACAACCATAATTCTCCAAAGAAAGTCAAGGGTCACGACTGCTCTCCTTTCACCAAATTGTTTCATTACCCATTCTAGAGTTCTGATTATGCAGGGCAACAAGTCCATATGTTCACTTATTTTGTTTTACCACTAATTTATTATTGACAGCTACCCACAAATATTCATGCTAATATAATTATAATCATAATAATAATAATAATAACCAAATATTGATTTTTATTTTTTTTTAATATGGATTGTATTGTGATGTTCACTGAGTTTTATGGAATCTTATGCATTGAAAGAAATTATCTACAAATTCAAAATTTGATAGAATTTTGTGTGCAAATTTGTGAAAGTTGTTGCAATTGAATCTATACCGTGCAAAGGAACTATCAATTAAGTATGTGACTATCCTAGTTTGAGTTTTTTGAAATACAACATACTGATTCATTAATACTCGGTAGGATATTCACTCTTAAAACTTATCTAAAGAGATGAGCGATTTGAAAAAATAAGTTAAAAATGACATGCACATATCACGAGCATACATGTTTTACAAATCGGGTGATTCCATGTGGATAATACTTATGAGTCCCAAGGGAAACAGGTTGTGACTCGGGGTTTACTGGTGTGTGATTTCTTTTAACGCACATGAATCATTATCAAGCCCGACTATAATAAAGCATGATTGTGGGTCCCACTAGAACAGGTCGGGAATCGGTCTTCCTTCTCCCCCTTTTTATTTTTTCGGACTTGCACCTCTCGCTATCGACTAATTGATGGGCCCATAGAATAAGGTCAAGAGGAGGGGTCTCTGTTAGCTAAAATTTAAAAAAAAATTGTAAATATTAGAAAACAAAAATATTTTTTTTTAGTTTCTTAATTATATTTATTTACATTTTGATTGGTTCATAACACTTTTCATCTTATTTCACAATGATATTTGTGCTGCCAGATCATCTGTTTGGAGGAGTGTTAAGTTAATACAATGTATGGTGAGAAAGGTGGAAAACCATCATATCGTCTCTTTGCAACGGTGTTGATTTAATACAATGCATGATAAGGACCATGTGTTATCATATTTATTATTTTGTAGATTTCTTGAGACATACGAGCATAACAAAAATTTAACATTTTATGAATCTTTAAAAAAATTTCTATGTAATTCCCCTCCTTATGCATGTCATGGTCAGGAGGTAGGGTTAGCTTGCTTAATGCATTTTCAAATGAAAACAGGGCCCAACCTCTGACTAGTCAGGGTCAGTGACCTCCTACAACTAGTCCCACTGGAATAGGTGAGGAGGTCGGGCCTGAAATTTCGTAGGGAGTCGATCCTCCTTCTCCCTATTTTCATTTTTTGTCCATGCACCTCAAACTAATACTAATTGTTGGGCCCACATCTTCCTACGAACCAAATTTACTTTAATTCCGACTATGAGGTTCGTTCAACAGTCCTTTTGGTCTACAAGAACTGGCCACTGGCTTCCCCTTTATTGAACTCGTTAAGTATATCAAGGATCCTTTTGTAGTATTGGTACGAGAAGTTGAACATATGATTATTTATGAACACTTTTCATCTTCTGAGATCTGACCTCTCGACCTAACAATTCCTCCAACCCTCTTCCCTGGACCTTGCCTCGACTCGGTTTTGAGTCTCCGTCAAAATTGGTAAATCTATTTAAGTTTCTCAAAGTACCTCTAATTCTTCGATTGCCTGAATTTGGGTCCTATGACGACGAATAAAATAATATTTTTTGTCGACTTGAGTTCCTTTTATTATTCTTAAATTCTTCTTGTTTTATTCTAATAAAACAAGTCATTTTTCTAGTTTCCTGGTAGCTTTTAAATTGAGGTTTTCCCAATCGCAACGTTGATCTTGCCTCTCTTTTTGAAAAATAATTGAGAGTTATTTTCACATTATTTTTAATTTTGTTACATGTCATCCGAATTACAAAACTCGATGTCCCAATCTTTCAAAACCTTGCATTTCCAGTTAAACCTCCTTTGTCAGTTGTTCTCTAAAACCATAGCTCGAAACCTGAACTTCAACCAGAATTGCAAAAGTTTCTCTACAGCCTGCAACTTCTAGTAAGTTTTGATATTTCAAAAGGTTTCTTTTTATTCAATTATACTGGTCTTCATAAAAAACCTTAATTATTTATTTAATTTCCCATATATGCCACAAAATGGGAAAAAATAATAAATTTGTGCTTCAAGGCGAATTCAACAGATTAAAGAATGGCTTAAATAGGAGGAAGCTCTAGAACTAGGAATTTATAATTTGAACTCAATTTTGATTTTTGACACCACTTTCAAAATGCAAGATGAAAGTACGATGAAATTGGAGGAAATTTATAAATTATTTGAGAATAGGGAGTGGCTAAAGTCAAAAAGTTCTAGTAAGGAGAAAAATGTACATTATGAGAACACTAGAAGGACATAATTACACAAGGTTGTTGTTAGGGTTAAAATCCTTCCTTATTATGACATGATACCATGGATTTGGGGTCATATTGGCCTTCATACACACACAATTACAAATTATAATAGGAATTGATTAGCATACTAGAGGTCAGACACCCTTTCAACAATTTATAAGCTCAGTTCTCCTGAACTCTTCTTTTCTTCTAAGTTTCTTGATAATTTCAACAACAAAAATTTTAAACAAGTGGAAAATGTTATGATAAATTGATTGAAGACTAGATGCAGGAAGAGAGAGAGGGGTTCAAACTGAAATCATCTAAGGATTGCCTTGTTATTATTTTCAAAAGTCCTTTTAGGATCATCGTCAAAATGATGTTCATATTATATTGCGAAAAGGACCATCAGCATTCCAAAACTCAATGGTTTTCATTGATTTAGATGATCCACCATGACTCAAATTGTTTCAATTGGGTTGTCATTCTCTCTTAAAAATTGACAGATGCTTTGAAGTTGGCAATTTCATGCCCTCCACGCTATGAACACATTTCTTGAATGTCTACTTATCTATTTGAAATTGTGATTGCCTATGTCCTATTTCCTATCATGAAGTGGAATTATCCCACTCACAAAGCTGCCCATTTAAAATTATGCTTCAATATTATCGGAAATTAATTATAAATTTCATTTTATGACATTTTTAATTATGTAATGATCCCTCTATAGGAATTCATCTTTGGTATTGCTCCTCCAAGGATTAGCCAAGAGATGAAAGAGGCACTTAATCAAATAGGAGATTCGTTCATTGAAGAGTTGTTTTACTATACCAGAATATATGGGTGTGAGGATGGTCTACATGTATTGCCAAGCTACATTCCTGGAATAATTTCTCTTAGAGAAGTAGCAAATCAAACAACATTAAATGGCCAAGCATGAAAGATGAGGAGACTTCATAAGAAGTTTTGGCCAAATTTTCCAATTATGTTTGGAAGAATAAAATTGAAGGACAAAGGTCATACATTCAAGGAAGCTTAGGAACTTAACAATCTCTAGTTTCACTCATTTACCACATTTTGATTATGACCCTAGTGGAATAATAAATTATCATTATAATTATGTAAGCTGTATAAAAACTTTTACACATCAAAGTCCTTTGTATTATTTTTTCATAAACAATGATAGCTTTTATCAAGTGATTGAAAGAGGAAAACTAATGAGTGTTAAGGATAGGGAAAAACGTTAGGAATTTAGAGAAAACACTTATGAATATTTTCTTAAACAAAAAATTATCTTGTATTATATTCCAATTGAATATTTGAAATATCTTGAATTTCTTAAAGTTAATTTTACTTTGCTTATTTTAGAACCAACATTTTCTTCTAAGCGGTTTCAAAAAATACAAATTGAATATAGGCCTAATGTTTTTATTACAGTCCAAGAATTAGCAAGTCCAGAGGCTAACGAAGATGTTGATGTTGAAAAACAACAACAAGGTCACGTCATTAAAGAAAGCATGATAATAATAAAGGTTAATGACCAGAAACAAGAAGCGTAGCAACAAGTAACTAAGGACAATGTCTTACCCAAAGACATTATTGTCCTTGGTCCTCTTAAGGAAACCACCTAAGAAAGGCTTATAGTCCAAAAAAATGATGAAAAAATTGAAGAGATGGAGGTTGATAAAAAGGATGAACAATAAATTTTTCATTCAACAGTTACAAAGAGTGTTGATAAAGAGATAGATTCAATTGAAAAACATAGTAAAACCACTGAACTTTTAATATCGGAAACAACCCCCATAGTTTCCTTAACTCCCATCTCCACAAAAATTCCTCTAACTTCATTTCTTTTTAGTCATGTCACTCAGATGGAACTAGTATCTAAAACTATTCCATATTTAACTAAATATTATTTCAATACATAAACAAACTCCATTGTAAGAAGGGTAAAGAAGAGGAAACTTGACACCCTTGAAACAATTTCTGAACATAGTTGGCAGCTACAGAAATCTGAAGAAACTTGACAAGCCTTTGGAGAATTTATTAAAAGTCAACACTATCATGTCAGAGAACTTGGAGCATCTTATAAAAGTAAGTTGCAAATAATTAAAGAGCTAGAATTGGAAATCGAAAAGAGCAAAACATTTAGTGAAGAGAGTTCGCAAGATCGTTCTGCAAACTTGGTTGGAGGTTTTACAATTGAAAGAGCCAACTTACAAAGTCAGTTTGAAATTAAATTGAATGAATTAGAAATCAATCATTCCTACCACATCAAGAAAATTAGAAAGGAAAATGAACAAGAAAAGCATATATTGAAATAAGAAGATCAAAGTAAAATTGAAGTTATAACTGCAAAACTAAAAGAAAAAAATGAAATTGTGCAGTCTCAAGTGAAACATGATAATGATGCTAAATAGAGTCTGAATGTATTCAAATAATAGGCAATTTAGGTTAACAAATACTAAAAAAATATCAAGCTAGATTCTAAAAAATAATGGATTAAATTTGTATACTTTATCAGGATATTGTGAATCTCAATGAAACTATTGAATATTTTGTTGAATAATATAGAAGTGTTAAAGCAATAATTCTCCAATGGGAAAATTGATTACAACCTCAACACATTCCTAAAACCACTAAGAAGGACAAGAGACTCATGTATGCTTCATTAAGCCGCAGAGAATCAGAAGCAAAGTAAATCCAAGTGTGGACCAAGAAATCGATTGACCATTGCATCAAGTTATGGGAGACTAGGATAAATTTCATTCAATAAATTGATCTTCCTAGATCCAAACCAATAAGGGAGACAATCATAGGTTATTTGAACCAACAATAGAAAAATATTGCCAAATAGAAGATCTAAGAAAGATGATTGAAGCCGAAATTTGGACACAAAAAAATTTCCAAAAGTTTCTACAATTTCCTTTTGAACAAAAGAAAAGGTTTATCCAGAATTTAGTGTTAATTTTCCATGTCAACATTGTTCATTTCCATCAAATTCACTTTTCTGCAATTTCTTAGGTTCTTACAGATTGGGTAAACTTTATCCAAACAAACGCTTTTCATCTTATCACCGTTTAATATAAGGAGTATAAAGATGAAGAGGAAGTTTGAAAGAGTTTTCCACTCTTTTTTGGGAAATTAGCATTAGATAAGGACAATATTTCAATTTTAGTATCATTGTTGACTAAAGAAAATTTTGAAGGTTTTGTAATTATTTTAGTACTTATATGGCCTCTTACATTAGTGTAAGAGTTGATGAGTTGTGGAACTGAAGACCTGCATTCTATAATCAATTTTTGATGTCAGGATTTTTTGAAGATGAAATTCAACATTGAATATGTTTATGAATTATGTGTCTGCTGTCTTATGATCATTTTAATTAGTTAATAGATGCATGTGGTATTCATTTTCTAACATTATTCATATTGAGCTTTGATTGAGTCTTGTGATATTTTGTTAACATTTCATAAGATATGTTGCAATGTATTTTTACTATCACAAAAAAATTATGAACTATTTGTTGTTCATGTTTTTATTTGATGGTGAAATTTGAAATCAAAAGAGTTTTCATTGTACTTTTAGTTTAACATCTTCTTTAGAAACATCTTGTGTGGCTAGCTAGAATAGGATTCCACTGATATTCAAACACACATAATATTTTCTCTTAAATATTATGTTTGTATGAAACCCTCATCGCACCACCTTCTTTTTTCTTTGTTCCATCAAATCAAAATTATTGTGCATCAACAATAGTTTGTATTATTTTTTGTAGATAAGTGTATGTACACACATATGTCATATATTGTTACACTGAAATTTGTCACCATGACATTTTAGTGCTCCCTTGAAAGTATACAATATCAAAGTTCCCAAAGTCAAGCCTTGAAATTAAGAGAAAAGCTCATAAAAGCCTTAAAACTCTGGTACCGCACTTTCTCCTAGTTTTTCCTGTGGTCCCGCACTTTTTGGCTATAAATCCTGCGGAGTCAAACACACTGTCTATTTATTAAAAGTGTGAACCCTTGTAAAAGATTAAAAAAGGCGCAAGTAAAATCTCGAAGCTCAGTTTAAGTCATTTTTGGAAGCTTCTAGAAACATTCCTGCGGTGGAAAGATCGCTCCTTTCATGTTCATGCATCCCATCCAATAAGGATCTAACCCCTTGATGTAAGGAACTAATCCCTTTGAAGAAGGACTCTATCCCTTCTTGTATGGAGCTGTAACCTCCTCTTCTCCACTATAAAAAGAGGCATAGGGCAGCCTCAAGGGGTTACCATTAATGAATTGAAGTTTTAGTATTGTCGGAGGCGAAGTGCTGTTGAAGCTTAGACCCTTTTAGTTGAGATTTCATGTGGGAAGGACTACATACCTGTATGTATCTCGGTTGGAAGAGTGCAAGGATGATCTGAGTAAAGGAAACGCCTGATCCAGACCCCAGGAGGACCTGTACAACATCAAGGAGGACACGGTTGTAAGGCTCTTCCTTATTTAAGTTAATACAAATAAATCCGTTTTTCTCAATAAGCTGTCAATTGATTGTTTATTTTATGGATTCCTTGATCACCATAATGGATATGATTTATGAATATATGCTATGCAGGTGCTATTTGATTTTTTCTTGTTTATGATTGCAGATATTCGAAGGGAACTCTTTCGAGCGATTGAAGGACTACTACTACGAACAAGCGTTGGATCAAAGGTAGGATCGTTAAACCTTTATATCATTTAATTATAAATCGCAATATATCTAGAGAAAGATAGTTTTATTTCTCCGTTTGTTGCTAGATTTTCATAGGACACTTGGGAGGTCTGTCTTGTCCGCAAGAATGACTAATCCTTCCAACAAAATGGCGACTCCGTTGGGGATGAATTTGAGCTTTGATTTCTCTTACTTTTGATTTATGAACTTATGTTTCCTAATTTTTATTGATTTATATTGGCTTGGGTAGTTAATCCCTGTAGAATCCTTGAGAACTTTTTGAGAATTTTTTGGTTTTTTCTCTTGTTTTCTTGTGTCCGTTCTTTTCCTTTTGAGACAGTGCGGGTATTTCCGCACTTTTCCTGTACCCACAGTGCGGGACCGCACTGGATTGCACTAAACCTTGCAGACCCTGTCAAATTTTTGAAAAAATCTTAAAATCTTCTTTTCTAGATTAGTTTTTTAGGTTCTCAGTGATTACCCAGACCTATGTCTTCTGTCAGGAAGCCTTGATTAAGAGTTTATTTCAGCACTTTTAGTTTTGATTGATTTTTCGAAAGATTTGTATGTTTTAATGATTTTTTCTTTGTCTTACATCTCGCTCAAAGATTAGAAACCTGGGTATGCCTTTAGATCACTGGTTTTCTCTTGTTTTCTTGCTGATCCTGACATCGTAGCAAAAATTGTTTATGAGATTTAGATCCTATTTTTCTCATTTGCAAATCATTTAAACTTTTGTTAACAAGTTTGGAATTTCACTTAAAAATGAAAATTGGATGTTTTCTTTCGAGTTCTTTCTGATTCAAGTAAAGAATTTCTTAGTGAGATCACAAGATAAGTAAGACATCCTTAAAATATTTGAAATTTTAATTCAGATTTAGTCTTAGAATTGTTAGATCTCAAAATAGCGTTTTTAGTTTTGAGTGCTTTTTAGAAATTATAGTGTCTTTTGAAGAAAAAATTGGTTTGTAGTTCTGATCTTGAACAAAAGGGATTTTTTATTGAGCATAGATCAATTTGAGTTCTCATTGAAAATTATATTTCTTTTCATTTATTCTTGCTTGAAGGAAATATTTTTTTTCGAAAATTGCATTTCTTAACTCTTCCTTAGCTAGAATTCATTGAAAGAAAACAGATTTTTTCTCATTATTAGATGCATTTTTAGTTTGATTTGAGTCGGGTCAATACACATCATTCGTTTCACTCTCATACCTATTGTCTTAAGAAACAGCCTTATAAAATAAACGCTTAAATTAAAATTAACCTAATAACTTTTATATTTCTAGGGCTCTTTTCACCAATATAGCTTAGGCTAGCGTCTTGGAGTAGGGAGTAATTAACTCTCCAAGACAGTTAAAACAAACAAGTAGTTAATCTTGCGGTAGGAAAAAATCCAATAGTCACTTGTATGCTCTGGGAAGCTCCTCTTAAAGGAGTCAAGCATGAGGTCATATTTGAACCAGTGGGATAATCTATTCTATCTCATTGGGAATGATAGAAGATTTGTGCGTATTAACAACGGTAAACCTCAGATAGACCATTGTCGAGGAGCCTGGGGTCACTTGTCGGTATACCTTGGATTATGTCAAGGAGCCTTCAAGGGGATTGAGCTTTGTTACTCTACCCTTGCACGTATGTCGGACTGTAGACTGTTCCGCCAGGTATACTAGTTCCTGTTGGTAACCATAGTGACCATAATCTTATGGTTTTTTCCTAAGGTGACAGTGGTGGAAAGATCCCACTATACCTGGAGCAGACGTCGACTAGAGTCACTTGGACTCTCCGGAGGGTTATCTTCACTTGAGATGGTTTAAGTGGAGAAACTTGCACCAGTTTGTTTCATTAAGCAGGTTGTTGGGGTAACTGTTCCAACCGCCCTTTCTGCATTAAATACTACGACGTTGGATTTCATCACCAACTAGTGTTTTTAGTGTGGGAAGTTATTGTTTGTGTGTGGTTTGATCTCCTAGATTTTTAAGCGTGTGATTCATTTGTTTGTTTCCTTAGTGAATCTAGGAGTTTTCATTGAAATTTTCATTTGATTGCGTGTGATTAATAAGTTTTAATCATGGCTGAATTACCGAGACAATCGCACAGACTTCAGGGGAAGCCCCTTGAATATACACCAAGCCAACTTGAAGGGCTGCGAGCTCTAGTATTGCCTACTGACAATAGAATTAGATCAACAGAAGTAGGAGAGTCATCTATAATTGTTCATCCTGATAATCAATTACAAACAACAGAGCATATTCAAGAGCCGATTTTAGTTTCTGAAGTTATTGGTAGTATTTCTCCTTCCAGTGAATTCGCTGAAGAACTTGAAATTTTTGAACCTGACACTGAACGTGCTATTTTGGAACCATCTTCAGGATTTGTTACTCCAACTTCGAGTGATCTTGGTTCACCTAGGGTAAAACATATCATTACTGAAAGTCTTCCTTCTGACCTCATTTCCATTGAAGAACTTGCCTGTCCAGACGAAGAAGTATCTCTTCCTGAAACCCAATAGACTTTGAATCTTAGGGAGCGTGAATCTATATTCTATAGTACTTTAAGAAGTGACGCCTGGTACTTGTCATTGACAGATTTTTTAGAGAACCCGAGTCTTAGTTTTTCACCAACCCGAATTCCTTTTCATCCTACACCAAGGGGTTATTATCCTTCATCAATCATGTCAAGTGAGTCATCTATGTTTTCCCAATCACCGGAAACATTTTTATACGGTGGTCCTTCTGTTACTTTGGGGTACCAATCACTCTCTGGTACTTTCTCAGGAGCAACTCCTCGACCAACTGAACAAGTGTTATCATCTGGAACAAATGGCACTAAAACTGAAACGTTGAATGTAGAGAAAATTTTTATGATGTCTGGTAACATTCCAAATCCTCAACCTCAAGGTAGTCAGTTATCGCCTAGGGGGAAATCTCAAGGTAGTCAGTTACTGCTTGGGGGGCAACTCAAGGTAATTTTCTACCAGGACAAATTGTAGGACAATATTATTTACCCGGAGAACAACCTCAAGTACAGTACATACCTCAAGGTTATCAACCTCAAGGACAATACATACCCCAAGGTCAACCCCAGACTTAGTATATTCCTCAGGGTCCTTATCAACCCCAGATTCAGTACGTGCCTCAGGGCTATCAACCTCAAGGTCAGTACCCAACTCAAGGTTTTCAACCACCTTTCGGTCAATCATTTTTACAAGGAGCTGGAAATTTACCACTTAACTATCAACCCTACGTTCAATCAAGCTATTGTTTTTCATATGTACAACCTTCTACGGATCAATACCCCGAAATGAACATGGTGTGGAATCCATCACAAGTTCAACAGAATATGCAACCTAATGTGCAATTACCTAATCAACCTGTACAACCTTTAGTTTCTGGTCCAACCCAGCAACCTGTTCAGCCTACTGTTCAAATCCCTGCACCTCGTTCTGTTCAGCAGCCTGGGCCGAGTACACCTCAAACTCTGCCCCAAACTGTTGCAACTACTGTAACTTCTGTTCAACATATGACACCTGTTTCTAGAGTATATGTAGCTCCGGTTTCTTCTATACCTGCATCAGTGCAAATTCCTCAAGCCTCTGTACCACAGTCGGGACCTACAAGTCAGACTACGGCCCAGATGCCTACAGGACAAGCTGGTACAAGTACGATTGTTTCTATCCAACCTCAATTTACCTATCAACCATACCAGGGACAATATCAAATTAGTCAAGGTACACAATATCCAGCGTATCAGTATCAGTTGTACCCTGGGTATACTTATCAAATACCTCAACAACCCCAGTATGGTCCGGTTAATCTTGGTCGATTCCAAATGCACATCTGATTCCAGGATATCCTGGCTATCCTCCTCCTAGCACTAGTTTTATCACTCAAGGTTATCAAGACCCTAGCCATCAGTTACCATTCATAGCAACTTTCGATTTACCAGATCTGTCACGCCTTATGAATGATCCCATTTTTTATCTTCCATATTGGCCGCCGATGCCTAACAAGTTGCCCAGTGATATTCCAAAATTTTAAGGAAAGTCAGGAGAGGACCCATCTAATCATGTTATGACTTGTCACCTCTGGTGCACATCTAATTCAATAGTCGATGATTCAATTCGATTACGTATTTTTCAGAGAACTCTCATTGGTCTAGCTGCCAAATGGTACATTGAGTTACCACGCGGCTCTTTTAATAATTTTAACGCGTTAGAAACAACTTTATTAACCCATTTTCAGTTGCCTGTCAGATACGACAATGGCACATAATTACTGAATTCATTAAAGAAATCTACGTCTACGCACATATCTGATCACATTCATGAATGGAGACATAGAAGGCGTTTAGTGAAAGTTTTTATTCCTGATCAAATTTTGGCTGAATGGTTTATTAAATCGTTACTGCCCAAAATTACTGAAGATGTGGCCAAAGGAGGCATTGTTACGGAAGAACAAGTTATTGCTCAGGCTCAGTACCTTGACCTTGTCTATACTCAGTCAGGTACTCTGTATGATAAAATCCCCGATTTACCAAGACCTGGTTAGTTAACTGCAACTCCTTCTGGCTCTCATGCCACTGATGGTGTAATTGGTTCTGTTAGTACTGGTAAAAGTAAGAAGAAGTCTTCCAAGACTACTTCTCCTATTATCACTTTACCTGATTCACCCAAAGGAGATTCTTCCCTAGAAACTTCTGCTGATATCCATGTTGTAGAGACATCTACGACCAAATCTAAAAACGATAGTAAGAAGAAAGGTAAGAATAAAAAGAAGAAATCTTCAAAAGAAAAAACTGATACAACTAAACCAACTGACGAAAAATGTAAACCTCGATATCCTTGTCTCATCTGTGACCAGGATCATTTTACGAATGAGTGCCCACATAGAGCCGAGGTATCAAAATTCGTTAAAGGTTCGCCTATACCTACTGTCTTGAAGGATCCTTTTCCCACTCAAGATAGTAACATGGTTGGATCTTCCTCCAATCGGATTGAGGATATTTTAATGGTTGCGATGCAATCGCAAGATTATGGTAGTAAAAATACTGGTAAGGAAGCATAAACATCCAATTATGCATCAACTACATCTCCTTCGGTTTCTGATCCATTACAGATTGAGAAACAAAATCCTGACTTAGTGATTAAACTGCCTGCAAAAGGTGTACTTCGTAAATCAGCTTTAAATCCACATGCGAGAGCTGCTTAGAATTACAATATTGTTGAAGATTTGGCAATTTCCCCTTCAGTAATGTCAGCTTTGGAAGTATTGCAATCATGCCCATCCCAAAGAAAATTACTTTTGTCAGCCTTAGGAGCTGTAGATCTCCAGGATTCGCACCTCATGATCTTCGATTTAGAAAAGTTTACACTGTGCCTACCTCATCAAATGGCTTTTCAAATTCCGGTAATAGTCAAGAACAAGCGTATCTTTTGTACTATTGTTGATGAAGGGGCTTCTACGTGTATAATGTCAATAAAATGTTGGAAATCACTTGGTTCTCCAACAATCAACCAATCACCAACTATTCTCAAAGTGTTTGATGGAAGAGGTTTTCAGCCATATGGCATTTTACAAGATCTACCAATAGAGGTCGAAGGCAAAACGATTAATCTAGATGTGGAAGTGGTTGATGCCCCTCTGGATTATAATCTTCTCCTGGGTCGTAGTTGGTCTTATGCTATGACTGCTATTGTATCATCGATCTTTCGTCTCATCATGTTTCCTCATAAAGGAAAGATCGTTAAGATAGATCAGCTCTCATATTATTCATCCGACCCAGCCTCTACTGATAGTATCCAACATATCGAAAAATCGATTATCCCTTATAAGGATGTCGGAGTAGGTTTGATTAAAGATTCAGGTTTACTGGGAACTTTTTCCCTACCTCCTCCTAACGTACAAACTCCTATTGCTAATATCAATATGATTACATCAAGTACTATTTCCTTTGATGATCCTTGGATAGTACCTTCAGAATCAGAATTGGATTCTTTTGAGGGCCTGATGCCTTTGAGTCCTTTTGAGTTAGCATATCAGCAAGTACAGTCATTTTCCGATACGCATTCAACCGACTCTGATCCAGTGAATGTGATCAATCAGGAGTCGTTTTCAATATCGAGTTTAGCTTCGACACCAATTCTGGATCCTTCTCAACAAATTTTCCATACTGATGAGCATATTTGTGAGTTCTTGTCAGTAGATGAATTACCATGGGAAGATCTACACCATAGGTCTTCATTTTTACCTGACCTCGATCATTTTGAAAATGATTTTTCCTCTATTTTTACCACTGATTACGTCAAAGAACCTCAGAATCCTCTTTCCAATGTCGATTCTGAATTGAATTTAAAAAATATTTCTACGATGGTTCCTCTTGACATTTCAGTAAAGCCTGGAATTATTGAAAACATTCACATAGGTGCTTCTTGTACGCCTAAAGAAATTCAAGCATATAAGGCCTTGTTTCAGGAATTCCGCGACATCTTTGCCTGGTCATATGAAGAAATTCCAGGAATCGATCCGTTAATCATTGTACATGAAATTAAGACATACCCGGATGCCAAATCAGTCAGACAGAAATTACGTCAGATTCATCCGAGAAAAGCTACCGCTATCAAAGAAGAAGTTGAAAAATTACTTCGTGCAGGTTTTATTTATCCGATCCCGTTAACGGATTGGGTATCTAATATTGTTCCGGTTAATAAAAAACAAGGAACGATAAGAGTATGTATCGACTATAGGGATATAAAACGAGCTTGTCCTAAAGAAAATTATCCGGCCCCTTACATCGATCAAATTATTGATGATTGTGCTGGAAGTGAAATGTTCTCATTCATGGATGGATTTTCTGGTTACAATAAAATAAACATACTCCCTGCAGATCAACATAAAACAACTTTCATTTGTCCATGGGGCACTTTTTCTTATCGAAAATTACCTTTTGGCCTTAAGAACGCTGGCGCCACTTTTCAGAGGGCCGTGTCTTATGCATTTCACGACATTAAGCACACTGTGCAACCCTACCTTGATGATTTTCCGGCTCACTCTTCACGCAGAGCAGATCATATTACTCATTTACGAGCCATCTTTATGCGATGTAGGAACTATAAGATTCATTTGAATCCTCACAAGTGTGTTTTTTGCGTAGAATCCAGACGATTATTGGGATTTGTTGTCTCAAAGGCAGGCATTCGTGTCGACCCATCGAAGGTTGAGGCAATAATCAATTTACCTCCTCCTTCTACTCTTTTCCAACTCCAAAGTTTGCAAGGGAAAGCAAACTTTTTACGTCAATTCATTCCTAACTATGCCGAGTTAACGAAAGGTTTTACTAGGTTGTTGAAATAGAACATTCCTTTCTTTTGGGACAAGGTCGCTGATAGATCTTTTGATGCTTTGAAAAACGCATTGACCCATGCACCGTTATTGCATCCTCCCAACTACAACCAAGATTACTTTTTGTACCTCGCCGCTTTCGATTCCACGATAGGGATGGTTTTAGTTTAGGAAGATGAATTCCATAGTGAACATGTGATTTACTATCTTAGTCGAAATTTGCATCCGACTGAGATCAAATACTCACATGTGGATAAATTGGCCTTGGCAGCTGTTCAAGTTGTCCAACGTTTTCGTCACTACATACTTTTACGCAAAACGATAGTGATCTATAATTGCAACCCTATGATGTACATCTTGACCAAACAATTTCTAGGGGGAAAATACTCCAAATGGATTGTTATCCTGCAGGAGTTTGATTTGGAATTTGAAAATCCAAATCCAAGAAATCATTGATATTTGTTGAACTTATGTGTGATTTCCCACGTACTGATACAGAAACTGTGGCGGAACAACCAATCGAGGATGAATCCTTGTTTATTATTAGTACCATTGATCCATGGTATGGAGATATTATCATATATCTTCAAACCCAATCTTTTCGGCCTGAGCTTTCATGGTCACAACGAAAAAAAGTTTGTTTTTAGTCTCAATAATATCACATTGTTGGCGACACACTTTACCGTCGTGGTGCGGATTCGGTTTTTCGACGTTGTCTAACTCATGACGAAGCCGAAAATGTTTTAAATGATTGTCACTTCGTAGCATGTGGCAGTCATATGTCTGGGTACGCCACAGCCCAAAAGATATTGCGCGCAGGTTATTTATGGCCGTCTATGTTTAAAGATTGTATTTACACGGTCAGGAAATGTCATAATTGTCAAATCTTTGATCGAAAAATGTGTGCACCACCTGCTCCTCTTCACCCTATAATTGTTGTCAGTCCTTTTGCAAAATAGGGCATTGATTTTGTTACATGTAACCCTCACTTGGCCGAGGGTCATGGGTATATTATTCTAGTAGTATATTATTTTACAAAATGGGCCGAGGCGATGCATACATTTGCTGCAGATGGCAAACTGCAGCTACTTTCATATTCAATCATGTGATTTCTCATTTCAGTGTACCCCAAGCGATAATTACTGATCATGGGAGCCATTTTCGAAATATCATGATGATCGAGTTAACGAACCATCTTGGCCCACATCATGATAGTTCTACACCATATTATCTGCAGGCCAATGGTTTAATTGAAACGATTAACAAATTTTTAGTTACCATGATCAAACGAATCATTGGAATTCATAAGTCGAATTGGCACACCATGCTCTTTTCAGCACTTTGGGCATATCGAACCTCAACAAAAACATCAATAGGTTTTACCCCTTTTCAACCGGTTTATGGTTTAGAAGCGGTATTACCCATTGAATGCGAGATACCATCACTCCAACTAGCCATAGAGTTATTACCAGATACTTCTAAAGAGGAGAATTTTTTTTTATACTTGGCTCAATTAGATGAGAATCAACGCACCGTTGCATTAGCTACCGAGGCTCATGTGAAAAGAATGAGAGCTCAGTATGATAGAAGTGTTACTCCTCGTAATTTTTCATAAGGAGACCTAGTTTTGATTTATGATCAAGCCAACGATAAACTAGGGGCTGGGAAATTTGAATCCATGTGGCATGGTCCTTACATTGTCAAGTGACAGCTTGCAAAAGGGGCCTATGAATTGATTGATTTTGACGGGGTCTCTTTGGGTAAACCCAGAAATGGACTTTATCTGAAGAGATATTACACTTCACTTCATGTGGAGATCTTCTTTGTATATTAGTTACTTTTTAGCTGGTGTGCTATAGATTAGAAATGTGTGCCTAGCGTAAGTGTGCTCTTACTATTATTCCCGCTTATCTAGATATTTTTGATATCGCAGATGTCAACGTCCTTTCAAATGTATATTGGTTTTGCTGATGGCGCTTGTCGTAGTACATGGAACATCTCTTCCGCAACTTGGGTTATTTACTCACCCACTAACGAGTTAGTATCAATGCATGGGGTAAGTCTTGGTCAAAAGACGAATAATATTTCCGAATATAGTGCAGTTATTGAATTATTATCAAAATCCATTTCATTTGGAATTCGAAGTTTGATCGTTAAGTTAGATTCTGAACTCGTTGTATTATAATTAAACCGAGTATATGCCATTAGAAATCCAGTATTATTAAGATTATTTTTAAGGGTTCGTCTCTTGGAACGAGAGTTTGATTATATTGAATATCAACACATTTCAAGAAATTTAAATAAAATTAGCAGATGCAATTGCTTCTAATGTTATAAATAGACATTTGTGATAACAAAGTAACAAATCAAACATTCCATAACATGATTGAACATGTAAACTGAAATAATAGTATATCATAGTATAAATGTAGTGTTCAAAAAATATGCATCGTCTTCAATCATAGGCTCAAAACGTCTTATGATCGGAAAAAAGTGATACAAAAATGAGTCTACAAAGTCAATCAACTACTATCCGTGGTGACGATCATGATAATAAACCACTACTCGTGCCACCCTAGTCAAAAACCTCTTGAATGGACCAGGAACACCTATTACATATCTCTGTAGTCGGAGCGGGATATCATCTATAGTAGTATCAGGAATATCTATAGTGAGCCGCTCCAGATGGTGCTCTAATTCAGTTAGGATCTCCGCAGTCTGATCCTGTGGGGGTGGTGGTGTTGCTGCTGCATCCCTTTGCCTCCGGTCAAAGGGGCGGAGAATGGCTGGTCGAGTTGGACCCACATCTGCATTTGAAAATTTTTGTTATCAGTTTTGGACGATCAAAAAACAAAATAAAAATTAGAAATTAGAACATGTCAAAAAAATATTTTTTACCTGATTCGTCCCACTGAGCTCCTGGAGGAAGGGATATCTCCCGGTCACCACGAAATTCCATGTCAGCATGAGGAAAATCCTCTATAACAAAAATTTGGCATTCCAGCTAACAAAAATATGTAGAGGGAAATATCACAATCTCCCCACCCTCACTGTGGCGAGCCATCAAAGCAACCCAACGAACCATCCTAGGCTCTCGAGGCCGACCAACATTGACAGGAATGTGCTGCGGGGCTAACATGGGGATCCTCTCTAAAGCAAAGGTGACTACAATGGACCCATATCCAAAGTTGTTTAGCTTCCCATTCTTTGCTTTGGTAAGTTGGCCTTTCACATCTGCCAACACTACCTCGCACCAATTGTATATGGTGCCTCAAAAGCAATCTACTGCTATGTGCATCTGAGATCTGGTGGCTACATGCAACGCTGCACTTCCACACAACTTGACAATGGTAAAAGCGATCACTTTCAACTCTGGACGGATGATAGTTTTTATGTCAATCCGTTTGTCCTGGGGATTGGCCTCATCATTGTAGAACTCAAATTGGAGGTTGGCAACAGACTGGCCACCTGGCCTAGCCCCAAATAGAGATAATGGTGCGCCTCTCCTAGACAAACTAGTCAAAAAATAGATTTCTTCCAGCTCAATCTCAAGTCGGTGACCTCCGATCACGAAACACTGGTCCTGCACATCCAATTTACTTACCATCCAAGTAAGAAGATCCACTTGAGCTCTCATGCCACTGATAGCCCAAAATTTGTAAAGCCCACATGCTCTTAAAGCTTGCATAGTTGGTTGATGAAGTATTGCTGCTTCATCTACTTCTTCATGCTCCCGTTCTCGCCAAATGAGCATTGTAGATATCCTACAACAAGTTAAATGAAGGATTAGAATCATTTTCAAGAAAAAATTCTGGGTAATTTAGGAAGAAAATATGTTTTTAAATTTGCCACGGCGCCTTCACACTTTACGCTCAGGGAAAGTGCGTAGATACAAACGGGCCCTATGTTAAAAGTGTGGGGCCCACCATTTTTATTTGTAGAAAAATTTCGGGGTCCGCAGGTACCTAATGCATTAGGTGCGGACCCCTGAGGGTAGATTTTTCGGCATATTTTCCTCCCAAAAATGAAATTTTGACCCAAAATTAAAAAACTGAATGGATGAAATGCAAGATAAGGAGGTTGTGGATTACCTGAAACAAACGGCTTTCGAATCCGACGGTCGGTTTGCCCAGAATCTTCTTTGAAGCATTTTTGCCCAGAGCTCTAAAAACTTCACTCCAAATTCAAACGGTAAAAAGGAACTTGAAAAACTCCTTTTTATAAGTTTTTTTGAATAAATGAATTCTAAATTTGTTTATTTTTCACTTTAAAAAGTCGGGTTTTCAAAATATTTTTATTATTGAAACAGGTATGTTTAATTTTTCGAGTTTTTGTGCAGAATAATGGATTTTTCAGGCGAAATGGTCATTTTTGAAAAAGAGTAAAATTTTATCACTTTTTTGGGCTCTTTAAATTTTACGAAAAAGCGAAACGATGGAGTCCTCTTTTAAGCCCTTTTCAGACTCTCTAAAGATGAACATATCGCCGAGTAATTGACTATTCAAACTCGTTAAAGTAAATGAATGGTCGTCCTTTCAGTATAAGTTTACCCCTTTTTTGGACTAAAATGGAATATTTATGAAAAAGGTATACGTTGACTAAACATGGTCAATAAAGTTCTCTCTTGCATTATTTTATCCTTTTTCGGGCCTGAGGGACTAAATTTACGAAAAATAACACCCATGGAGTTTTCTTAAGTTTTTCTTCTGACTCCCTAAAAATGAAAAACACCGAGTTTCTCCTATACTGGACTCGTTAAAAATTACCAGTAAAGGACCTGTCGATTACAAACAGGAACAGACCACTCCTTCTTAGGGTTCGATTTTAAAATAAGTTGGACTCATCCAAAGGATGAGCTTATAAACAAGCAGATGTTATCCTCCTCAAGCTTGTCAAAAATAAAGAGGTAATTTCCAGAAATGGTGGGGGAAAAGAGAGAAAAACAGATTCATTTGTCACACTTTGATTTGTAAAAGCATTACACCACTCTTGAACATGACACTTTTTGTCGCACTTCTACCTGGGTTGGGAAATCCTTTGTCTATTAGTTAATCAAACCACATTGAAAGTCTTCAGCCGGTTTCTGGGTATTAACTTAGGGAAACTGTCATTAGACCATCTGTAGTGTCATTATGTGTTCAAGAGGATAGTCAAATAAACTATTCATTTGCAAACACTTGTCTCCATTCACGTTGACCATCCCTGAGTCAGTCCTTGCAAAAATTTCTTCAGAACTTGATCTATGGTTTTGTGTCATGAGATTGCTTATGACGGATCGCTTTCTATCAACGACATCTCATCATCTAGGAAGTTGATCTAGAATCCTTCAGTACCTTGGAATCTGCATGCCTTAATGGCAGGTTTATCGCCTTCGACGACAAGTTACATCATTAACCTTCGATCGAACGATTCCGTGAAATGTTCGACTTCAGATCACATATTCGCATTTCGTGGATTGTACTGAGTACTTTGAGAGCCATTGTCATTATTGATGGTTTCTCTCACACTTGTTAACAGTTCACATCATTAACTGGTAATCAAGTGGTTTCTACCATGTTCGACTTCAACACATTTAATCGCATGGATAGAATCGTACTAGTTCGGGAAGCGGAAATCAAGACCCTAGATCTAGTTTCCACCATCCAGGTTGCAAGGAGTTTTATTATTCATTATGCATTATATGATTCATTACAGATGGCTACGTCCATGCTGTGTCTACATTATTGATGTAATATTAAAATCATTTCTGTATCAAAACAAGTTTAGTTAGTTTTGATCTGAGTATGGGAATGCCTACCTTAGCGATGATATATATATATACATGTGTGTGTGTTGCATTGAATTTTTTTGCAGGGTTCCGATTGGGGTGTCCACTAGCTAATCCTTGAAATGATAAAGCACATCACTCTTCGAATATTCTCAGAATTCGCACTTTAGGGGGCAATTTGTTACACTGAAATTTGTCACCATGACATTTTAGTGCTCCCTTGAAATTCTACAATATCAAAGTTCCCAAAGTCAAGCCTTGAAATTAAGAGAAAAGCTCATAAAAGCCTTAAAACTCTGGTTCCACGCTTTCTCCTAGTTTTGTCTGCGGTGCCACACTTTTTGGCTATAAATCCTGTGGAGCCAAACGCATTGTCTATTTATTAAAAGTGCAGACCCCTGTAAAAGATTAAAAAATGCGCAAGTAAAATCTAGAAGCTTAGTTTAAGTCATTTTTGGAAGCTTCTAGAAACATTCCTGCGGTGGAAAGATCTCTCCTTTCATGTTCATGCATCCCATCCAATAAGGAGCTAACCCCTTGATGTAAGGAAGTAACCCCTTTGAAGAAGGACTCTATCCTTTCTTGTATGGAGCTGTAACGTCCTCTTCTCCACTATAAAAAGAGGCATAGGGCAGCCTCAAGGGGTTACCATTAATGAATTGAAGTTTTAGTATTGTTGGAGGCGAAGTGCTGTTGAAACTTAGACCCTTTTAGCTGAGATTTCATGTGGGAAGTATTACATACCTGTATGTATCTCGGTTGGAAGAGTGCAAGGCTGATCTGAGTAAAGGAAACACCTACTCCGGACCCCAGGAGGACCTGTACAACATCAAGGCGGACACGGTTGTAAGGCTCTTCCTTATTTAAGTTAATACATATAAATCCATTTTCTCAATAAGCTGTCAATTGATTGTTTATTTTATGGATTCCTTGATCACCATAATGGATATGAGTTATGAATATATTCTATGTAGGTGCTATTTGATGTTTGCTTGTTTATGATTGCAGATCTTCTAAGGGAACTCTTTCGAGCGATTGAAGGACTACTACTACGAACAAGCGTTGGATCAAAGGTAGGATCGTTAAACCTTTATAGCATTTAATTATAAATCACAATATATCTAGAGAAAGATAGTTTTATTTGTCCATTTGTTGATAGTTGTCCATAGGACACTTGGGAGGTATGTCTTGTCTGCAAGAACGATTAATCCATCCAACATTAGTGGCATCCTTCTCTCAATTAGATATTTAGGGAATATCCTAGTTGATCATGTTAGGATTAATGCTTACATTAGTATATTTGGTTTGTTGGTTTAGATTAGGTTGCTGGATATTGTTAAGATATTCTCTCAACCACAATCTCCAAGTTTGAAATTAGTTGGATCTAGTTCCAACTCTATAAATGTATCATTTTTGTGACTGAAATTTATATAATAGTTTATTGTGTATGCAATTACATCTTCTGTCATGGTATCAAATCCAATTCAGCCCTGGCTCTCTTGTGATAGGGGTTATGATCATGACCATTATGCAAGTTTAAAACCTTGTACCTAGGTTAGTGTGTGGGAGTGGTTATTTTCAGTGTGAGTGACTGATGGAGTGTTGAATTTGATATTTTCTTGTGTGTCTATTTGGGTGTGATTGTGAGAAGGAACCTAAGTTCAAAATCATTCTTTAAAAACATTGCCACTAGAATCACTATCCAAGAATGGCTATCTGTTGCAGTATTTCCTCATTTTCTGAGTGTGAGAGTACATTAGAGAGAAATCATTTTTTCATAGGTGTGACACTGTGCATGAAGAATTAAGTCATTCTTGTGAACCATTAATCCAAAACTGGCTTAATATCGTAAGAGCGAGGCCATAGAAAACACAAAATATTGTGGAGATAATTTCAGGTTCATGCCTTCTAATTTTCCATCGTAATGCACATAAAAAAAAACACAGTTACCATTACCTTAGTTAAAGCTCTTACCTCATGATGTTTTTAATACCATGTTCTGGAAAAATAAATCAATAGTTAAGGCTAAAAGCTACACTATAATGTTCCTTACAGTGTCATCTAGTTAATTTAACTCAAAACAAGGAACTAGAAAAGCATATACCTATGTCTCTTGTAGGGTACAAGTGTACATGCATTTTCAATAGACAATTTGTGGCTATTTTTGGTGTTACATTATTAGCAACTTGAGCCTTAGTAAATACTATAATTTTATTGTTCATAGTGTGGTTATTTCCCTCTATTACATTGGACGTTGTATTATGGTGTTTCTCATATGTTTAGATCCATGGACGGTCTTTAGAAACCCCCTTGAGACTATCTTTGGTGTCCTTGAAATTATGGTTTATGAAATTACATGCAATTTTTGTTCCGTCTACTTCCTGTGCATTAAACAAGGTGCTAAAAGGTGGATTTAAGAGCTCTTTGTGGTGGTGAAAATTATATTAGTTTCTTGTTCAAATATTTTTTTAAATTGTGGGAGGAAAATTTTGTAAAGAAGTTTAATTTTATTTGTGAAATTTGTATCATGAAGAACCATTTATTGAACATAGTAACATAGTTCAAGTTAGTGGTTATTCAAGTTCTTCAGTGTCGAGAGAACATATTACTTATTAGATTATGTCTACAATTTTTTATATGTTGATTTGTTTTGGTGTTCATCGATGCTTCAAGAACAACAGTTACAAGTTATATTTATATGTTTGTAAGTTTTTTCATGCAAAGAAATTTCAAGTTGTATGATGGAATGTTGGATACATTCAATATCTTTGTTTCTTAAAAATATAATTGTCAGAATTCTAGTTCATTTCATTTTGATAGATGGAAGTATTTCCATAGAGTGATTTAATATTGAGACTATTTTTCGGGATAGTCAAGAATCATCGATCCTACAAATATGTCAATGATGATAATTTTTTTTTGTCTTAAATGGATCAAGTCGTAGCTTGAAGTTGGTAGTTAAAGAAAGAATGAAGCCTATGAGATTCTAGATCTATTCCAAACAAAAATATCAATGTAAAATAATTTAATGTGACTTCAATATTTTTTTTGTAATGTAACCTTTATAATATAAGCATTAAAGGAGGGTTTTATAATTAATGCTTACATTGGTAGATTTGGTTTTTTGGTTTGGATTGGGTTGTTGGAGATTGTTGAGATATTATATCAACCACAATATCCAGGTTTGGAATTAGTTGGGTCTAGTTCGAATTATATAAATGGATCATATTTAATGCAGGAGCATGAACCCATCCTCCAAAAAATCAATTGTGAACGACTTCTAGAAGGATAAATGAGAAAAACACGTCAAAAAGAAAGGGTTTTGCTACAAATATTGTAAAATCATATTTTTGATGTATCTTAGGGCTTATGATAAGAGCTTGGTGAAACAAATCATGTCGAAAAATTTGTGGAGAGGATCATGTTGACATATTTATGGAGAATATCACGGATCTAGAAATGATCCAAAACATTGCAATTTCCTCTATAAATTGTAGCCTTTTGGGATTCATTAGAATGAATATTTAGCTATACAAGGTGCTAATAGATGATATGTGATATTTTAGTGGTTAAATTAATGAAACTTGATTTCTACTTTATATAGTTATGTGTGTTTGCATGGTGATTTAATGCATCGATGGCTTGATGCATAGATTCATTGAATTTGTTTGATGAATTAATGTTAGATGTATACCACAGGGTTCTTAAATTTTCATTGGAAGTGAGGATAAGTTGAGTTTTTGGGATCATAATCCATAGGTCCTAGGATGAAGACTAGAAAAAACCTAGAAAATGAAGAGACCCTAAAAATCATTTTCATCAATTGGTATCAAAGCACATAAGACTGCTATGTATAGTGTGGAGGAGAAGCAGTATAAAAGGTTACAAGTGATTGAATATGTGGTAAGATATTTGTTTTCTCTGTGCAGTAACAATAGAGGAAGGTGAGAATATTTGCAACAACCTAGAGCAAGGAGTGCTCGAAGGGTTCCAAAGAAGAGAACCAAAAAGATGCCAAAAGGCCAAACTCAAGAGAAGGTATCATGAGGTATCATGCAGCAAGGTGGAGACTTGTTACAATGGAGGCGTGTTGTAGGTCAGGAGTTGAAGTTGTTATAAGAATACTAGAAAGCATATGATGAGGAGGTCATAAATTTTTGTACCTTGGGATTCTGACAAAGGAGCATTGACCCATCCTCCAAAATATCATAAAGAATGACTTATAGAAGGAAGAAATGAGAAAAATGCATCAAGAGGAAACGAATTTGTTAAAATATTGAAAAATCACATTCGTGAGGGATCTTAAGGATTATGTTAAGAGATTTGTGAAAAAAAAATGTTGGTTAATTGTGGAGAGGAACATGTTGAGAGCTTTATAGAGAAGATCGTGGATATTGAAATGATCCACAATATTGAAATTTACTCTATAAATTATATCCATTGGCCATTGAAAAGAGGCAATCATTGGAATGACGTTCTGTCAAGCCAAGGCGCTAATAGATGTTCTGTAATAATCCCAAATGGAGAAGGAACAATATATGAACAGAATATGGGAAATAGAAGTGAATAAATCAACACACCATGATATGGGACAAATGTATATCCATTTTATTAAACATGTCAGCATATAATAGGCACAATATCTTGAGTATCAACTCACTCAAGTAGTACAAAACAAGCCTCCACAAGCAAATATGTCAATACATGAGAAATAACTACTATACAAATGCCCTCAACTAAGACAATGTAGTTTTAGAGCATAAATACTACAAAAATGATATATCAATATGGATCTGGTATTATATAGCTCAAACAATGTGAGGAACATAGATCTAAGCTCCCAATAACATTTCCAAGATAACCCGGAAAGGGTTTCCTGAAATATACAAAAGTGCAGATATAAAAATATGGCCCTAAGGCTGAATAATCTCTGCAACTCGATATATGATAGGAGGTTTTTGATCTGATCAAGAATGTATGAAAACTCCTCTTATAGATTCTTCAAATGAGAGGTTGATCCCCACACTGAAAATTAATCTCCCCCAACTAGGGCTCGAAACCCTCTATTGCAACTGCACATTAAAATAACGTAGTTCCTTTAAAAAACTACACTGTAATTGATATAAATTCCTTAGCCTGCTACTGGATGATGAAATGAGGATCAATAATTTCACTTAAAAGCCTCCTGAATGAAGGGTTTCTCCCTTCACTAGAAAACAAGCTTAGAAGTTGGGTTTCTCAATCCTCCATTGCTACACCCTACAACTCAACACAATTATATACAAATATTGCAATGTAGAAGGAAGTTGTATCTTGGCATGATGCTGGATAGTGGGCCATGTACTACAATACTCTTCTAAGAGGCCTCTCAAGGAAAAAGGTGGGATTCTCGACCAGGAATGCCCTGTGCTAAACAACACATGCAATCCTAGCTAAAAAGCTAAAGAGAGCAACAAGTCTAAACTGACCATATAAAAATAATAATCTAAAACATAACCCCATATGGCTGCCATCCTCTTCGTTATATAAGTCATGAGCTTCCTCACCCTTGTCCCCACTCAATTAGGTAACCACCTCCATGCAATCAATCTCCCTCAGAAACTGTGTTGTCCCACCATAAATGCCACTCCTCCATAACAGTGCTATTTGATTTCGTCAAATTCGACCAAGTCTTCATGCTCCATCCCCTTTTCACACCTAAGGGTCTTCAATCCAGCTTTTATATGACCTTCATTCACATTAGGCGTGTATTTTATTCCTACTAAGGAGATTTATGGGTCTCCCTACCCTATTATTCCTTTATCTAAGGGAAAAATCAAAATTTAATATTCCAATTAGTTGTCCTCAAGAAACTGCAAGGATAAAACTAAAGAGCCTCCCCTCTTCCTCCTGTAGCATCCTCATATGATAAGTTCCTCCAAATAACAGGATGGTCTCTCATCAATATGTCCTCAAGCGGCTCCTCCCAAGTGTATAAGTATGACTTTGGTGAAAATTCCAAATGGCTCTCAGCATGAACTATTGGGATATCCATGGAAGTAACTATATGTGGTCTACAGGCCTTCTTGAGGCATGGAATCTGAAATATATTGGGAACCATCATTCCCATGTGAAGCTCCCATCCCCAAGCTATCATCCATACAAAATGAGTCACCTTCCAAAATGGTAACTCATAGAAATACTCCTCCACCTTAGGCTCCTGCAAAGAAGGTGGGTTGCACTGATGAACTTTATAGACCAAATGGCCTACCCCATGTTGTATCTCTCTCCACTTATGGAAAATGTAGAGCTACTGTTGATATTGGTCTGCAATGATGTTGCCCTCAAGATACAAAAGGTCAACTAGATCTCCAAAGACCCCCCCCCCCCCCCTCTAGTTTCATGAGCCCAAACCATCCCATACAAAGTGACTGGTACATCATCACTATGTTGTATCCAAATCAGAAAAATGTTTAAGTTTATGTGCAAGTTTGGATGGTACCAATGGTTTCTCTAGTTGATACAACGTATTTTTACTAACTGCTGATTTAGAATATCATGTGGCAAGTTATCTCCCAACAAGTTGCTAGCTATGCATGTTTTCTCATCTACTATGAGGTAGTAAAAGGCATTATATATCAGCTAATAATCACAAGAATAACACCACATTTTTCCAAATTCATGCAAAGAAGGGCTATCTCCATCATAAATGTTGGTCCTAGAATGACCATGAAACCCATAGATAATATTTCCCTCTTGTGGAGCAATGCACTGTACATAGATGGTGAAAGAATGAAAATACTTTATGAAATTATCAATAAGTACATAAATACATTTCTTACCATGCATTTTGACTAGGTTGAAAGTGAGGTCCATAGATGAGCCCTCCCATGAGAATCTCCTCATAAATGTTTGCAAAATGAAGGGATGCATACTCCCCTCGGAACACTCCATCAATAGAAACATATTCCCAAGTGAGAGCACCGTTGGCCTTAGCGATAAGGCTCTTTCCACTCCATGACTCCATTTTTTGACATGCCATATGCCAAATTTATCCACCATCATGTTTCTATGTGTGGAAGTCTCCTTCCTAGGTGGGAGTTCCTCCTGATCCTTCAATGTTGAAGGGTAGCCTCCTTGCACTTTGATTGTGCCATTCCTTTCTCCTAAAACATCATACAAAGTATTGGAGAAATACAACCCATACTTTCCCAAGAGTATCAAAAGAAACAATAGCTCTTTCTACCTCCTCACACCTCCATCATACAAATCATGAGGTGAAAATATGATGATTGACATGAAGAATTCCATATCAACATAATGCACCCAAACTCCTTGCTGCCATATGATGCAAGTGCCATGCCAAATCCCAACCACCAACATACTCTTTGAAATAGAAGGTGGTACATGATGACTAAACTCTTTCAAGAGTAGCCAATGCAGCCTTGCCTCCTGCTACCCTATGCCATAGATCTGCGAGTCACTTTCCAGCCTCTTGCACATAAACATAACCCATCCAACCAATGGTGAGTTTCTATCATGATTCCCAATATTGGCATCCCTCCAATGAAGAACACCATCCTCCCAAATCAGAATTTTATCTTTGCATTTCATGGTATATTGAAATGCAATATCATGGAGATCTCCAAATGAATACCACTCATAAATTACCAAGTTGATCCCATAAGGATCCAAATAATATGTAGGAAAAAAATTCTCATTAAGATGTGAAGTGCTCATAAAGAAGCATCCCTCATAATAATGGAAGATAACATGTCTCTCATCAATCCTCTGCCTATCCTCTGTTATACATGTAGAAAGGTCATTGGAATGCTCCAATAATGGTTGGGCCCCCACTCATCATTGTTGCTAATTGATAGCGCTGCTGATCTCCATGATGGTGCATCTGTTTTCTTAGTATCATGCTCAATGTTGAAAACATAGTTCTTCATTGGATTGCCAAATATAATGTTCACCCCATCCTCCAAAAATATACACTCCAACCCCAAGAGTTGTGTGAAACTCAACAATGACACACTAGGATGAGTGTACATCTCTTCCTTCAACAAATCAAGGCTCCGTAGTGCAGTGATAGTATGCTACTCCAAATCAGAAATGTGCTTTGACCCTAGGCCATGCATTTTCCATGACAACATGTCTGCATAATCATCCATATGATGTGCTGAAATAACATGAAATGGAAATATGTGCATACATTGGTAAATCTTAGGAACATCTTGTACTGCTACAAGGGTTCCTTCCTTCGGTATGATGGCTTCCCCAACTAATGATGATGATGGTTGTTCTCCTATGGCTGCAACAGCGATGGTACAAGTCTCCTCCTCCCCATGCATCTCCAGAATAGTGCATGGGACTCTAGATGTCAAGAGATCAAGACCACTTTGCAAAGGTGCAAGTGTTCTTTCTCCTGATGCAGGTGCTCCTACAACAAGTGGTGGTGAAGGTGTCTTCTCCTTTGATTTCTTCTTGTCAAACTTCTTGATCAACCTTTGAGTAAAATCTGCATATGCAGTCACTCTTGCATGACTCAAATGGATGAACCACCAAATTTTTGCGTCACCCTCAAGGTGCAGTGCTACAATCTCAACAGCTTCTCTTTCTACCACTGGATGTAGTAGGAATAATGCACCCAACTTCATTCCCCAAGCTCTTGTTATACATGTGTATGACCCATCAAAATTAGGAAATAGGAATCTATAGCTGTAAGGTCTTCTTTATTCTTTGAGCTGAATGAATTGTGTGAGATTTAGATTCTTCTTGAAAGCTCTAGGTTGAGACTTATATTCTGTAAGATACTCACTTAGAATTTCATGATCCTAGTGTCCTCCATCTCCATGCCTCTTGTCTTATTCTTCAAAAGGAAAGGTCATAATATGTTTCTTTGGAGATCTATGTAATAGCAGATCTTTCTTTTTCTGATAGGAAGTACATGGACCTTCCTCATCATGAAACCCTAGTGTGGTTTCATTTCTTCTCTCCATTTTTATTTGCTTGACCTCCTTGGTGAGGTCCCTCTTTGATCTGAAAAGAGATGAGATAAAACTCATTCTTTCCATCATTCTTATCTCTTTCTCCTTCCTCTTATTCTCTTGATATCATAATGGTTGAGATCCACGAGCTGAGCCAAGATTATGCTCTGATAGCACTCTAATATTCCCAAATGGGGAAGCAGAAATTTATGAACACAATATGGGAAATAGTGGTGAATAAATCAACACACCATGATATGGGACAAATGTACAACCATTTTATTAAACATATTAGTAAATAATAGGAATAAGATATCGAGGATCAAGTCACTCAAGCAATAAAAAACAAGCCTCCAAAAGTAAACATGTCAATACATGAGAAATAGCTACCATACAAATTCCCTTAGATAAGATGACACAGTTTTAGGGTATAACTACTACGGAAATGATATATCAATACAGATCTATTTTTGTATAGCTCAAACAATGCCGATAACATAGATCTAAGCTCCCAAGAACATTTCCAAGATAACCCGGAAAGGGTTTCCTGAAATATACAAAAATGCAGAAATAAAAACATGGCCCTAGGGCTAAATAATCTCTGCAAATGAATAGATGATAGGAGGTTGTTGATCTGATATGGAATGTATGAAAACTCTTCCTATATATTCTTCAAATTAGAGGTTGATCCCCTCACTGAAAATCTATCTTCCCCAACTAGGGCTCCAAACCCTCTACTACAACTACACACTGAAATAACACAGTTTCTTCAGAAAACTATGGTATAAATAATAGAAGTGCCTTAACCTTCTACTGGATATTGAAATGAGGCTCAAGAATCTCCCTCACAAGCATCCCGAATGAAGGGTTGCTCCCTTCACTAGAAAACAAGCTCAGAAGTTGGGTTTCTCAACCCTACACTGGTGCACCCTACAACTCAACACAATTCTGAACAGATACTATGCTGTAGAAGAAAGCTGTAGCTTAGCATGATGCCAAATAGTGGACCATGTAGTTTAATACTCTTCCAAGAGGCCTATCAAGGAAAGAGGTGGGATTCCTGACGAGGAACACCCTGTGCTAAACAACACATGCAATCTTAGCTAAACAACTGAAGAGAGAAACAATTCTAAACAGACCATATCAAAATAATAATATAAAACATAACCCCATATGCCTGCCATACTCTTCCTTATATAAGTTATGAGCTTCCTCACCCTTGGAACCACTCAATTAGGTAACCACCTCCATGCAATCAATCTCCCTAAAAAACTGTGTTGTCCCACCATGAATGCCACTCAATAACAATGCTATTTGATTTGGTCAAATTTGACCCAGTCTTCATGCTCCAGCCCTTTTTCTCACCTAAGGGTCTTCAATCCAGCTTTTAGATGACCTCCATTCTCACTAGGAGTTTCTTTTATTCCTACTAAGGAGATTTATGGGTCCCCATACCCTCTTATTCCTCTATCTAAGGGAAAAATCAAAAATTAATATTCCAATTAGTTGTGTGCTTATTTAGGAATATTACATGTTTTGTAATAGTTTAGTGGTTAAATTAATGAAATTTGATTTCTACTATATATAATTCTATGTGTGTGCATGGTGATTTAATGCATTGATGGCTTGATGCATAGATCCATTAACTTTGTTTGATGAATTAATGTTACATGCAGACCACATGGTTCTTCAATTTGTAATGGAAGCGAGGATTAGTTGAGCATGTGGTGTAATAATCCATAGGTCATATGATGAAGAACAAAAAAATAAATTAAAAAACAAAGAGACCCCACAAATTGTTTTCATCAATATTTGTCATTGAAATGTATGTAATAGTTTACTGTGCATGTAATTACCTATTCTTTCATGCTATCAGAGCTAGTTAAACCCTAAATTACCTATGAATGTTTAATTTGAGTTGGGTATGAATTGGATCTAATACCATGAGAAAATATGTAATTTCACACACAATAAACAATACGTTTACATAGTAGGAACTAAGTCCAATCGATTCCAAACTTAGAGATTGTGGTTGAGAGAATATCTCAAAAATATCCATAAAAAAACCCAAACCAAAAAACCAAATATATTAATGTAACATTAATCTTAACACCATACCTTAATTCTTACAATAAAAATAAAAATATTGAAGTCACATAACATATTTCACATTGATATTTTTTATTGAGATTTTTTGTTTTTTGAGCAGGCTACGCAAGCGCTGAGAGCATTGTGAGGTTTTGCATGCTGCTGAGAGGCGGCCCGTTCAAGCTAGGGTTCGCTCTCATGGAGGTTCCGGGCTCACCCCAGGCAGCCCCCCTCCCCCCTGTGCCATCATCTTCCGATGCCTTCAATTGGCTCCTGGCTGGAATTCCATAGAAGAAAAAGAGTGAAGCAACCAATTTGGTTAAGAAGCTCGAGGATATTCCTGAAATATCCCTCCCTCCAGAGACTCTGATCCAAGTAGCCTTGTCCCTGGTTGAGTGTGCCCTCATTGGTAAGCTCACCGGACTCTGGCCTTCTCCTAAATCCAGTGAGAACTGGGTCAACAAGAACTAGGCACTGTTGATCAAGAACAGCGTCATATATTATTTTTTGGGATGACGGTTTTTCCTCTTTGAATTCTCTTCAAAATATGGCAAGGATCTGATCTTCCAGAATGGCCCCTAATTCATGGGCCCTCAGGGTCTTTATCTTAACAAATGGACGCCAGATTTTGACCCTACAGTCGATGTGCCCATGGTGGTCCCGGTGTGGGTTAGGCTTCCAAACCTTCCAGTTCATTGTTGGAACTGGGACTCATTGAAGCCCATCAGCAACGCCCTTGGGAAATTCATAGATCAGGAAAAAAACAAAGACCAATATTACTGTGCTAGAATCTGCGTAGAAGTATATCTAGAGGTGGTCCTCATGGAAGCCATCAAAACCAATGTCGGTAGTTGGACTCATGTCCGTCCAATGCTGAGCCAGAAATGCTTGAAATTCCACATCTACGGCCACTTCGCTAAAGGATGTCCGTCCAATGCTGAGCCAGAAAAGGGTAAGGAGGAGGGCTGGAATTAGGTCAAATATGCCAAGAATTCTCACAAATCCCACAAACATGGAGGCCCAAATGGTAAAGGCCCCCAACAGGCCCCTTCTCACCAACCCCCTCCCAGAATGGAGCAAGAAAATAAATTCTCTCCCCTAAGCTTGCAAATAGAGGAGACTCAGGAAGCTGAGATCAAAAAATCAGTCTCCCTCACAAAATACATCCCCTCTCCCTCTCCCAAGGGGGAAAGTGCTGCAGAGAGCTCCAAAGGAAACAACGTAGAAGTTGAGGACGAAGAGCAAGAATCAGAAGGCTCAGAGGAATAAGGGGAAATAGGAGAATCCCAAGCCTCGACAAGGAGATCCATAAGAGGATACAAGACAGATCGGGAAAAAAGAGAGCAGGAAACGTTCAAAGATAAGCTTCAGGGCAGCCAGCAAACCCTCAAGAAGCTATTAGCATCAAAACCAAATATGGTGAGAAATCAGCCCCAAGGCTCCAAGGGATCCCATTAGAAACATAAATGATGAAGTTCGTCCTCGATCTATAGAGGTATGGGGAGAAGAATCAAAGAAGAAGCTATCCGAATATTAATAAGTATAGAAGACCCTGACATACTCCTCATTCAGGAGACCAAAATGGAGGACACTACCTTCCTGCATGCAAGTAAGAAACTGTGGAACAAAAGTGTTGCAAAAACAATTCCAGCCCAAGGGGCTTCCGGTCGGCTGGGAACTCTCCGGAATACTAGCAAGTTCTCAGTAATTTCTGAGACCCCCAACCCTCACTGGCAGTTCTTAAAACTGCAGCATTTAGACTCAAAAGAGATCTTTAGTCTCTTCAACATGTATGTCCCTGTCAATGCTCGGGAAAAAAAGGCCTGCTGGGACTCCATAAGAAACCAAGCAGATCTTGTGAATCTGGAAAATATTATCATTGCTAGCGATCTCAATCTCACTGTCCTTTCATCAGATAAGAGAGGAGGCAGCATTGTTCAAGATCCGGCAAGGGAATGGGTGGAGGATCTAATGCAGGACTAGGACCTGCTAGACATTAAGCCAATCTTTGGTAAGTACACCTGGACTAATAAAAGAGTATGCCCTGGTCACATCGTTGCTAGACAAGACAGATTCTTCATCCAAATTTCTTTTGTTCTACTTGGATTACAGGCTAGAGTTCATATTCTCCCCTATAACACCATTGATCACAAACCCATCAAGCTTGAGCTCTTCGCTCAGCTTGACCATGGGCCTATTCCCTTAATATTTAGCTCTCTTTGGGCCAAGGAGCCTCACTTCATGCAAATAGTTAAGGATATTTGGTTATATCCTGTCAAAGGATCCCCCTTCTTTGTATGGGAGGAGAAGCTTAGAAGAGTGAAAGGGGCTCTAAAAAGTTGGGCCAAATCTCTTCCCAATCCTACCAATGAAAGGAAAAAAATACAAAGCATTTTGGATAACCATCATCTCCAGGTCGAAGAAGGTGATATTAGAAAAGAGATTCTATACAAATAATCCCAGCTCTAGCAAAATTACCATAAGGCCTGCCTAGACGAAGAAGAATACTGGAGGCTTAAATCCTGCAGTCTTTGGCTTAAAGCAGGGGACATGAATTCCTCTTTTTTTCACAAGAAATCTCAGGCAAAGAAATGCACCAACTCTGTTACTGAGATCAAAGATGGTACTATTATTCACAAATACTTTGTAAATATCAAAAAAGAAGCCTTCCTTCACTTCAAAAGCCTATATAGTGAGGAGATGGAACTGGATCAAAAAACTGATCTGATGGATGAGGTTCCCTCCTTGATTACAGCTAAGATGAATCTCCTCCTCTAAGCTAAAATATCCAAGAACGAAGTCAAGGATGCCCTCTTTTCTATGGACCCCAACAAAGCCCCCGGGTCGGACGGTTTCTCAGCCAGGCTTCTCCAAATATGTTGGTTGATTGTGGAAAAAGACCTCTTCAAAATCGTTCTAAAGTCTCAAGCATGCCTAGAAATCAGTGGTAGCACTAACTTCGCTTTTCTTTCCCTCATCCCCAAGGAGAAAGGCACCTACTCCTTCAACAGGTTTCACCCGATCTCGCTTTACAATATTGGATACAAACTGATTACCAAAGTAATCGCTAACAAATTGAAGCTCATCCTCCCCAAAATAATTCTGGAAAACCAAGGAGGTTTCATTTAAGGTAGACATATTGTGGACAATTTCATTCTAGTCCAAGACACAATCCATTCTAGTATGAGTCGCAATGAAAAAGGTATGGTTGTAAAACTTTATTTAGCAAATTATTTTGATCGAGTTAGGCATAGTTTTTTGTTCAAATTCTTGCATAAGCTTGGATTCGGTGTGAACTTTATAAATTGGATCCGAGCTTGCATCTCAGAGCCTTGGATTACCCCGTTAGTGAATGGCAGAGCTGTCAATTTTTTCAAAGCCACGAGAGGTCTCAGGCAGGGGTGCCCCCTCTCACCTTTGCTCTTTGTCCTTCAAGGCTCAGTCCTTAGATTTTATTTAGAAAATAAGATCTTGGATCAGGAAATCACTGGGCTCTGCATAGCAAGAGGTGTTAAAAACATCAATCATTCCCTCTTCACTAATGACACCATGCTACTGGGGGCTGCTACTGTGACTATGGCTTCCAAATTTAAAGGAGTTCTGGATGAGTTTTGTAGGGTTTTGGGCAGCATATTAAACAATGGTAAATGCCACATCTATTGTTGGAACACTTTGCTGCCTCCTCTACTTGGACTTCCTTCAAGTATCTGGAACTTCCAGTTTTTCTCAAAAGAGCCTACAGCAGAGACTAGATCCCCCAATTAGAGAAATTCAAGAATAAGTTGCAAGCATGGGGATTCTCCTGGCTCAACATTGCTGGTAGTTCTGTTGTCATCAAATCTGTGCTCAACAGCTTACCCTTATTTCGGTTTTATGTCCTTCTTTCTCCCACTGGCATACTCAGAAAAATGGAGGAGATCATTCACAAATTTTTTTTGAAGGGGGGAAAATAGAATGAGAAAAACATCACACTAGTTAATTGGGAATCCATCTCCAAACCTTTGTTAGAAGGGGGTCTAAATTTCAAAAACCTTTGCAATCAGAATATTGCAATGGGAGCTAAGATAATCTGGAAAATCATTGCGCCTAACTAAGGTTGGGCTCAATTATCTCTATGGAAAAAATATTTCAAAGGAAAGCGCTCTCGCTGCCTAGATCAACCTCTTCCACAATCAAATTCTCCTTTTCTAAAACTCTATGCCAAAGCCTGGCCTCTCATCAAATCTCACGCATACTAGGTTCCTGGCAATGGCAAAAGAATCAAGCTTTGGACAGACAGGATTATGAATAACGAGTCGTTTGGAGACTGCTGCTTACTCCAATCGCTGCACAGATGGATGAACGAGGAAGGCTGCATTCTCTATGGGACATGTCCATTTGGCATGGTCCATGCTGGGCTGGTTGGAAACTCATCCAAACACCCCTGGAGCTTTTGCATGATCGCGATGTGCTACTATCCAAGCTCCATGGTATGGAACTAGCATTGGTTCGAAAAAGGGACACAAGAGGATGGGGTGTGTAGATTGGAGGTTACACCATGGCTCATGGCTACACCAAGCTATGTGAGTGCCCTCATGTAGCTACAAATCCAGTGCCATGGAAAGGGATATGGAATTATCCATCCTTACCAAAAATTGATCATTTGAGTTGTCTATTATTCCACTGCAAAATATTGACCAATGAAAACTTGCAAAAGCGAGGTTTCCATGGCCCTTCAAGGTGCAGCCTATGCAAGGAAAAGTAGGAAAGCGTTATTCATCTAATGCTTTAGTGAAAATTCACAACGCAAATTTGGTTTGAGCTATTGGGAATTTGGAACTCCAACTTTTGTCTTCCAATCTCCATTCCTGAACTATTCATGAATTGGTTGCAAAGGTACCCTGGTCCCCCTCCAAAAAACAAGATTATCAAAGCTGCTTGGTCTTCCCTCCCAAAAATAATTTGCTGGCAGATTTGGCTCGAATGAAATAAAATTATCTTTAGAAATCATGAACAGGATGCCAAGCTTGTGGGATTCAAGATAAAATGCCAATTAAAAGAGTGTCTGAGAGAGCAAAAAGACGATTCAAATTTAAGTTAGCAAGACATAATTTGGGGCTCTTCCCTCGACCTGCAATTTCAAAAAGCTGCTAGTATTACCTCTCTCCCGAAACATTAGCAAATAAGGGCCATAGAAAAGGAGTTTCAGGGTTGGATGGAAAACCATTCGAGTTACTCTCTATTTTTTGATGGGGCTGCAAAGGGAAATCCTGGTAGGGCTGGAGTTGGAGGTGTCATTTTGAATCTAGATGACACCAGGATTCACAACTTTGCCTAGGGTTTGGGGCTCTCTTCCAACATTCAAGCTTAGGCTTTGGCTCTTTTTCAAGGCCTCAAGTTTCTTAAAGGGCTGAACATCAAGGAGGCTAATGTATTCCAGGATTCTCAAGTTATCATTAACTCTATTGTGACAAACTCTAAGGTGTTGGACTTAAGTCTTGTAAGATTGATCTCTAGAATAAAAGATCTGGGAGACTCATTTCAGAACTTGAACTTCTACCACGTGTTGAGAACCAATAACAAGGATGCAGATCTAGAAGCTAACAAGGTAGTCCTCCTTACTGCTGGAGTCATGTTTAGAGATGGAGAAGAAACATGGGATCCTATTCCTTAAATTAGTTAGCTGTCATGTTTTACTACCTATTATTAAATCAGTTCATGTGTACCCACAACCTTGGGAAAATCATTGAAATTGATCACATAGTAGCAACTAAAAAGAGATGTGAACTAAGCATAAGTGCCATGGCCTTTCAGGGTTGTGAGGCACTCATGGAACTAGGCTCACTTATTGTAATTTGAATTTTGGTATTTAGGCCAAGTATCTAATATTATTCATTAATCGTTTCTGTAAAAAAAAAAAAACATATTTCACATTGATCTTTTTGTCTAGACTAGCCATCATTAGCACTTAAAATATGAATTTGTGGAAGAAAAATGTATTGATCACAGACTTTGGAATATTTTAATTGATCCTAAAATATGATCATGAGTAGCAACAATCAATTCAAAATTTGATGGACCATCATATTCCAAGAAATTCCCAAAATATACAATCAAAATAAGCTTAAAGTCACTAATTTTTTTTATTTTTATTTTTGAAACAATGTGTAACAGAGAGTAATTGAAATCTCTCTCAGCGAACTATTCCAATATGAGTAGTAGAGGACCCTTTCTTCCACCATTGACTTTTCCATGTCTTCTTTTTTGTTGATGTTAGTTCCAACAATTCCAGCCGTTGCTTATAGCCTTTCGTTGCTAGTTGGAATATCTATAACCCAACTTGGTTATCTTTCAAATATCATAATAATTTCTCTAAACTAAGGAAACACTAAGAAGATGAAACAATTTATACCAAAACTTCCCGGAACATTAAATAAAAGTTGGAACCTTTTATCAGCATTGTAGATTCTTTGAGCACTAAATCCCGTATGGAACATGATGGTGAAGTCGGGATGGTGAAAGTTGATAGGTATTGCTTGTTTTTTTAGAGAATCATGAATTTTTAAATGACATACAAACCAAGAAGAAAAATATAAATATTGAGGAGAGGAGAAAAATTATGTCATTTCACTTTTCACTAATCTAATACATAGCTATCAATATAAATGTATACTAAATTTATAATCAATATAAGTAAATGTAAAAAAATAATCACTAATTTAAAGATGCAAGATTTATTATTGAAAACTCCCTTAACAAAATGATTATTAAAAATTATATGGAGCAAGTGTTGAGCCTTACATCAAATATTACAAATAATACTATGAAAATATCTCATTGTCTTTGATTCCTAACTATAAAATCAAAATTTTAATTAAAAAAAATTAACATACAAATTGTTTTGCATTAAATTAAACATAAACAATGAAAAATAAATATGATGTGGGTATTGTTGATAATGAGTGTAGTATGGTTTTTGGGTGTAATGAAAATTATTTTCCATATTATTTTTTATGGATACTAGGAAATATCCAAGGAATATGATAGTTGGTTAAAGTTTGTGTCCTAGCCAATAAATTAGTGTTTTTAACACCCTCCTCCCATATCTACCCAAGTAACCAACCAACTGGGTAAACATGTGATGATATGATACTATGATCATATTCAACTTCCTAGGCCACCTCAACAAAGTGGAACCGACAGAACACCATGAGACCTACCTTCTGCACTTGCCACATGACACCTAGGAGCCATCAAACCTTCTAGGAGGTTGGCCCTTGACTCAAACTGGCCTTTTAATGAATAAATACCCTTGTCTCTCCCTTGATATGGGTAAGAGTGTGACTGGAAACCTCTTGTCACTTGCATAGCATGGGTACACGTGTGACGGGGGACTTTTCCAGGTAGTTCCGACCTTACGACACTGATTCTTGTGCCACTTTTTCAGGACTAGGGCTCAAGTCTTTTCCTGGAACTCCATGACACTTCTATGAATTAAATTTAACAACAGAATAATGATTCAAATGAAATTAATTGAACAAGGAATTCATTGGATCCCTTCTAGCCATGACAGGAATTTCATCAAACACGTCACAAATATGTAATCTACAGGTTTAAATAACATATATGTGTAGAGGGTCTCATACTTATCTAAGAATCACTAAGAAGCATTGTTCCCTAATTTTTTTAGTTGAATTATCATATTTTAGGTCATATACTCATTTCTCATTCATTTACAAATTAGAAAATGATGGGAAGCATACATGATCACTCTCATAAAACACATTCATAAAACATATGAACAATAGAAACATTTATTTTTTTCTCTCTTTCTCTCTCTACAACTTCACACCTGTGGTTTCTAGGTAGAATTAGCTGAATTTATGGGAGGCCAACTTTTGGCCTAGGCAGGTTAGGCAAGGAAAAGTTTTTTGGGAAAATTGAAGACTTGAAAAGAGGGGAGTTTAACTAGGTTTGACCATTGTATTATTGGTCAGTTTTACCATCATATTTGAATAGAAGAATTAGGTGTATATCTTATTCAAATGAAAAAATTATTTAAGAAATATGTTATCCCCCCCAAGTGGGTTTTCCCAGGGTAAATCTTCTATGACATTTTTGCATTGTGATTTATATTTTCCTTGTGCATTTATGATTGAATTTCATAAGTCTATTTGCTTGATGATAAATTGGAAATACTCAAAGAATATGTACATAATTAGAAGTAATTACTAGTTTTTAGAAATTAGTGATTGTATTTATTTCACTTGAAAAATCAACATGGTATTGGATTTTTGGTGAAGAAAAGAGCATTGAGGTCACTCTTCAGTCACCCTTATGCTTACACATTCGCTACATTGCCTACTTCAGTTCACAACAATTATATTTTCCCCATTTTTCTCAATCACACTCTGTTTTCTTCCTTTGTTGCGCTAGGAACGATGTTGTCTCTACTGCACTGTATCTGATAGCATATTTAAACATGGAACTATATATTTATTTTTCATTAAAAATATTAGGCCAATACAACTATATTAAATATAATAATGGGCCACCTATGTACTTTTAATACTATGAAATTAATCTTAATCTTCCCTGCACACTACATGACAACCATTAATGATTTCATCCTACACAGATCACTTGGTTCCCCATTCCTCATAATGCCCATAAATATTAGAAGGTACTTCAGATATGCATCTTCCTTTTACTTCAGCCACAACATGCCATAAAAGCTAAGAACATACTCAAATGATGTTTCATACTCAGTCTCTTCATTTATTTCCCCATAGTGTGCAAGTAATTATCATATGAGGCTTTCTTCAGCTCGGGACAAACTTTACAAACTTCATTAATCAAATGGAACCAACCTCACTGAGTGGATTTACTGTCATTTTCCAACTCATTCATCCTTTCTAAACTATGCGCTAGGTATTTTGACTCATTCATCACAGTGACATGGAGACCTTCTAACTCATACATACTTTAAACATATGCCCAACACTTTCCCAAAATGCCCCTTTTTTCAATATATATATATATATATATATATATATATATATATATATATATATATATATGTGTGTGTGTGTGTATGTATATGTATGTATGTATGTATGTATGTATGTATGTATGTATCGCAAATGGGTTGAAATATCGGATCCCTCCATGCCCGTAAATTTTATTCATAGAATTCCTCAAGATCTTACGGTGTCACAGGGCTCCGGGCTTGGCCCACCTAGCCTTGGCACTTTTCTTTGCAATTTTTCCCTTGAAATTTCCCTGAGCTCCTTCAAATTCTTACCCACGATGTTTTAGACTTATCTAGGGCTTCCTTGACATCTAGGGTTCTAGGCTTCCAAGTTTTGTTCCCACTACCCTAGGTTGATGCCATCTCTTAACTCATGTTTTGAACATACCTCCATGCTTCCAGGATTCCTGGGTTCTAGGCTTCCCGCTACCCTGCCTCAATGAAATCCCGTAACAATTTTAAATAAGCCTCCAGGATTCCAAGCCTTTCGGGGTTCCAAACCTTTCTACTAAGGACTTCAAGATCCTTACTTTCACTGATCATAACTTTTGATTTGGAGGCCCATTTGCAGAATTCCTCATATAGTTGGAAAAATATTTCCAGGCACATTCAAACTATGCCAGGAGAAGTTGAGTTGATCTCTTAATACATAAACTCCTCCAAATTCTAGTATTCCTTATCCATCATAGTCATATTTTTATGGATTCTCCACTAAGGTTGCTACTATGATGATTCTCTATAGAATACTATAGCAACCATAGGACTCCCCCTGAGTAGCATGCTCATCAATGCAAACATATGTTACTTTTATCCTTAATGCTATTCCAATTGACATCAATGCTAACAAACTAGGTCCCACCAACCATTCAGGCAATGCCAACTGTTGAACATGTATCTCGTATACATTGTATGGATGTGTTTGGTTTTACATTATTTTCACTTTGAGCCTCATTGAATACTAAGCTAGTTGTTCCTGGTGTGATTATTTCCCTCTATTAAATTGGATATTGTATTATGGTGTTTCTCATATGTTTGGATCCATGGATGGTCTTTATAAACCACTTTCAATCTTTCTTTGGTGTTATTGCAATTATGGTTTACGAAACTACATGAAATTTGTGTTTCCCCGAGTGCCTGGGAAATAAATCAAGTGTTCATGGTTGGATTCAAGAGCACTTTGTGGTGGTGAAAGTTATATTAGTTTCTTGTTCAAATATTTTGTAAAATTGTGGAATGAGGAAATTTTTGTAAAGAAGGTTTTTTTTATTTTTAAAATTTATAAAATGAAGAGTCATTTATTGAACATAGTAACATAATTCAAATTAGTAGTTCTTGACGTTATTCAGTGATGGGAGAACATATCATTGTTTTGATTATTTATATAGTATGTTATATGTTGATGGGTTTTGTTGTTCATAGATGCTTCAAGAACAACGATTACATGTTATTTTTATGTGGCTATAAGTTTGTGTATGTGAAGAAAGTTAATGTTGTATTATCGACTGCTAAATACATTCAATATCTATATTTCTTATCTATGTAACTACCAAAATTGTAGGTCATATTATTTTGATATATGGAAGTATGTCCATAAAGTGATTCAATATTAAGACTATTTTTCAGGGTAGTCAAGAATCGTCGATCCTACAAATATATCTACGATTATAAGAAGCAATTATGTCTTAAATGGATCAAGTCGTAGCTTGAAGTTGGTGGTTGAAGGAATGAAGCCTATGTGATTCCAGACTGGATATAAGTGCTAATGAAGACGAATCCAGATAAAAATATCAATTTGAAATATGTTAACATGACTTCAATACCGTTCTTTGTAATGTAACCTTTATAATGTAAGCATCAAAGGAGGGTGTTAGGATTAATTCTTAAATTAGTAGATTTAGTTTTTTAGTTTGGATTTGTTTGTTGGACATTGTGGAGATATTATCTCAACCACAATCTCCAAGTTTGGAATAAGTTGGATCTAGTTCGAACTATATAAATGGATCATATTTGTGATTGAAATGTATGTAATAGTTTATTGTGCGTGCAATTACATATTTCTTCATGGTATTAGAACTAGTTCAACCCTAAATTTCTTTTGAGTATTGAATTTGAATTATAATTTACCTATATAAATTATATTTATGTTCAATTATTTTTCCCAATATCTCTTAGTTTATTGAAATGATGTCTTACAAATATGCCATATTTATGGTCATTATAATTTACAGATATAACTTATCTTTAGCAAGGTTATGGAAAAATAAAGGTAAGTATTTCAAGGTGAAATTGGTCCATGTTGATTAAAGTGCTATGTTAATGGATTCTTGGTTAAAGATTCTGACCTTTCATAAACCATAATTGCAACAACACGAAAGAGAGCTTCAAAGAGGTTTATAAAGACCATCCATGGATCCAAACATATGAGAATCACCATAATAAAATATCCAATGTAATAGAGGGAAATAACCACACTAGGAACAACGAGCTTAGGATTAAATGAGGCTCAAAGTGAAAATAATGTAACACCAAACACATCCATACAATGTATATGAGAGACATGTTCGACAGTTGGCATTGCCTCAATGGTTGGTGGCACCTAGTTTGTTAGCATTGATGTCAATTCGAATAACATTAAGGATAAAAGTAACATATGTTTGCATTGATGAGAACGCTACTCAGGGGGGTTCCCATGGTTGCTATAGTATTATATAGATAATCATCCTAGTAGCAAGCTTAGTGGAGAATCCATAAAAATATGACTATGATGTCCAGGGAATCGTAGAATTTGGAGGCGATTATGTATTAAGAGATCAACTCAACTTCTCCTGGCATAGTTGGAATGTGGCTAGAAATATTTTTCCAACTGTATGAGGAAGTCTACAAATGGTCCTCTAAATAAAAAGTTATGATCAGTGAAAGTAAGGTTCTTAAAGTCCTTAGTAGTAAATTTTGGAACCTCGAAAGGCCTGGAATCTTGGAGGCTTATTTAAAATTGTTATGGGATTTTAGTGAGGCAGGGTAGCGGGGAGCCTAAAAGCATCGAGGTATGTTCAAAACATGAGTTAAATGATGGAATCAACCTAGGGTAGTGGGAAAAAAACACGGAAGCCCGAAACCCTGGAAGTCAAGGAAGCCTGAAGGCTTATTTAAAAATGTTATAGGATAAGCATTAAGACAACGATAGCGAGAAAAAAACCCAAATCCTCGAAACCTTGTAAGGCATAAAAAAAAGGGGGAAAAGTGTCAGGATTTTGTGGAAAATAACAAAGTCGGTAGATAGATATTTTTCTGACGCTTGATGTTCCATCAAGAATCGAAATATTTTCCCAGGACTTGGATGTGTGAGGGTTTTATCAGATTTTGTAACCAAGGGCCTTCAAGCCATGGATAAGGAAAAATCACCGTGGGTAAGAATTTGAAGGAGCTTGTGGAAATTTCAAAGGAAAAAGTGCCAAGAAAAATGCTAAGGCCATGTGGGCCAGGCCCGAAGCCCCATGAGACCATAAGATATTGAGGAATGCTATTAATAAAAGTTACTGGCATCCAAGGATCCGATATTTCAACCCATTCACTATATATATATATATATATATATATATTGAAAAAATAAGCATTATGGGAAAGTGTTGGGCATATGTTTAACGTATGTATGAGTTAGAAGCTCTTCATGTCACTGTGATGAATGAGTCAACATATCTAGCACATAGTTTTCAGAGGATGAATGAGTTGGAAAATGACAGTAAATCCACACATAGAGGTTGGTTCCATTTGATTAATGGTGTTTGTAAAGTTTGTCCCGAGCTGAAAAAAGCCTCGTATGATAATTAATTGCACGCTATGGGGAAATAAATTAAGTGAATGGCTATGAAACATCATATTAATATGTTCTTAGCTTTGATGGCATGTTGCAGCTCAAGCAAAAGGAAGACACATATCTGAAGGACCTTCTAATATTTGTGGGAATTATGAGGAATGGGGAACCAAGTGATCTGTGCAGGATAAAATCATTAATGGATATCATGTAGTGTGTAGGGAAGATGAAGACTAATTTCATAGTATTAAAAATACATAGGTGGCCCATTCTTATATTTAATATATTTGTAGTGGCATAATATTTTTGATGAAAAAGAAATAGATAGTTCCATGCTGAAATACACTATCAGTTACAGTGCAGTAGAGACAACATCATTCCTAGCATATAATAGGAAGAAAACAATGCAGTGTGATTGAGAAAAGTGGGGAAAATATAATTTTTTTGAGCTGAAGTAGGAAGTGCTGCGAGTGTGTAAGCATAAGGGTGACTGAAGAGGGATCTCAATGCTCTTTCCTTGACAAAAAATCCAATACCATGTTGATTTTTCAAGTGCAATAAATACAATCACTATTTTCTAAAAACTAATAATTACTTCTAATTATGTACATATTCTTTTAGTATTTCTAGTTTATCACTAAGCAATTAGACTTATGAAATTCAACCATAAATGCACAAGGAAAAAATAGATCACAATGCACAAATATGACACAAGATTTACCTTGGGAAAACCCACTTGGGGGCGAGGGGGATAACATATTCCTTAGAGAATTTTTTCATTTCAAGAAGAGATACACCTAATTCTTCTAGTCAAATATGATGGTAAAACTGACCAATAATACAATGGTAAAACCTAGTTAAACTCCCCTCTTTTCAAGTCTTCAATTTTCCCAATAAACATGGCCTTGCCTAACCTGCCTAGGCCGAAAGTTGGGCTCCCATAAATTTAGATAATTCTACCTAGAAACCACATGTGTCAAGCTAAATAGAGAGAAAGAGAGACAAAAATCAATTTTTTTGTTGTTTATATGTTTCTTAAGAATGTCTTTTATGACAGTGACAATGCATGGTTCTCATCATTTTTTGATTTGTAAATGAATGAGAAATATTTATATGACATAATAGATGATAATTCAACTAATTATATAAGGGAACAATGCTTCTTAGTGATTCTTAGATAAGTATGAGACCCCTATGATCATATATGTTAGTTAAACTACTAGATTACATATTTGTAACATGTTTGATGAAATTCCTGTCGTGGCTAGTACAGATCCAGTGAAGTCCTTGTTCAAGTAATTTCATTTGAATCATTATTCCATTGTTATATTTAATTCCTGTAAGTGTCATGAAGTTATGTGCAGATACTTGAGCCCTAGTCCTAAAAACTGGCACAAAAATTGGGGTCGTGAGCTCAGAACTACCTGGAAAAGTCCCTAGTCACACTCATACCCATGCTATGCAAGTGACAGGAGGTTTCCAGTCATAATATTACACATATCAAGGGAGCGACTAGGGTATTGATTCACTAAAAGGTCAGTTTGAGTCAGGGGCCAACCTCCTAGAAGGTTTGATGGCTCCTAGGTATCGCGTGGCAAGTGCAGAAGGTTTGTCTCATGGTGTTTTGTCAGTTCCACTTTGTTGAGGTGGCCTAGGAGGTTGAATATGATCATAGTAGCCTCTCATCACATGTTTACCCAATTGGTCAGTTACTTGGGTAGATATGGGAGGAGGTTGTTACAAACGCTAATTTATTGGGTAGGACACATAAACTTTAATCAACTACCCTATTCCTAGGATATTTCCTAGTATTCGTAAAAAGTAATATGGAAAATCATTTTCATTACACCCAAAAACCATATTACAATAATTATCGAAAATCCCCACATCATATTTATTTTTCATTTTTTATGTTTAATTTAATGCAAAACATTTTGTATGTTAACTTTTTTTAATCAAAATTTTGATTTAATAGTTAGGAATCAAAGACAACGAGATATTTTCATAGTATTATTTGTAATATTTGATATAATTTTTAATAATAATTTTTTTGAATAGAGTTTTCAATAATAAATCTCCTGCATCTTTAAATTAGTGATTATGTTTGTACATTTACTTATTTTGATTATAAATTTAGTGTACACTTTATTGATAACTATGTATTAGATTAGTGAAAAGTGAAATGACATAGTTTTTCTCCTGTCCTCAATATTTATATTTTCTCTTCTTGGTTTGTATGTCATTTAACAATTCAGGATTCTCTAAGACAACAACCAATATCTATCAACTTTCACCAGCCACAACTTCACCATCATGTTCCATATTGGATTTAGTGCTCGAAGAATCTAAAATTCTTATAAAAGGTTCCAAATTTTATTTAATGTTTGGGGAAATTTTGGTAGACATTGTTTCAATTTCTTAGTGTTTCCCTAGTTTAGAGAAAATATTATGATATTTGAAAGATCACCAAGTTGAGTTAGAGATATTCCAAGTAGCAACAAGAGGCTATAAGCAACCGCTGGAATTTTTGGTACTAACATCAGCAAAAAACAGACATGGAAAAGTCAATGGTGGAAGAAGGGGTCCTATACTACTCATCTTGGAATAGCTAGCTAAGAGAAATTTCAAGCACTTTGTGTTCCACAGTTTTAGAAAAAAATAAAAAAAATTTAGTGACTTTAAACTTATTCTGATTGTATATTTTGGGAATTTCTTGGAAAATGTTGGTCCATCAAATTTTGAATTGATTGTTGCTACTCATGATCATATTTTAGGATCAATTAAAATATTCCAAAGTTTGTGATCAAGATATTTTTCTTCCACAAAGTCATATTTTAAGTGTTAATGATGACTAGTCTAGACAAAAGGATCAATGTCAAATATGTTATGGCCATAGTCTAACTAGATTGCTTTTTCGCCCTGAAAATCATGGAAATTCTGGTAAGATTTTAAGAAAACTCGGCAGGAACTTTTGTAAATCCACGTTATAACTATCAAACTTTAATATTTTGGGTGCCCTAGAGGTTTTTTATGGTGCTGAATCCATTTCCACCATCAAAATCATGATTCAAACACTGTTATTGTAAGATTTTTTAAATTATTTTTGCCCAGATTCCAACTAATTTTCGTCGTACGAGCAATTCCTCTGTCTCGTTATACAACTCCTATGTTATGTCACTTCAATATTGTTATTTTTAGTGTAAGAATTAAGGTATGGTGTTAGGATTAATGTTACATTAGTATATTTGGTTTTTTGGTTTGGTTGGGTTATTGGATATTTTTTAGATATTCTCTCAACCACAATCTATAAGTTTGGAATCGATCGGACTTAGTTCCTACTATGTAAATGTATTGTTTATTGTGTGTGAAATTACATATTTTATCATGATATTAGATCTAGTTCATACCCAACTCAAATTAAACATTCATAAGAAAGTTAGGGTTTAACTAGATTTGATACCATGAAAGAATATGTAATTACATGCACAATAAACTACTACATACGTTTCAATGACAAATATTGATGAAAACAATTTCTGTGGTCTCTTCATTTTCTAGTTTTTTTTTCTGTTCTTGATCATAGGACCTATGGATTACTATACCACATGATCAACTAATCCTCACTTTCATTAAAAATTGAAGAATCATGTGGTCTGCATGTAACATTAATTCATCAAACAAAGTCAATGGATCTATGCATCAAGCCACCAATGCATTAAATCACCATGCACACACATAAAATTATATATAGTAGAAATGAAATTTCATTAATTTAACCACTAAACTATTACAACACATATATTAGTGCCTTGGCTCTCCAGAACGTCATTCTAATGACCGCCTCTTTTCAATGGCCAATGGCTACAATTTATAGAGTAAATTTCAATATTGTGGATCATTTCAAGGTCCATGATCTTATCTATAAATCTCTCAACATGTTACTCTCCACAAATAACCAACATTTTTTCTTTCACAAATATCTTAACATAATCGTTAATATCCCTCATGAATGTGATTTTTCTATATTTTAACAAATTTGTTTCCTTTTGATGCATTTTTCTCATTTCCTCCTTCTATAAGTCATTCTTGATGATATTTTGGAGGATGGGTCGATGCTCCTTTGTAAGACTCCCAAGGTACAAAAATTTATCAACTCCTGGTCATATGCTTTTTAGTATTCTCATAAAAACTTCAACTCCTGACCTAAAACACACCTCCATAGTAATAATTCTCTACCTTGCTACATGATACCTCATGATACCTTCTCTTGATTTTGGCGTTTTGACATATTTTTTGTTCTCTTCTCTGGAACCCTCCAAGAACTCCTTGCTCTAGGTTGTTGCAAATATTCTCACCTTCCTCTTTTGTCACTGCACAGAGAAAACAAATCTCTTACCATATATTCAATCAGTTGTACCTTTTTCTACTACTTGTCCTCCCCACTACACATAGGAATCTTCTGTTTTTTGATACCAATTGATAAAAATGATTTTTGGGGTCTCCTCATTTTCTATTTTTTTTCTAGTCTTCATCCTAGGACCTATGGATTATTATCCATCAAACTCAACTCATCCTCACCTCCATTGCAAATTTATGAAAAGTGTGGTCTACATCTAACATTAATTCATCAAACACAGTCAATGAATCTATGCATCAAGCCATCAATGCATTAAATCACCATGTAGAAACACATAACTATATAAAGTAGAAATCAAGTTTCATTAATTTAACAACTTAAATATTACATATCATCTATTAGTGCCTTGGATAGCTAAATATTCATTCTAATGGCCGCATATTATCAACGCCTAAAGGCTACAATTTATTGAGGAAATTTCAATATTCTGGATCATTTCTAGATCCGTGATATTCTCCATAAAGATGTCAACATGATACTCTCCACAAAGATGTAGACATGATTTGTTTCACAAATCTCTTATCATAAGCCCTAAGATACATCAAAAATGTGATTTTTCAAGATTTTTAGGAAATCTCTTTCTTTTTGATGCATTTTTCTCATTTTATCCATCTAGAAGTCGTTAACGGTTGATTTTTCGAAGGATGGTTCTATGCTCCTGCATTAAATATGATCCATTTATATAATTCAAACTAGATCCAACTAATTCCAAACCTGGAGATTGTGGTTGAGATAATATCTCAACAATCCCTAACATCCCAATCCAAACCAACAAACCAAATGTACCAATGTAAGCATTAATTATAACACCCTCCTTTAATGCTTATATTATAAAGGTTACATTACAAAAAAAATATTGAAGTCACATTAACATATATTACATTAATCTTTTTGTTTGGAATAGCTCTAGAATATCATAGGCTTCTCTCTTTATTTAACAATCAACTTCAAGCTACGACTTGATCCATTTAAGACAAAATATTTTTTTATCATCATTGAAGTATTTGTAGGATTGAACATTCTTGACTAGCCCGAAAAATAATCTCAATACTGAATCACCCTATGGAAATACTTCCATCTATCAAAATACAATGAACTAGAATTTCTACAGTTATATAGGTAAGAAATAAAGATATTGAATGTATCCAACATTTTATTATACAACTTGAACTTTATTAGCATGCAAAAACTTACAAACATATAAATATAACTTGTAATTTTTGTTCTTGAAGCATCAATGAACACCAAAACAAATGAACATATAAAAAATTGTGGACATAATCTAATTAGTAATATGTTCTATCGACACCGAAGAACTTCAATAACCACTAACTTGAACTATGTTACTATGTTCAATAAATGGTTCTTCATGATACAAATTTTACAAATAAAAGTAAACTTCTTTACAAAATTTTCCTCCCACAATTTAACAAAATATTTGAACAAGAAACTAATATAAGTTTCACCACCACAAAGAGCTCTTAAATCCACCTTTTAACACCTTTTTAATGCACAGACAGTAGGGGAAACACAAATTTCATGTAATTTTATAAACCATAATTGAAACGACACCAATGATAGTCTGAAGGGGGTTTCTAAAGACTGTCCATGGATCTAAATATATGAGAATCACCATAATACAACAACCAATGTAATAGAGGCAAATAACCACACTATGAATAATGCAATCAAAGTATCTACCAAGGCTCGAAATGATAATAATGTAACACCAAACCTAGCCATAAATTGTCTATTAAAAATTCATGTACACTTGTACCCTACAAGAGACATAGATATATGCTTTTATAGTTCCTTGTTTTGAGTTAAATTAACTAGATGCCACCGTAAGAAACATTATAGTGTAGCTTTTAGCCTTAACTATTGATTTATTTTTCCAGAACATGGTCTGAAAAAAAATAATGAGGAAAGATATTTAACTAAGGGAATGATAAGTGTGTTTTTTTTTATGTGCATTAAAATTAGAAGGAATGGACCTGAAATTGTCTCCACAACATTTTGTGTTTTCTATGGCCTCATTCTTACGATATTAATTAACTTTCGGATTAGTGGTTCACAAGAATGAATTAATTATTCATGCACAATTTCACACCTATGAAAACATGATTTGTTTCTAATGTACCCTCACACTCAGAAACTGAGGAAACACTGCAACAAATGGCCATTCTTGGATAGTGATTCTAGTAGCAATGTTTTTAGATAATGATTCTAAACTTCGGTTCCTTCTCACAATCACACCCAAATAGAAACACAAGAAAATATCAAATTCAACACTCCATCAATCACTCATATTGAAAATAACCACTCCCACACACTAACCTATGTACAAGGTTTTAAACTTGGATAACTGGCATGATCATAACCCCTCTCATAAGAGAGCCAGGGCTGAATCGGCTTTGATACCATGACAGAAGATGTAATTTCATACACAATAAACTAGTATATAAATTTCAATCACAAAAATGATACATTTATATAGTTGGAACCAGATTCAACTAATTTCAAACTTGGAGATTATGGTTGAGACAATATCTCAACAATATCCAACAACCCAATCTAAACCAACAAACCAAATCTACTAATATAAGAATTAATCCTAACATGATCAACTAAAATATTCCCTAAATATATAATTGAGAGAAGGATGTTGCTTAATGACAAAATATTCCTTCTATCACATAATTGATCAAGTCAATAGATAAAATCAAGCCAAGAGATTTTAAAAATAATTGAATTAGGCATGGGATGATGATAGAAACACAGAAATATAGCAGCAATGGAGATGATTTCTCTGGGCTAGACTACACATGGTAAGACTGACGTTGTTTGGTGGAGTAGAAACATTGTTGGGTGGATGGGTTTGGTGGAGTAGAGACATCATTGGGTGTATGGGTTTGGTGGAGTAGAGACATCGTTGGATGGATGATGTAGTGGCTAGGATCAATGACCAAGTTGTAGCTAATAAACACCAAAATCAAGGCCGAAAAAGTTTTCTTTTTATAAATGTAATGATTTCTATTTATCTAATAAAATCATTAGAATTCAAGGGTTTAGTTTTCATGGAATTTAAATTTCATGAGAAATGATTGAGAATTAGAGTCAATTGTGGGATAAAAATTTGTTTCATAAAACATTTAGAGTTAACTAGGCCTTGCAAAATAGTGATTATACTTATAATTGAAAAAATCATTCTTCTATCAAAGAATATAATTAACCCCAACCTAAAGTTATCTAATTTGATTTTTTAATTTATTTTTTACATCTTAAAATAGAAAATTTTAATTGTACAACCATTTTTCTATCCAATAATATAACTAACCAAACCTCATTAACCTAACATGAACTCAATGTAGTTTAAATTATCAATTGCTTTTTAACCTTTAAAAGTAGAAAAAGTTTTGGCTTTTTCCTTTTAATTTTTTCTAATTTCCTAAACTTAATCTAGTTGAAATTCTTATTTAATTTTTATTTTTACCTTTAAATGTACTTGAACTTTTCAAATATATATGTGGGAAAATTTTCCTTTTATTTTTTATTTATTCTTTTTCTTACTCCCTAAAAAATCGTGTTGTATTTTAATTTTTAAAAATTCCTAAACAAAATATAGCTGAATTTCTTATTTAGTTTTAAAAGTGGAAAAAGATTTTGCTTTTGTTATTTTATCTAAATTTTTTACATTTTCTAACTAGAAAAGAAACACTCAAACTTTGGAAAAGAAAATTATTTGCATGAATCTTTCTATTTTAGTATCCTAGGATCATCCTATAAATATTTCAATGTTGTTAAAGGGCGCCAACATTAATCCTAGATCCATCTCTTATGATTGATCATTTTGTTTCTACTATTCTAGAGCTTGTGTAGTGGTCAAAATCAAAATGAATTTTGATTTGCATTATGTCGTGGTAATCCTTTTATTTTCCACTCTACTTACAATGCCCCCACTTAATGAAACAACTTCAAAAGCACATCAAGATGGTACCTTAGTTATGCCATGTCTCATTTTTTCATATTCATATTTCAAAATTTTTATAGTTACAATTGATTTCTTGACAAAGTGAGTAAATATTTCATTAGAGTTTCATATATTTGTTGGCATATATTATAGTTATAATATGGTGGCTTTGTTATGGCAAGACGTAAATATTTCTCTGGAGCTTCAGAAAGAGAGACTCTAGCCAACAAGGACCAAAGTAATTTGCAGGTATACAATTGTTCATATGCATCATCATAATATTTGCATCAATGTGATATTTGAATTGAATAGTTGTATGGATCTCATATGATGGAAATATTTATGATTCTCAGAACTTGGCTCAGTCTCCTGCACCAACACCATAGTCTCCTACACCAACACCACAATCTCCAGCACCAGCATTGTACGATGACAGATTGTATGCTCCTCAGAACCCTACTCAGTCTCTTGCACCAACAATAGAGTCTCCTGCACCAACACCACAATCTACAGCACCACCACCGTACGATGACAAATTTTATACTCCTCAGAACCCTGCTCAGTCTCCTACACCAACAATAGAGTCTCCTGCACCACAACCATATGATGAGAAATTTGACGCTCCTCAGAACCCTACTGAGTCTCTTGCACCAACAACACAATCTCCTGCACCAGCACCATATTATGGGGAGAGTTATGCTCTTGAGAACTCAACTCAGTCTCTTCCACCAACACCAGAGTCTTTTGCGCCAACACCATACTAGTCCATTGCATGCAATCATTTCCAAAATTATCCCACATCCCAGTCTCCTGTGCCAATACCATACTAGTCTACTTCATGTAAACATTTCCAAGATTATCTCATGTGATCTTCACGCTATAAGCTACCTTCACTTTGGAAAAAATGGTAGCATTTCTTGTTGTCAAAATTATGGTACAATATCATAATTTAACAAGCATTGATCGTATTATTGAAGTAGAAATTATGTTTTAGTGGGTAATAATCACTAGTAAATTTGCACATTTAATTTTTTATTCTTGTTAAAATATTGAAAAACATATAAACTAAATTAATAACAATCAAATTGAAAATTAATAACAATCAAATTAAAAATTAACTGCTAGAGTTCTAAGCCAGAACTAAGTATAATATATTATTATTAAGATTTAAACAATTAATATTTATTTATCTTCAAAATATGGTGAAAAACATTAAACTGTACTCTCTTTTTTCTCATATAAAAATACTCCAAACTTGTGATTTAATTAATCTTTCTATAAATACATTAACCTTTTTTTTCCAATGAAATAAACTCTGATATATATTATGTATCAGATCAAAAAAATTTCCCATAATTGAGTCTTACATCTTGACTATAAGAAGTCCTTCGTTTACTTCTTTACAGAGACAATGTGAAAAAAACACAGTTTAGCCCTGTAAACTTTAATACCTGGTTGAGAATGTGTCTACCTAGACTAACCAATCTTTTTTAAAAATCTCAACGCAATAATTTTCCCATTTTCCCATTAAATATGCTATTAAGAATTAGTTAATAAATTATCACTAAAAAGACCTTAGCCTGTATAAATTAATATAAAAAACAATGTATTTAATCAGATGATCATATATCCCCAGTGAAGCTTCCATGATCACCAAGGCGAAGACATTCTCCGCTCATGTGGTCATTCTGGTCCTATGCGGCCAAATAATTGCGGCCAACTCAATGATTGAATTTTTTAACAGTATCGCAGACAAATTTCAAAAGAGGTTCGTATAGCAAAATGAGACTGGCGACATATGGTGCAGTTTGAACCAGTGATTCTTCTATACTGTAACTTACATAATTTGTCTTTTGTCTGGTTTTTTTCTTTTTTTGCTAAATTGTGCTAATTCTATTATATAAACATAGAGTTACAAAACTGCCACAGTTTAGCTGAGGGTGCCTGAAACCGGGCTTGAAGTCCAAGTTCTATCTAGATGACGAACTGCCCAGAGTGGGAAACTAGTTCCTTTAAAAGTAGTTACACTGCCCTTTAGATGGGAAACCGGTGAAGAGTCTATTACATTAAGCATGAAAGAACTATAGAAAGAAAAAACTAGGATGCAGCTGTTGCTGCAATAGACAACAAAAAAAGCAGAATTTCTTGCAAAAAAGTCAAGAGCAGAAATCATACTGATCCTAGACAGAGCAGAGTCAATGCATTTAGGTTGGAGCAGGCTGCTCCTCTTCAATTCGACAGCCGTATAGTTGCTCAAGATCTTCATCAGCGCGCTGAGCTCTGTCTCTGCCTGAGAGGTCCGCTTCCACCTGCATGTGAATATGGTCCAGGGAGGGAGAAGCAGTAACAAGGGGCTCGCTTGGACCAGCAATGGGAATGGCAGTCGGGTTGGGGGTGGGGTCGAGAGGAGAAGGCGCAGGTTCAGTCACTGGAGGAGAATGAATGGTGGCTTCTTCACGCAGGGTTATAGTTATATAGGCAGTGATGGTAGGGCGATTGAAGGCACTGTTGAAGCGAAGCTCGGTGTGTTGCAAGGTTTGCCTCAGAATGTGGCTGCCAGAGTGATGAGGGACAGAGAAAGCAGGGCTCGGGGGCGCGGCCAGAGGAGGAGCAGAGGGATGGATGCCATGAATGAGGCCAGGAGGGGCATTGTGGTCCGGATCAGGTCGCCTTCCAGAAGGCTCAGTGGATAGTTCTTCACCAGAGATGATGGGAGGTTGTTCACTCGCAGACCTGCCCCGAGAGGTGTCGCGACGACAAGTCATCCGCTGCCTAAACCTAGGCATGGTAATCTTCTCAGAGTGAACAAGCAACGAACTGGAGGGCGCGACAAGAACAGGGGAAAAACCACCAAGAAAACTGGGAGAAACCTGAGAATTGAAATTGGAAAGACAGAAATTTCTATGCGAATGATGAAATCCAGGGATAGTTTCTAGGAAGCTAAGCAGCGAGCATTGATGTCCAGTGATTGTGCGTTCGCAGGGTGTAGCACATCCTCCCGGGAAAATACTGCGCAAGGGCTGCAAGCCTCGACTGACATGGCCAAAGTGATCCGGAGAGCGCGAGCAGGAATCCATATGGTGTCGACTGTTCAGACCAAGGAGGATAAGGTGACGGTGCGGAGGAGTTAATGCCCGGAGCAAATGCGAATTGATAACCATATTAATGGCGCCATGGGGGGCCATGTGGCCACCCCATGCGAAGCGCCTTGGGAGATGGCTAGGGACATGTGTCCCGTCGAGTCCTTTAGACATCCACATCCGGAGAAAAAAGGTAGTGGGCTTGGCCCGGTTTAGACTAACTACTCGCACGACAAGCTATGACCTTGCTCGAGATCGAACACAAGACCGGTCCGTCATTACTAGGCCGACTTTACCACTACGATGCCTCCATGACCTTTTTCTTTTGTCTGGTGACAATACTAAATTGAAATAAATAAAATTAAACTATTTTTTTTTAAGCTCTCTATGAACCAATAAATCTGAGTCTCCCATAAATCAACAACATATTTTATCATATATTTTCAATATTTCTTGAAATACAATGTGATATAAGAGATAATAGTTGCATAACTTTCTCCAAGTATACAGAAATCTTTGAATTTGTATTGTTGAAATATGTTAAACTATTTAACTAGAATTACATGAAAATAATTATTTCAAGCTTCAAAGTGGTTGCATGCAAACATTTGACTTAAATTATTTCCGAATAAATAGTTGCTTGTAATATAATATAAAAATATTCACCATAATAGTTTAATTGAATTGTATATGAAACATATCTTAATAGCTGGCAAAAGTTACAGATTATTTTCATCTCACAATCAGTGTATTGGACCAATTCACCTCTCCAATACCAAACCATATACCCAATTTAACTTCAATATGATGGTTATATTGGTAATAGTCAGATTATGGAACTACCGCAGTAATTTTCGTGATGAATTTATCAGTGAACTTTTGCTACGCGTATATGGAGTGTGATTGTGCGGTGAATATACAAATTTTGAATTTTCTGAATTGAAATTACACATGAAGTGCGGTCTATTTATGGTGCATTATTCTGTGATTAATATATGATATAGATTTAAACTCTGAAGTAAACTTACCTAAGTTCTGTAGTATTTGTTGTAAATTTTATTCTAGAGACAATAGTTGCACTACAACATAAAGAAAGGTTTTAAAACAATTTTTGGGTAAATTGTCTTAATTTGAGACAAAAATAAACTTTATATTGTCTTAAATATTATCTTTAAGTTGGCGTCTCAAATTACTGAAAAATTGTCTCTATAAAGACTATATAATGCAAGAATTATTGTCTCTCTAGAGATAATATAAAACAATGAATCGAGAAAATATCTCACCATTAAAATAAATCAATATAAAAATATTTACTTAAAAAAATCTACAATATGATTGACTAATTCATGTTAGGGTACAGTGGAATCGAACCACCAACCTCCTGCATGGTTGGTGCTCTTCTATTGAGTTAGCACCCTTTGAGTCCTTGAAATTGTATGATGAGCATTGATTTTTAAAAAATGTTCAACACATAATTGCATAATCCTTGTAAATATATGATCGCCCTTATTTTTAACTTAACAAAAAAATAACTCAATGGAGTTAGCTCACTGTGACACCCTTGTAGCTTGACTTGCACAAAAAGCTAATAATAAACAATAATCTACAAACAAATTAATCTAGCCATACAAAAGAAATTAACTAGAAGTAGCACAAGCAATACAGCCACCACCCAAAAAGCTACACCAGCTTGCTAGTAGGCACTGATGACATATGATGTACACAACAAGCCATGACTGCATCATCAACTCATTCAAGACAAATTGGGCACTCTCCTCATTCACCGTTACTAATTTCTTTGATCACTTCTTCAATGTAATCTTTTGAAAGTACAGAACTAGAATCTCCATTAACACACATTTGGCTTCCTAGAAGAAAATGCCTTGCCCGCTTGTGTATCGCCCCAGTTGTTGATAAAGTGGAAATTAGAACAAATTTCATGCCATCTTATTTGAATTAGAAGATTGTTGTGTATCACCACAGTTGTTATCATTTTGTCAGAGAAAATTTTAAGGATGGAAACTTCTCTTAAACATTAGAAGCCTTGGCGAATATTACTAATCTGTAATATGCAAACTATAAAATGATTAGTGATATTTTAGTAAAAATATTAAAAAATCTAGTGATTTTATATAGTCTCTATAAAATTTTGGCGATTTTTAAGGTAAAATGATATTTTCTTATAAAATTTGGGCGAATCACCTTTAAGAAAAAATGAAAATTGGTGAATCTTTTTTTTTTGGAAAAAACATGGAAAATTAGCTCATCTACCCCCTAAATTTTCCCTATGTATCACCCTAGTTGTTGATAACTTAGAAATTAGAACAAATTCTAACATATAAATTCTTATAAATATTTGGGGCTCAACATAATGTTTTTCAATACAAATCATTTTATAAAGGACAATAAAAATCATTTTACGAAGGACAGTCTAAAGTAGTACATACCTCGTGACAAGAAAATGACATTCACAATTGGCACAACCTCAGAAGAAACTCCAAAGTAGATGCATAATTGTTAAGAACTTTGCCTTGTTCAACAAATTGATCATACTGGACCTGTAAATAGAAATAAACACCATAGATTTTTTAAGCAAACCAAAATCTCAACAAAAAAGTGAATCAAAGCTATTATTATATTTCCTTTCCATGGATTAGAGAAGTCTTTGCCTCAAAACTATTGTTATATTTCCTTTCCAGGGATGAGAGAAGTATTTGCCTTAGATATTCTATACAATCACACTCAATCACGTGTACATTAGTAGGAGGAAGATCAAGAATGGGTCTGAATATTCATGAACAAATATTATAAATCGCTCAAGGGACTTGATGAAAGCCCACTTCTAAATTTGTACCTTCCCTCTTTGTCCTTCACAACGTCAAGGGCCTCAAGTTATCTTGAAATAATTTCAAACCATGTTCATCACCTTCCTTGAATTTTTTTCAGAAATTATTTTATACCACATTGACACCACAAGGTATTGAATAACAAGAAAGTATCAATTTCTACTGAAAAAAAAAACAAAATCAGATAAAGGAAAAAACTGTACATGGTACTGACTATCAGAGCATCTAGTGGGCTAAATTTCACAACATTTATTTGTGAACCCAAGGTATATAATATTATCTTATAGGTTGTAGAAGAAATTTAAGTTCAGGGAAGAAATATTTGCATAAAAAGGGGCATAGGAAAACTAGCAGTGTAGAAAATGCTCTTCAAATCATCTAGGTAGCAGACAACTGCAAGGGCATCAACTCATAGGTATTTTTTCTTTTAAATTCAGATTCAAAGAGACTTATTACACTAAAATGTAACCATGTAAACACATAAAGTAAAATATGGAGAAGCATAGTGGAAGAAACTTTCAGAGATGGGAAGGAAAACTGCAACTACATTTGATTAGCATCAATTTATGGGTTTTTGTAAGAAAAATTTCAGATATGGGAAGTAAAGTTGCAACTACATTTGACGAGCATCAAGGTATTGGTTGTTGTAAGAAGTACATAAACCATAAGTTATTAAACATGAATTAATTGAATGTAGTGTTAACATTAAGAGATGGAAAAACAAAATCAATTATTGAGGGTCATAATTCTAATACTCAACTTTAGTATCTAGATCTATCTAAAAACTCAAAGAAAATCTCAAAAGACTTAAAAAAAGTTTTGGATCAAGACTCACAGTGTAATATTTATTTTAAATAAGTGGCTTTTTGCATTTAAAATGAGCAAAGAAACGATGTCCAACAATGTTATTGCGTCAAGGCATTAATACAACTACTAGAAGTGCATAAAAACGTAGATAAAAATGATGCCTAGTCAAATTTATAAAAAAGGAAAACAAAAAAAAATAACAATGATAAATAATTATAAAATGTTGCAACATTCAAACCATAATCATGAGTCATAATAAGATTAAAGTAAAAGAAAGAAAATCCAACAACCTACAATGTATGATGTGAATTTATAAATATTGGAATCCTTATTACAACGACAAAAAATTTTCAGGTATATATGCATCCCTTGTGCATTTTTGCATTCATTACTTGTCATGATAGTTTAGTTAGCTTATGGTGTCTCCAAGTGGTCATTACACCTGTCCAAAGGCAGCCACGGGGCATCTTAATTACATCCCATGAACCAAACACAGGCCATTTGATCATTATAACATGGTTATCATATGTGTTTCATCTTCTAACTATGATAATGGTTCCACCGAAAAGTGCCACAAAAGTTTGTACCAAAAAACCTTCTACAAGGTAATGAACTACTCCTAATGACATTACAATGTATATTTATTTCGATTGAGCAATATGGTGATTGTGACATGTTCAAGAAACACAAACGCCTCATTATTCCATCCACCATATTCTGCCAGGCCATTTTTAGGGGCTAGATTAAGATGTCCAGGACAAGAGCCACATGGTGGCACTCTCCAAGCCCCTAAACCCTGACAGACGGTTTTTTTCTATTTTTTTCTTCAAGAAAAATTACATTTGATATTGTGTCCCATGGCCAGTGGCTCTCTAAGATCACCTTACTAGTGTTATCTTCATAGATGAGAGTTTCTCCCCCAAATAATCTGCCCAACTATGTTGTTATGAGTGGGTTGAATAACCCAACCTACGAATTTTAAACTACCCAAAAATTGTGCAATTTCCATATTTGATTTTGAGCCATATATGTTCTTGATGCATTATTATTTACAGCTCTATATGTCTTGATTATTTGACATAAGTAAAAGGACAATTTGTTGAATGAGTTGACATCATCATTGAAGAATCCAGGGGTTGGTTTTTGGATGCTATATTTGTAGTTTCACTGCTGTTATAACTGATGCAAGAGTGAATAATCAAATCTGGTTATGTGGGATAATTTTCCTTAAAGGGATGAAACATATCCAGATAGTTTGGTATATTTTCTCCTTGGATTGCATAGGGCTGTCAGAAAATGAAATATTGTACCTTTTCCAATGTTGTCTTATACTCTATTTCATAACATCCATAAGACTAAAAAATCACATGGTTAGGATTTAGCAAAACTCTAGTCAAAGAGATGAAATTTATGTTTTGCATTAATTTCCATTTTCCATTCATCTCGAAACTTTAATACTAATTCCATGTGGGTGGACTATGAATGCTTTTGTAAACAAAACAGATTACTACATATAAATTGGACTGACCTGGTTAATTTAAAAAATTCCCTCCATTGTTGACAATTTTATTACACATAACTCAAACTAGAACTAATCGTCAAATAACGCATACGCAAGCATTTAGTTAGACTCACAAATAAATCACCTTGCTTCAGTGGTGTTATCTTCATAGATGAGATTTTCTCGCCCAAATAATCTGCAGAACTATGTTATTCTGAGTGGGTTGAATAACCCAAATTTCCTATGCAGTTTCAAGGCTTTCTAAATAGCATTTATGTGCCTATTGTGGTGTTATCCATCAAATTATTTCAAGGAATTTCTCTGAATTAGGACTGGGGAAAAAGTTATTAAACATCCAATGAGGTACATCATCCTCCAAAATCCCTATTTTAGATGCCAAATAATTGGCCATAGAATTCAGGATTTCCCCACTATGGTTAGACCTAATTCCCCAACTTCTCTATTGATTCTACTCCTCGACACCAAGCTCAAAATGTCTCTCAAGGTAATAATAAAGGTGCGTTCATGTCACCTGAAAGAAGCAGAACTCTTAAATAAAGAAAATGGCCACTATAACAGTGTCAATTTCTGGCAAGCCTCTAGTTTTAGAAAATGGGGAATATTTGAAATGACCCAAGGCTCCTAATATGGGCAATTGGATACAAATTTATAGGTTTAAAGTCATGGATTTACTAAAACCTTAGAAGGTAAGAGAATATGGACTACATCACTGCCAATCCACAATGATAGTGACCTCATTAATGTCAATAAGGTATGCACCCCTATATAAAACTCATAGTCCATAACATTAGAATTATGATCCCTAGTTTACATATTTTGTGATTTCAGAGGTTAAAAGTATTTTTACTTAAAATGGTCCTAAATTCTATTTCCAATTTGGTCATATTAATTCTAGTCATATGCATGCCAAGAGGAAGACTGTCACTTTAGTTTCTACTAGCCTTGCTTCAGTTTTGGGGTGGGGCACAAACCCATTACAAAGTTTAATGTTTAACCTTGATAACATTTATGCACGTACTGATGCTAAGGAAAAATGAATTTCAAAACTGGATGGTTGACAAGATGGTTGATTCTCAGTGGCTAGTTTGCAGGAACTCCAACACAGTTGAACTAAATATTATAATTAAGGTGTGTTTCCTGTCAAAAGTCCCTAGAGAGAAAAGGTCACTAAGTGTTGAGATCATGAGAGGTAAACAAGGATCAAATAGAACCAACAACACTCCCTAAATCAACAAAAAACACAAAACACACAAAGAGAAGAGAAGATCACGAACAAGAGAAACAATGCGTGCAACTAAAGAATTGGGCATAAAAGAGCACTTAGCTCCTAATAAAGAAATGTATTTGTACAATATTTGTACAAAATCTAAGGTGGAATGCCCTCCCTAAGAGGAGTTACAGGCTCGTTAATCTATATTGGTCCCAACCACCTAGATATAATATAATTGGCCTTTTGAATTATTTTCAATATGACATTGTGACTAGCAACCTTTAACCAGAAAACAAAATATAGAAACACTACAGACAACCAAGCACACTTTCAGAAGAAAGAAATAGTAACATATGTTTAATCACTCTTAAAACAGGCATTCCTATCCAAAGACAAATTTATGTCAATGCTCTATGCTCCCCTATAGAGACAAACCATGTCCCTAAATCATCACAAGGGGAAATTAGCTATATGAAACATATCTGCACAAATAAATGTATATATGTACAAGGTAAAAATTGAATAATAAATTACTCACTATACATTCTAGCTCTACAGGCCTCTATGGAGGAATAGGATCTCCTAAACTATGTTCGAGAAGCATCTGATAACATATGAATAATAGTCAACAGATGAGTAGAATACACTAGAGAAAATATGGTGCTAGAGTATATTTAATTAACCACAAAAACTTAACTAAAGAATATCTCAACATCAGAATTAGTGATTTCATAAAAATTACAAAACACAGTCACAAAATTACTCTAAAATATAAAGGAGGCTCCAAATTACCCCTGAATAGCCAACTAGAGGTTTATTATTGGAGGAAAATGACATAACAGCTGGTGGCATATTGACTATTGCATCATGAAATACAAAATGATTAGTTATATTAGTTATTGCAACGTTGCAAAATATGGAAATGGGAAAGTTTAACAAAATCCAACATCCATACTTCTCTAATAAAGCTAAAACTTACATATCCTATCAGGATGATTTTATGAACAATTTGATCCAAATTTGCAGCTACAGAAAAGATTAAACCACAGGTAAAATAATTTGATGTGCACCACTCTTCTTGTCCACCCATTCCATTTGCAAAGCCTCCTAATAAGTGGTGACTTTCCCTAATGTAATCAACCATTTAACACCCAAAATAACATTGGTGTCTGTTATGTCAACTACAAAGAAGTGATCCACCAAAGTGTAGGTTCCCATGGTGAATGAAAGTGATGGGACATAATGCATGCATTGCATTATTCTATCTCCTAGGACCAAAATAGAGAATCCCTCAAAGTATCAGTGGGTATTGCCCTCCTTTGCACAAGGTTGGCATCAATGAAATTGTGGTAGCCCCACTATGAACCAACACAGAAATCCTCTGATTCATGATTGAACCTTGAACTCTTCGGGTCAAGTACTTAGGTACTCCCCTCAAGGATGCAAGAGTTACTCCAATAGTAGCAAATGCTCCGTTCCCATCTCCTGATGATGTTGTATATCCTCCATCATTTTCAGCACTGTGACTCCTCCTTGGCTCATCATCTTCATATTATTCAATATATGAGAAGACCTCTATATAATGTGCTTTACCGGCATCACATCTATGTCCAGGTACCCATGGTTCTTGGCAAGTGAAGCATAGCTTCCTCTTTCTTAGATCTTTCCCGACTTCATCATCAAGAGGCTTCTTGTACGAGCTCTCCTTTGAAGGAGCAACTTTCTCTTCCTTTCCTTTAGAAGGAAAAGAGGGATTTTTATGAAATTTTTCCTCTGCTTTTGGCAAGGAATATTGAAGGTCTCTAGCCTTCTCAATGGCATCATGCAAGGTAGTGGACTTGGTAGATTTAGCCAACCCATGCAGAGGTTCATCCAAGCCATTGATGAACATGTATGCCCTCCTTGTTGTAGATAGATTAGGAACCATAATAGATAATCTTAGAAATTCAGAGATATAAGACTTTGTATTACCTGACTGCTTCAACTTTGCAAGGCTCATGAAAGGTGCTTCTGGATCCTTTCTGTCAAACCTTTCCACTAGTCTTCTAGTGAACTCAGAATACACAAACACATTGGCATGACCTAATGTAGACAACCCATGGAACCACCAGTTGTGTGCTTCACGTTCAAAGTGCAGCACTGCAATCTTGATAGCTTCCATCTCAGGGACTTTGTTCAACTGAAAGTATATATCTAGTTTTTTTGCCCATGCTTTGGCAAAGCAAGTGGATGACCCATCAAACTTGGGTAAAAATAATATGCCCATACAGTGATGTCGATCATGATTCTGAGTGAGTCCACCATCTATATGATGATGCCTTGGTCTTATTTTGTCCTTGAGGTGAAAAAACTCTTGAAAACTCAAGTGGTCCTTGAATCTTTGATTCTGAGACTCATATTCTTCAAATTATTCTTCAAGGGATACTTTCTCATGAGGCCCTTCATTTTCCACAACCAAAAAACTAGGCATGGTGGAGCATTGTGGAACTTGTGGCTGGTTCACTATTTGATCATTCCAGTGGTGAGACATGTCGTAGCTTTCTCTAGGATGAAATATCATAGGATATTCCTTGATCCTATCCAATATCATCTCTTTTATCTCCCTAGCAAGATCTTTCATGGCTTTTAGAAGGGTTTTTTCAAACTCCTTCCCATCTTCATCACTTCTAGATTCAGGGGCTTTTCCCTTGTCTTTATCATCATTGGTGTAATAAAATTTCTTCTGTCTTCCTCTCAGGTACCTCTTCACTCTATCAGTGAGAGGCTCATATTATTCTGAAGACATATTTTCTCTTTAAGAAAGAAAATCATAGGCTGTGCCAAGATGATTTCTCTGGTACCACTGTAATATCCCCAAAATGGAAGATTCAGCAATACCTGCTAGAATAACGCATTTTTCAGGAGTATGTGCACTAAAATGAGTTTGTAGCCCTTGGATCCCTTAGATTTGGATATCTATTATATAAATACAAAAGGAGAGCAAAAAAAAATCAAAATAGGTGAGGTAAACAGACCTCCCACACCTAGTATGGTTGAAAAACACCCAAGAATGGGGCTGCAGCAATATGCAACAATACTGAAAAAAAATAACATAGTTTTTGAGAGAAACGGCAGGATACTACTAAGAAGGCTCAAAATTCATATATACAGCAATAAATCATATCCATAATGAGGCCCATACAATGTAAGACAGAATTTAGAAGACAAGAATAGAAGAAATTCCTCAAAAAGAGGGGCTGCAACACATGTATTGACTGAAAAATAGCTTGACAGCATTATTTTTAAGAGCTGTAGCAACTGCATATTACACTCCATATCTAGAGCATATCTGTGTACAAAATATTAGATCTATTTCAGATCTGTACACTAGAAGAGCTCCTTTATAAATTCCCCTTGGGGTTTTGATCAAAACATGAAACACAGAGAGTAGATCTGAGATATAAAGTTGCAGATCTACAGTAGTATTCAGAAATTTTTGAAGATGAATACAATAGAAGCAAATCATATTTTAACAGAACATGGATCAAAAGTATAATCCATGTATCACCATAGTGGAGGGAAGAACCCCAACACCAGAGATCTCTCCTCCAAATGTGTGTCAAAACACCTTGCAACTTCCTTCTTGCAAATAACGCAGTCCTGGAAGGAAAACTATGTTGTAGGCTCTAGCACTGGATTGGCCTAATGCCAAGATCTGAAAAATGTAGCTCCAAAGGTCAAGAAATTTCTTGCCAATTGGGTATATGACTTTCACGGTGAAAAGAGGTCGTAGAATGGCCTAGATCTGAATAGATATAGCCTCCACTTGCTGCAGATTACAAGGACAACCAAACCCTCAATAGGATCTACGTTGTAGTTGGAAGATGAGCTTGGGCAAATTCCTGATAGTGGATGAGATTAGCAAGACTCTTCCAAGAGCTACTCAATGGAAGAGGTGGGATTCCCGAATAGGAACACCCTAGTGCTAAACATCATTATCCTCAGCTAAAAAACAGAGAATGATATATGTATAAATAGACAATATATTTAGAAATATACTCAATCAAAAACCTTCTTCTTTTGTCCTCCTCTTCCTTTTATAGGATGAAAGTCTTGTCAAACCCTAAACCATATCAATGATTTAGCTCCATTCACATGAGTAGCCTCCAACTAAAACTATGTTGTGCATCTAGGAGATTCACCGTATCTAGAAAGCGTTGTTGATTTGGTCCTGGTTGACTTGGGCAAGTGCTCCAATCTCTTTCACACCTAAGTGTGCTTATGTAGATAGCCCAGATTTAGCTATGTTCACATGTGGCATTGATTTATTTTGCTGATTAGGAGTTTTATTGGTCCTCCTTTAAAATTTTATTCATGAAACAAAAAGTTGAAAAAAAATTGTATATTCCCATTAGCTTGGGCTAATTGGGAATATTACAATGCCAGTGCCAAAAAGAGGGCAGAAAGGTGATTTTTTGGTAGTTTTTGGCCTTTTTAAGGGACCAGTTTTCCTCCAAATGTCCTGAAATTTTTTGAGGTTGATGTAATTATCATTAGGAACATGAATATTCTATCCATTTACTATTTGAGTCCCCAAAAAAAGTGTGTAGTGCTAGTGGCATTGTGCCTTTCGAAAAATTTATGTGTTGAAAATTATCAAAAATTGCAGAAGTTAACATGAGTGCAAAAATGTGCCAAAATTTTTCGAGTACTTTCATATTGAGTGATTGAGGCATGAAGTGACACCTTAGAAAGTATGTCCAACTTTTCTTTCTCCCCTAGCTTGGTCAAACTTTCAATTCTTTCATTAGCTCTTTGAGCTTGGCTAATGAAATTCTCTCTTTTCGTGCATGAAATTTTGACTCTTGCCCTCAACAATTCATTGTCCTTGTAAGCCATGGCCAAGAGCTACTCCAAGTGTTTTTTGACCTTCTCAAGACATGCTTCTTTGTTTTCGTTGATCTCTAGGGCAATATTTTTATTTAGTGTAAGTTGGTCTGCTAGGTCAGTTTCCCTTTGTCTCTCTAGGGCTAGAGCTCTTTTCAGCCCTCTAATCATTGGTCTTTGTCTTGGAGGCTGATCCTCCTCACCATCAAGCTCAATCAACTGAAACTCCTGCTCTGTTTCATGTTTCTCCTCCTGCTTATCAATGATAGGCTCTATAGCCTTTTCATTACCTTTGTCTACCTATTGTGTTGATGAAGAAGGCATGGCCCCTTTCACTCCAAGTGAAGAAAACATGTGCCTATGACCTCTCTGATAGGTATGTACTAATGTGCCCAAATCATCCCTCTTAGGCTTGCTAATTTCACCTCTGTTAGGTTGCCATGATTTATTTGGTGTCAAAACCCTAGGGAGAGGATGAATGAAATGAAGGAGTGTGAAGTGAATGGAGGTGTGGGGAAATGAAGGAAATGGGAATATGTAAGGGAGCCTAGGCTTGTGAAATCCATAGGGTAAATGTAATAAGATGAATGGAATAGGAGATGAGATGACTAGCTTTAACAAATGAAGGGAATGAAGTGAATGAAGAAACTAGGTCAATGGAAACCATAGGTGAATGAAATTTACCCTCCCTATGACTGAAATTCTGTTTAGAGGGATAAACAAGGTGGATAGACAATGATTACAAACTGAAATTAGGGTTTCACTTCAATGCATTCAAGAGCTATCAAATATCATAGGAACAAGGTATATGATATGTTATTACTACTTTAGGGCTCTTGTAGGAATTTAGGAGAAGATTGGAAGTGGTTTTGGAAGTGTTTGTAGTGACACAACCCTCACAATTCTTCATTATGTAGGTGTGCAACGCCACTAGCTGAGGGTGCAGTGCCTATCTAAATGCGAAGCGCCAACCTTCTGAACGTGCAGTGCCAGGATGAAAAAAAACAACACTGTTTTGTAGACCACTTTTGGAGGTTTTTCCGGTGTCCAAATGTTGAACCCTTGGTTAAACTAAGAGGGGTGGTGAATCAGTTTAAAGCAATCATGGTCTTGTAAAACTTTCTTTTACACTTATTTACATCTTCATTTCATGATCGACTTAATATACAATGGAAAAACAATCTTAATAAGTGAGAAGCAGGTATTAAGTAGATTAAATACAGAATATCAACATATAATTATCTTGCACATAGACAATAGATATCAGTGGAAACCCATAAGGGAGAAAACCACATCTTATTATTGTTGTGATGCAAAGGCAAGCTCCAACTCCCTCTCACCACTGATTTTCTGTAGGCTCCAACCTACAGGAGGCTACTACCTCAATTCTACAAGCTACAACTTGCAAGGAAGCTCCAACTCCCATCTATTTTTTGTAGGCTACAACCTACAGGAGGCTCCTACCTCAATCAGCTACAACTGGACATCTATCAAGCTACAACTTGATATGGAAGCACCAACCTCACTAATGTACAATAAAATCATATGCTAATTTACATGGATATCAGCTCTATTTTTCTCCTTCTTTACTGTTGTCCTTCCAGCCTTCAAACTTGCTTTATATTATCTCTGGATCTTCACAACTACTCTCTCTGCTCCTTCTTCTTACATTCTCTCACCTCTTTTTCCATTCTCCTCTGTTTATGCATATGCTGGTAACATTATTTATAGAGATCACCTCATAACTTTTTGCATTCCATAGGGAATTCGAAATGAATCGGTATGAATCTTTGCATTCCATATTCTGATTTTCTCGATCAACACTTCAGGATGTTACAATACCATGTACTCAGTTCAGTATTACAGGGGAGATTTTTTATTTTCCTTCGGAGACTTGCCTTTACATCACAAAAAATATAAATTAAATAATACATTTACAGTTACAATCCAACCTTTAAGTTCAACCCTTTCAACTTCTTGATTTTCCATTTATTTTGTCTTCTCTGCCTGCTGTCCCTTTATCTTCTCTACCTACTTTTGTATTTATAACTATTCTACACAGGAACGGGTCCTAGTTCACGGCACTGCAAAGGCACTCCTCGGTACAGAAAGATCATTGGGCCTGTGCTACCACAGTGAATGACAACCGTCGATCCTTGGTCAATGTATGATGGGCGGGTCAACTGCGGAGGCACCCTCTTGGGTTAATCATCAGACTGCCTGTGCCCCTGCGGTACCATTGATCCCAGATCAACGTTAACCGCACTCATAAGATATTCATGAGGTTTAGCCTTCGCTGCTACCTTCGTTGGTCCCACACCTTTTATCATTCTGCTCTATAATCATATAACCTTTAATATATAAAACATGTGTAAAGGTTTATCTTTCCGCCAATCTTGCATGTATACCAATGCCGCATCCCCGATTAAACAATTTTTGTCAATCCTGTTTGCAATCTGACGGTCTTCATCATATTGAAAATTTCAAAGTTTATTACCCTTCCATACTTTGGTTAAATGTACCACAGTGCCATCATATAAATACACTCGGGTCCCACATGACTGTATCGGTACTTCGCATCGCAACTTAACTTATGAATTATTATCGCATAAGCATCGCTGATTGTGATATGTGATAGCATTGAATCGCATCTATCCATCACATTGCAAATTCTATGACTTACGATTTCTTCTCACATGAGCATCGCCAATTGTGGTATGCGATAGCATCGCATCGCATCGAAAATTCTATGACTTACTACCCGACTTAACATAAGTCATAAATACACAATAACTTGCCATTCCATACTTTGGTTTAAACACAAGATATCAACATTACAATATATAACCAAGCCCACAGAATTCCTGACGATCAATCTCACTTTTCAAAAAAATTATGGTTATAAACCATGATAAACCCAATGGTAAAACTTCATATGTGGAAGCTTTTATATCAATATTTTTGGACAAACCATAATAAAAACCCATTCATTTATCTTCCGACTATACCAAATCGACTTTGGATAAATATACCAAAGTACCAATAACATCAATATAAAATTTTCTGCCCACATTTACCAATCCACTTATTCCATCAATTATATTATATAACCTCCACTTAATAAAGTTCTTACCTTGGTTATAATATCAACTGCCGACATAACATTATGTCCGAGTCCCACAACATTTCCAACTCACCCTTCCACTTTGTTTAATCGATCTATCTACTTCCTTCATCTAACGATGGACGCACACCCAAAATGCAATGCTTCTAATCCAACGAATATCACGTCCAAATAAACTTCGATAGTTAAAGGCTCCAAGGCACATGAAATAAGTGGTTTTAGACATCCACGTGTCACTTGCGGAGGCGTATCGCATTCATTCAGGGAATTACCACTTACTAGGTCTTACCCACATGAAAACCATTTGTTGGTTTGCAAAAACCACCTCTATGCCATCATTTATGATTCTTCCTTCACTATTCTGTTGTGCTATTGTCCGCAGTTCTACTCCAACTCTTCAATATAGCACCTCCGTATACTTGGCGAAACACTTAAACAATCCATCGATTATAAATACGATAAAACCTCAATGTGACTCAACCCCCAAATCTCACTGCACTGTGTATACACAATAGAATGTGTAATTCCTCCTTGAAATGCTTCATACAATGTTGATTTCAATTGCGAAATACATCCAGGAAATATTCATCCCCCAATTTAGAAGTCCAAGTAATTTCTTTGATGGCATCAATCCATTGAATGATCGATGCTAATTTCTTAACATACTCAATCACACAGAATTTAATAAATGAATATTCTTCCTCTGCCTGATCTTCTGTATCAGTGGCCTTTTCTTTTTCATCTGAATCTGATCTGCTCCCTTGTCATGGTGTTTCTTCTTTGTGCTCCTTGGCCATCAATGACAATATTTCCAACAGTCTCCCCCTTTGGCATTGATGGAAATACTCCAATGCTTCCTCCAGGACTTCCTCTGCTTGCTTTTTAGAAGACCCTTTCTTCTTTTGCTCGCTTTTCCTCCCCCTTTGACATCAATGGCAAAGGGTTGCACTTTTCCCAGTGTGGTTGCTGACTTTTCATAATACTATGATCTTGAGGACCTGTTCCATGCACTGCTCCATTGCTCTAGCTCTTTTTGGGATGATTTATTAACTGTTCTCCCCCTAGAATGATTCTTTCTTGACTGATACAGACTGTCATTGGACTTCTGTTCTAATCCCATTTCTTGTATGCATCCCTTATTATTATATATATATATATTGTTTTTTTGTTTTCCATCATATCAGAGAGTAACATCTGCAGACACTACCCCTAGCTTGTCTTAGATATTCGAATTGTTCTTTAGCAAGAGGTTTTGTGAATATGTCTACTGTTTGTTCCTTAGTTGGTACATATTCCAACTTCACTAATTTATGTGCTACTTGTTCTCTGAGGAAGTGGTGCTTTATTGGGATGTGCCTTGTTTTTTAATGAAGTACAAGATTTTTTGAAATACTTATCGCACTTGTATTGTCACATTTGATAGAAATAGGTTCATCAATGCTTAACTTCATGTCTTGGAGAGTTTTTTTCATCCACATTACTTGTGTGCAACATGTTGCTGCTGCTATGTATTCTGCTTTTGCTCTATATATAGAGATAGAAGTTTTCTTCTTGCTTAGCCATGCCACCAGAAATTTTCCCAAATAAAATGCACCTCCACTTGTGCTTTTCTTGTCATCCACACAGCTGGCCCAATACGCATCTATGTATGCTATCAATTTGAAGCTTTTTCATTTTGGATACCATAGTCCATAATGTGAAGTACCTTGTAGATATCTAAATATTCTCTTGATTGCAAGTAAATGATTTTGTTTTGGTGCTGCTTGATACACTACAAGAAAATATGACATTGGTGAGGGGCGAAAATGGTCACCATAAGCTCATTGGTAAGGGTCAAAGAGCCTTTGTCGCCAAAAATTGAATGTCACCAAAGGTGGTGTCGCCAAAAGTATAGGTGTTGTGGTGACATTCAATGTCCGTCACTAATAATGATTTATAATGACGGATAGTGACCGTCACCATTTCATGTGAGCAATGGTGATGGACATTAGCCTCCATCACCAAAAATTTGAACGTCACCAAAGGTGGCATCGCCAAAAATATAAGTGTTGTAGTGACATTCAAGTTTCATCACGAATAATGATTATAATAACGGATAGTGACCGTCACCATTGCATATTAATAACAACGATTTATTTTGATGGAACTTTTATGACCGTCACTTTTGATGCATATATATGTGGCGACGTTCATTGACCATCACCATTTCTTATGACCAACAATAATTTATGGTGATGGACCTTTCATGACCGTCACTATTGATGCATATATATATATATATATATATATATATATATATATATATATATATATATATATATATATATATATATATATATATATATATATATGATAGCGATGGTACAATAGTCACCATTTCATATTTTGGTGAGGGTAGAAAAATGTCACTATAAGCTCATTGGTGATGGTCAAAAGAGCCTCTGTCACCAAAAATTGATCGTCACCATTCTATATGAATATTAAAGCACAATGGAATCGAACCACCAACCTCCTGCTTGTAAAGCAGGTGCTCTTCCATTGAGCTAGCGCCCTTTAAAAGATTAATATTTAAAATATTATACCTTGAAACTCTATAAATTTTAAATTCTATAACTTTCAATCAATTATAAAACTTTGTAAACTCTTGGCAAATATTTTACTAAAGAAGCAAAATACCATCGAAGGTGCAAGTCCCTACCTAACGGTTATGGAAGTTATGAAAAGTAGGTGGAGAGAAAATTAGTTATGTATAAGATACGTTATGTTAAGTTGAATACTTAATTAGAAGTGAAACTTTGAAGACATTTATAGCCTATAAATGACTATAATTATCAAACCTAAAATCTGCAACTACACCAAATATTGATTCTCACCTTGTGAATCATGTAAATATGTTGTGACAGCATAAAAATCTTCCTCTGAAACACTGATTTGCATGCCAAAAAGTAAAAAACCGTGAGTAAATATGATACAATTATGAATAATGAGCTACATGCTTGAATTCAACTATTTATGGAGTGTAGAAAACTAATTGGGAGTGTTTCTCGATATTAATTTAATTCAAGATGTCAAAATACAACAATCAATAACAATGATTTTGAAATGTAACAACTAAACAAATGTTAAAATTGTAAGCACAAAGTTTGGCTAATATTCGTTACAACAACAAAATATCCAAGGGACTTTCAGACACTTCCAAATCCACACCAAGCATGAATATCAAAAGAGGCAATTGCATTGACACAGGGAAAGCACTCTTTACCTCTCAATGATAACTATGTCCTCCCACAAGTACTTCAACTAGAAAAAGGGTGTGAAGAGAAGCAATTCAAAGCAAAAAGAACTACATAATACAAAAATACACTCCGAGAGTTTTGAACCCAGGTATCCATGTAAATACAAAGCCCAATCACCTCGTTACTTGCCTCTAGACCACACTCAATGGGCTCAAAGCTTTTAGTTTTAAATGGAATCATCTTAAATTTCATTTGATTCTCTACCTTAGCATTGGTGAATATTACCAGTAAACACTGAAGTTTAAATAAGACAAATATTATATGCTAAAACAACCAACGACATACAAAATGGCACTAAGCTTATGACTCGCTCTCTGACCAAACATAATTGTGCATGTTGTCTCTCCTTGATGTCGTGGTTTGGTTCAACCATTATAACTAAGTCCTTGCAAAACATGTTCGTCGTGGGGAAAGATTTATCACCAATAAATAGGCTTATTATTATGTTGACCTCAAAGTCTAAAAGGAGATGGAACTCCATGTCTAGAGTATTCAATTGGTGATTCCTACACTTTAATGTGAAGAATTTTTTATTTTTTCGTTTAATTTATACATTACATAATTATACTTTGAAAAGACACATTAACAAGTTTTCACATATATGACCATCACCATAATCTCATTGGTGATGGAGGAGCCACCAATGAGCTTATGGTGACTCCTACCATAAGAGTTCTCAAATTTGTTTATAAATGTCTAATTTGTTTGAGTTTGGGCCAAACCTAGTCAAATCTTGCTAAGTTCGATCAAGATGAAATGAGATTAATTATGTTTGCCTAAGCTAGTCAACAAGCTTGACCTGGGATTTTGAAAAGGAAGTTTGATAGAAATGACTTCTCTGGCATATTTTGACAAATTTTCCCTTTCTGTATGTCTCGAAGAGAGAATTTGAACTAGCCTCCTCTTACCACAATGTGGCTAGATAAGCAAGACAAATCAGAACCAATGGTATCCACTAAGAGTTGCGATTGAGGGGCATTCAATCTTTCAAAAGATGCTCAAAACTTGCATCTGACTTCATCAATTGTTTTTTGTGTTGTTGCATCCATAAGCACAAACATAATTTTTTCATCAAAGAGTCTTGAACACTAATATGGCCAATTTTAGCACCTCACTTTTACCAACTAGGCAAACCACTATTTCGGAATTTATTTTAATTGCAGAGTTTTATGCCAATTTTCTATGGGGTAAATCCAAATCAGTCTTTTTTTTTAGAATTTTCCCAATGTTTCCTAGGTCCATGTCTTGTGACTGTGCTCTCCACTAGGATATAAAATTTTGAAAACTAATCTCTTTGAATCGAAAACTTGTACCATGATATAAATAGGCAACTCATGTCTTCCAATTCAGAGGTTACTCTAATTGAAGATCCCTCTCCACATTTTGGCCCAGATATGAAGTTGTACATGTTAACGAGGATTGGTCGTAGAGTTTACAATAGTTGAGCAGCCTTTTAAAGTGTGGTCCCAATTTGAATTCATAAGGAAGATATTTTAGTTCATTTAACACTGGAAGCTAACAATTTTGGCATGTCAATCAAGCAATGCTAAATAAACTTTTAAAATTTGGCATATGTTCTAGAAAGTAGTAGATTTTGTAAATACTAAATACCAAATATCAAGTATTGTGGGTTAATGAGAAAAACAAAGATACAAGAAAGAAAAAAAAGGAAATAATATCAGCGATGATCCCGTTTAACAAAGTCGGCGTTCACACAGGGTAAGTGGTTATTCAAAATAAACAGGAAGCAAGCAAGCGGCATAGCCTTGGAAATATGGTAGAAGAAGATATGGCCCAGTCCAAACCCCCTGCATATCCTCAAAACCTATATTTCTCCACCATTCTCATAAGCTTCAAAGGTTTATTCTAGCGTAAGGAGCCACATGGCACCTAGGGTATTGACTACCCACCGGTTGACAGTTTGATTCCCAAACGAAATACACACTCGCCGCCACTGAATTTTGGAGGGTTTCGTTGACAAATTATCATGCAGACACCCTATCAAAGGCTACAAGTCTACTCACTACTCCGGTAGGTGATATCAGTTTCTTTTGTCCCAATATTAGGATGGAGCACAAGTTGCGTTATACCAATGGCTACCATGCTACCATCTGACTAAAAATAATTGTTCATATTTAAAAATATTTAACCTAGATTCTACATGGAATTATCAAGTACCACAAGATGATGATGATGATACAGATAATTACACTAGCAATAGTCCAGTTGACATTAATGGAATTAAAGGTTGTGACACAGTGCTTGCACAAATAAATGGTGGTTGGGTTAAGAGGCCATCAGATTTACCATCAGATATGGCTTTAAAAAGAAAATTGTACCATGTTGAACCAGAGGCTGGTTATAACTCATCTGCACGAAAAGATGCAAATAGAAATGATGAAGATGATGATGACTTTGAGAAGCACATATCAGAGGAATATTATCGAACATGCTTGGGGAACATGCACTAAAGTTCAAGAAATCCAATAAGTTGAAAGTTGTTGTTGCCTGCATAGGTTCCTCCACGGCAAAGCATACTTCAAATGGGAAGAGTTTGAAATTAAGTCATGGTTCTCAAATGGTTCTAAACGATGAGAGGAATCCACATGGATTAGACATTCCTACTTTGTCAGGTCCTCACATAGATGATGTGGTAAAAAATCTGGGGAATTACAACCATCTTAACGTTGCTCCTGAACATGGTCCTCATGCATCAACATATGGTTTATTGGAGATAGAAGAGGGAGTTGTTTTTAAAATTCCACCAGTTTATGACAAATTAGCACCATAACTTGCCAAACTTTATAGATGTTCAAATAGAGGAGATTTTTTTGAAGGGTAGGCTAGATTTGAGATATTTGTCTTCCATGATGGCTGCTAATAAAAGCATTAGACATCATAACTGTGATGGAATGGGAGAACCTTCGACTAAGTATGAGACTCTTCAGGGCGGGTTGAAAGCGCTATCATAATCATGTGACTCAAGCCAAAATTTATGTCTGCAAGTATTTGATTCTGATTTGGAAGCATTGCCAGCATGGCAAGAATCATTAGACATTCAAAGGATTATTACGTTTGAAACAGGGAAATTACAAGTTTGTTATGTGAAGGTCTTGGAGAAAGGGGGTATCTATGAGATTATTAAACGCAAGCTAGCCAAGAAGCATCCCATACAAACATATATATTTATGGTTGAAAGGGAGGATGCCAAGAAAATTACAAAGAACTGGGCCAACATCGTCAAAAGGAACTTGCCAAAACACCATAAAACTTTCTCATTATATCACATAAAACAATCAAATGATGCTAAAAAATTTGCAAAATATTGCCAAAAGGAGGTTAAGGCTAGATCTGCATGGTCCTTGAAGTTGATGAAGGTTGCATCAATGCACACCAAAAAATTATCTTGAGATATACTACTATTCTGGAAAATAGCAGACAAAGAACAGGCTGAAATATGGAAAAAAGGAAGAGAGGAATGCAACGGAAGCTTTGAAGTGTGAGGAAGATCTTAGAGAAGCTAAAAGGTAACAACAAAGGCTAAACTTTTTACTTTCAGAGGCAAATTTTTACAGCCATTTCATGCAGAATAAAACAACTTCTCAACCTACAAAACATTTAATGCTAGTTGTTGGAGCCTCTACTACCGAAGTAGATGTGGGTCAAAACATAGATGATGTGAAACCAATGGAGGAAGAAGATCCAAAAGAAACTTCATTTAAAGAAGAAGCCATTAGAGTTGCAAAGAATGCAGTCTTTGAACAGAGAAAGTGCATTTGATGACAAGTGTTTAAAATTTCGTGGAGCTGATAACCTGACACTGGAAGGTGTGGCTGAAGGTTCTAGCAACATGGATTTGCTCAACCTTTCCTCAATGCCTCTTACCTCATCATTGCAAACACCAAAAAAGTTCACTGGTATTCTGAAATAGTACCACCTCAAGGGTCTTCAATGGTTTGTAAATTGCTATGAACAGGGACTGAATGGCATCCTAGCTGATGAAATGGGTTTAGGAAAGACCATTCAAGCAATGTCATTCTTAACTCATTTAGTTGAGGAAAAGAACATGTGGAGACCATTTCTTGTGGTTGCATCTGACTGATGAAATTGGAAGGTTCTGTACTGATTTGACATCCCTCCCTTACTGGGGTAATGAATGGATTGTACTTTGAAAAAATATAAATCCTAAACGACTTTATTGAAGGGAAGCAAGTTTTCATATACTTGTCACAAGTTACCAGCTCCTTGTAAGTTGTAACTGATGAGAAGTGCTTAAGGCGAGTTAAATGGCTATATATGGTTTTAGATGAAGCTGAACTGATTAAGAGTTCAAATAGTAAACCGTGGAAAATTCTCTTGGGTTTCAACTATCGAAATCGCCTTTTGCTTATTGAAATGCTCATTCAAAATAACGTGGCAGAACTTTGGGCACTGCTTTATTTTATCATGCGAACATTGTTTGATAACTAACATTGTTTGATAACCATGAGAAATTCAATGAATGTTTCTCCAAAGACTTAATCAACTACATGTTGTCCTAAAGCCTTTTATGTTGCGTCGAGTAAAGAAAGATGTGATCACCAAAATGACCAATAAAAAGGAAGTAACTATGAACTGTACATTGAGCTCTTGCTAGCAAGCCTTTTATCAGGCTGTCAAGAACAAGATTTTTGTAGTCGAATTACTTGATAGTGCCTGAGGTCATATAAACTACAAAAAAGGTTGAAAATCTCATGAACATTTTTTATCCAATTGTGGAAGGTATGCAATCATCCAGGGTTATTTGAAAGGAATCAAGGGCACATGTTTATGAACTTCGGGAAAATATAGAATTCTCTTTTACCACCACCTTTTGGTGAACTGGAAGATATACACTCTGTTGGAAGTCGAAATCTCATCTCATACAAGATTCCCAAGCTAGTCTACAAAGAGGGTATTCAGAGTCTACCAATGTTCTGCTCTAGATCAGTTCATGGTTTTTGGAAAAGATGTTTGAACAACTTGTTTAATGTCTATTTTCCTGAAGATATTCATTCATCAATTTTTCCATGGCAAGCAGAAGGGGAATCTGCTTTTCCTGCTAAAAGTGGGACTTTAGGCTTTTCTCGGATGATTGACCTCTTGCCAGCTGAGGTTGCTTTTCTTGCTACAGGTTCAGTTGTGGAGCAGTTGCTTTGTTGCTTTGCAAAATGGGTCATCAATTTTTAGGCGAAATTATTGAAGGCTTCCTGGAAAGTGAGAAGGATATCTTGCAGTATGATCAGATTGAAGAAGACAAAGTGAGAGCTGTCAGTAGATCTCTGATGCTGCCAACACGTGCAGAGTCAATCTTTTGGAGAAGAAAGTGTACTACTGGTCCTCTAAATGTACAATATGAAGGATTAGTCGTCTCCCATCAAGATCATTTTCTTAATAATACTGGACTATTAAAATCTATTTATTCATTCATTATGCCAATTAGAGCTCCCCCGATTGATGTCATCTGCTCAGACAGGGGTTTTGCATATTAGAATTCAGAACTTCATCATCCATTGATGAAAAAGCTTCTTGTTGGTTTTTCTCATACATCCATGTTCAATGGTCCTACAAAACCTCGGGATCCTTATTATTTGATTAAATAAATAGACTCAGATTTACTTTCTGAATAGCCAGTTCTTCAGCTTACAAATACAATATTCCTATCTTCACCTCCTTTGCAAAGCTTTCATCTTGCAAAAATGCTTATGGATTCTGGGAAGCTACAGACATTAGATGCCTTGCTAAAACACCTCCGTGCTAAAAACCATTGAATTCTCATGTTTTCTCAATATTCTTGCGGACTACATGAATTACAGGAAGTAAAAATATCTTCATTTGGATGGATCTTCAACCATAATGGATCACCGTGACATGGTCAGGGACTTCCAAAACAAGCAAGATATATTTGTCTTTTTGTTGAGCGCAAGATCTGAGTGCCTGGGAATCAATCTCATAGTTGTTGATACTGTTATATTTTATGAAACTGATTGGAATCCAACTTTGGACTTACAGGCCATGGACAGGGCACATTATCTTGGACAAACGAAGGAGGTCACAGTGTACAAAGTGATTTGCAAGGAGACTATTGAAGAGAAAATTTTGCAGAGCTAGTAAAAAAAATATTGTTCAGCAGCTTGTTGTGACGGGGAGTCATGGACAAGATGATTTACTGCATGCTGGAGACGTTTCCTTATTGTTAGATGATGCTCAGCTGGAGCAGAAGATAAAGGAGCAAGGACCTATGCAGGGTAAGGATAGGTAGAGAAAGAGAAAGGGCATGTCCAGTACAACAAAAGCTATTCGGATCAATGCTGAAGGTGATGCTTATTTAGGGGATTCTGCAATAGCGCAAGAGAATGATATTGAATTATATACTGGAAAGGCAGGAACTAGAAAGAGAAAATTCAATTTGGAGAGGAAGCCATATTCAAAACCTAAAAGTGCATAGAAAACTATGAAGGATTTAGAGGTACCTCTAGAATAAATTGATCCTAAACATTTGAGAACAGATGGTGATTCTGAACAGAAAGGTTGACCTGGGAAGAGAATGAATAAGAGTGCAAATGACGTCTCACAACCAGGCAGACCTGTTGAGAAAGTTAGAGAGGCCGCAGAATCCCCTTCTTTTGTTAATACAGGTAATATTGATTCCAATGCAGACATTGAAGAAGAAAATTCTTCTCACAGTTGGTCTTCTCCAAGATAGAAGCCCATTTGCTGGATGGCTTTTGTTGTGATTTTTTCATCAGGAATGGATGGCCTTCGTTGTGATTTCTACAAGGCCATGTTGGACACAATACAAGCTAATTTCTATTGTTTGAGAGTTGAAGAATTCTCTTCTAAATGCTATCTAAGTCTCTCAATCAAGGTCTTAATAAACTCATTACCAAGAATGTAGCTAGGGGCACAGTGCACCATTGTACAATGGAGGTTGGAGGCTCATTACTTTCCTCAGTGTTTCATACAAGATCATTGCTAAAAATATTTGTTTTTCTATTAGTCATGATCTTTTTTAGGCTGGAAAATTTGAAAATTAAAATTTTGGATTTTCCTTCAAATATCTAGGACTAATCATCATGACAAATTGTATATAAGGGCATCCTCCTTCCTCATTATAGATCATCAAAAATGGCTCTCAAGTGTTTGAGGCATCTGAATGCATATGGAGGACGAAGGAGTGATTTAGTTTGGGTTTTCTCTTCTGTCACAGGCCCGTGAGTCTCATGAGAGACAGCCGCAGTACCTAAAGGGTTATTTAGGGCATCGTTGAGGTTTATCGTATCTTCTTCAGTAGGTCAAATGGGAGCTGAAGGCAGTCACTGTAATTTAGGACTGTCGCAGGCCTATATTAATTGTTATATGAAGGCCGAGCTTCATAAGAGAGAGCCACAGATCTATTGTTAGGGCTTGTGTTAGCTCGGTGTAATAGTATTACATTACAGACCTTGTTTGAAGGCTGGCCACAACTGATTGAAGTGTTTTCGATCAAGTGGAAGAGGACCAGAACAACTCCTTGCATGTCAAGCTCAGCCGCAGTTACGAGGAGGGTTTTGATGTAGTTAAAAATGACTTGTAAGAAGCCCTAGACAGTGTAACTCTCTTCAGTATCATGTATGCAGTTCATGCCAGATTGTTGTTCCAGATGGATCATTCATTTGTTCAAGGGTTGTGATGCTTGCAAGTCATTATTGACTTTGATCCATTGTACTCTTTTTCTCTCTCTCTCTCATTGCTGAATACTTTGATATGAGATAATAAGAAGAATTGATAAAGATTTTTCCCCTTCTTGGGGTTTTTCACCAGCTGGTGCCATATCCATGTGTCCTTGGCTTGTCTTCTGCATTTAACATTTATGTTCTTTCTTCAGTTACTGTCAGTATGATTAATGTGATTGCTAATTGGAATAAGATGGACTAATAAATGGGCTCATATGGAACTCTGAAGTAACTGTCCTAAGAAAAGAACATGTTAATCAAATTTAACATGGTTTCAGAGCTCCAGGTGAGGACAAGCCGAAGCACGAGGGTAAGAGAAAGCAATCACAAAATGAAGTTTGAAGATAAATCTCCATGGTCTCCTTCCATCTGCAAGTTTGGGCATATTCATTAGCTCTCTTCTCTGAAGCAAGAGACTAAGAGCTCTGCTTGATGAAAATCTTCCTTGGAGATAGAGCTTTTGTTCTAAAACAAACAGCTAGGAGGCTTAAGGGAATTTTAGGACAAATTTGGCTCAGATCTCTTACAAGTCTCTGGCATCTATCGCAGAGGTAAGTAAGAATGTTTTACATACTCGATAATTTTGAATTTGGTTAAAAAGGGCTTAGCTAGTTATTCTTTTTCTAGATCAAGACTTTTCAGGTTAGACCAACAAAGGAGATAAGTCTATTAATCTGGATATAAACTCAACCTTTCATTTTTTTTAATCTTCTGGACCAACAGAAAGTGTAGTGGGTTATGGGCCATGACACAAACTCAAAGCTTTGTAGGGAATTAAAATTCTGAACTTTAAATGACACTTTTTTTCTGGACTGCGTTTTTCGAGACTCATTCTTCTGAAGTTTTCTTTTGGATCTCTACAAGGGATGACCTATTCTGATTAAGGTATCCTTGATATATTGACATTAAGGATCTGTCACAACTTGCAGTAAAATCAACATTCTGAATCTGACCTCCATCCATAATCAAGTTCCAAGTCTCTAAAATTCATTCACGACAAAGAAAGGATCAGGCTCTTGGATCCCTAAGTTCTATTATTGAAGCAGACATCTGAACTCAAGCAAGACAGATTATTTCTAGTGCATATATATATTAGCGTCTACATCTCTCAGCAGAATCCATTAGGCTGACCTAGATTGGCATCATCAGTCAACATCAACAGAAGTAGTGATGTATATTTGGCATCCTTGCTATCCTGAGGCAATTATGGAATTCTGGCTAGTTTTTTATCAAGTTAGGATCAATATCAATAATGACCATGAAATCAAAGCATGTAACAATTACTGTGACAACAAGGCACCTGTGTATTGGGATTTGATCTAGAAACTTATGAAGTACATCATAAGATCATTGCAGATCAAAAATATGATGTGGGCAATATTTACCTTTGTCAATCATCATCCTACTCTAAATTGACTTTAGGTCAGCACTCCTATGACACACTACTGTATATATCCCTGACTCGCTTGCTGTGGTATGGTTGGATTTGTACATGGTTTAGATCAGTATGAATGGCATCGATTATTTGCCTTCAGTCCTGCATCTCTAGTTGTATGGTATGTTCCAACATAACCTCAATGCACAGTATGTACGGAAGACATCGTTTATACAGTTGGCATGCTTGGTTGCTATGAACTGATTGGTATGTCCATGTGCTCAGATTGGAAGTTTCCGGTTGGTATGGTCCTATGGCCCGATTGGTAGTGCTTGGTTGCTATGGCCCTATGGCCTGATTAGTATGGCATGTATGGCTCAGTGATATGGCACGACAACATGGCCCAGGGGTGTATGGCCCACATGGCCCAGTATGTCACAGTGGTATAAGGTTCACAAAACAGTAGTAATATAGAAGAACATTATTGGTATGGAACCATCTTAATTATATACGCAGGATCATTTGGCATTGGACCTTCAGTGGAGACCCTCTTAGAAGCTTGTCATGAAGTCTACTTAATACCTTGTCAGGGTTTTCTATCCCCAAGCAAAGAAATTCGGGTTCAACTCAGAAGATATCTCATTGGCTAAAGGAGATAGTGTTAATCCAATGACCCTGTAAATTATATTCAACGTGACTGAAGGAATTCAAATTTCTGGTATTTTCTTATTGAAAGAACAATGTTGTGTTCAACATGAATGAGTTGGAACAACTTCATACTTTGAAAAATTGCAGTACTAATCTCCAAACTTTCCTATAGGAAAAGCCCCTGAATTTATTATGTCAAGACTCCCTAAATTTAGACTGCAATATTAAAGACAAGTTCATTGTTATGAACCCGATACATGAGGGTCATTTTTGTTTCTAGGATGGGCAGATTGCTCATTCAACTCATCATTCCATCAGAAGAAACTCTTTAGGTCACGCTCTTGAAAGAAATATGAAATTGATCTTATTATCTCCTGTCATCCAAAGGAGTGAAAAGGAGAAGAAGTGCATGGCACTCCAGAACTGTTCTTTGTACCAACCTCCTATCAGCATATATACTTTGAAGAAAGGAGGAGATTCAAATTATGACATCTTCATGAAGAATAGTCTTATAGACAAGAATGCCTAAATAAGGTAGACTCTTCCTTATCATGGATTGAATAATCTAATACACTAGTAATAGTCATCTAGCTATGAGGTTCATAAGCTGCGTCAAAGAAGATATTTTTAATGATCTTATGGGAAGCCCATCATTGAAGCAGAGCTTCAGAAGAAACTATATCTCTGGATTAATATCAGACTGAAGATAGTTTGATAATTATGTTTTTCCCTTCTCGATATTCAGAGGGAGCCGTGAAATTGATATTGCTTGATGGATACAATTCACGAATATCTGCTTATTCTGATAAAACACTACAGAGAGCTGCTGGTTAGATTGTATGGTAAATAGCAGAGAATGCATTGTTGTATCTCTTGAGGAATGAAGTCAGTCACTTTGAAAAGGAATGAAGCAGCCAACATGGCCATAATCTCCACAACAACCATTCATGCCCCCATTGTTGAATAAGATGTAGAGAATCATGTATCTTACAATAGATACTACTTTATGTAGTACAACAAAGGACTTTACTATGGAAGAACTCTACATGTTTGATCACATTAATAACTTATCCACTAAGTGGGTGGATCTTATGGCGAGCAGGCTGCCAGGTGAACTCTTTGCCCTCTGGAAAGACAAGCTTAGGCTTGTGAACTCCCTTTGTAAGAGGGAGTAAGAAAAAATAAATATTTTCTTCATCCTGAGATGCAAGAAACAGAGAATTGCATTGTTCTGCTAAGATCTCTAGAAAGCTGTGTACTCTTCTATATGCTTCTAAGTGGAGAAATAAGGCTTCCATTGTCAATTTAGTCAGCAATATCATCACCTAGATATAGTCTTAGTTGTCAGAAAGCAGCCTAGCACTAATCCCTATATGAAGGGATTCTTGACTGAAGACTCCGCTCTGGGAGCTCTTAGAAGGCTTGGGGTACTTATTGAGCTATGAGCAACCATATGGTGAGTGGTTGATGGTCCCCTATGATTGCGGTCACATGTGTGTAGGGTGAATGGTTCACCTTCCCCTACGGGTGATGAGATAAGCATAGGATGAGTGGTTCACCTTCTCCTGCAGATACCCCAGTGAGAGATGCATATAGGCATCTATTGACATGTCAGTGGGATGTGGTTCGTCCTTTCCCCATGTGTGATGTTAGTATGAATTCTTCGTCGAAGTGTACGAAAAAGAACCACTTTGGCTACGCATAACTAATAGCCCTAACAACAATAATGGCTGCAAAACATCTTCAGATCTGCAATTAGTAGTTAAAGTGCTGCAACAAACAGATCTATAAATGGAAAGACATTAAACAGTAAAGTAAAGAGTTTGCTCCATGCATCCAACAGACAAGACAAGAACACGATTTTTGAATGAATTTTTATATTACAGGGCACCTGGGAGGAAACAAGAAGGTGTATCCAGATCTCCTCAATGGGATGGGTTCTTTGTAGTCCTCGGCACTTCAGATCTAAGCTTTCTCTCTCTTGTAGATGTAGAAAAACCCAATGTAGAAGGTAGAGCTCAATGGGAGCAAAATGGCAGAAATGAGACCAAGTGTATAGATCCAGAGTGATCTAATATGCAACAAAAGGTGAAGAATGATGGGGGAAAACCCTCCTATTTATAACAAAATATTGGGTCATTCTAGATCTTGGTGCATGATTAAAATAATGTTAATCAAATCTAGATCCACCTCTATGGAATATTTATTATTATTTGTTGGAGGGAAAGGGTGTTTGACTTGGGTCAAATCCCTTGATTAGTGAAAAATAAATAAATAAATGATTTATTTATCTTTTTAAGGAAGTGGTTGGGATATAATCAAGTAAATAATGATTTATTTGATTAATGGTGGTTGATTTGGTCATATTTAACAAGGAATATTATTAAATAATTATTCCTAGAAAATAATAAGATAACTATGGGGTTATCTCATTAATTTCTTTGTTTTTGGGTTAAACATGACTGGGAATAATAATTAAATTATGGTTTAATTAATTATTCCTTTTGGGGTTTTCTAATTAACATAGTGAAAGCAGTTTTACTTGGGGTAAAACTGGTCTTACGTGGTGTACTTGGGTCCATCTAATGGTGAAAGGTTAGATGACCAAAAAATGGTGTAACAGATTGCCCCCCAGCGTGCGAGTGTCAGGAGCAAATCGTATGACCGAAGTACGTTGTAAGAAAACAATCACTAGACAACAAAAGGGTGTGTCAGAGAGAGAAATATGAGGTAGATAGTGTGCTGAAGGACTAGACCCGGAGGAGACGAGACTCGCAGGTGCAACAAGTCTCTGTTATGAGAGGGTACCTGTGCTGAAGGCGGCGGGGGAGGCATACCTATGCCCGCCGTGACAAAGTACAAAAGAATAGTGTGTCCGGTGAACAAGGGACCGAACCATAGAGTACAGCTGGCATAATCAAGAGCCAGATAAAAATACAATGAAGAGTCTCACATACATGCTGTGCCTGGGATAACAGCCAGGACTAGTACAATATCATCCGAGTACATGAGATAAATACAACCCAAATGCCCCCTGTAAATGGGGAAGGGCTCACAAAATCTGACTGATACATGCAAATCATAGAGGTGCTGCAAGTGGCTAAGGCCAATCATCATCAAAATCTGGAGCGGCATCAAAGGCTGCAATGAGGAGGTCATCCGGGCATGTGGGGGGCTACCTGCAGGGCCACCCCCTCATGAGGGCTGAGACATCTCACACACGCCCGGGAATCATCAAGAGCTGCTGCTGGGTCACTGGATTGTCCAGTATACGAATCTTGATCATGCTGAAAGGAGCTGGAGAAGCAATCAAGTCAAAGGGAGGTGAGAGATCCCCCTGCCTGATCCGAGGCACCGAACAAAAGTGGAAGCTGGAACCAAAGTAGACCGCCCTCTAGACCTTGCTTCTGGAATAAATGTGCTAATGTCGACAGAAGGAGGTCCGTCGTAGGTGAGGTAATGAGAGATCCTCAACTAAGGCACGAGAGAAGAACAATAGAGCGACAGACAAACTGACACTAATGATGATAGTGGAAATGAGAAGGATGGAGTGGCGAATGGACGACTTCCCTTGTTAGAGCATAAAGGGCGTGAATGACATGGCAGCGACTGACACAATATCGGAGGGGACAAGGGACAGTGGGGCTGAAGGTCATAATGTGCGACACAAGAGAGGGACCAAGCAATGAAGAATGGAGGGCTATAATGGGGTGTAAAAGGACGCAGGATAGACTCCATGAATGCAATGATGACTCGACTTGGATGCTCTAAACAAGGGCGACTTTATAGTGCTGCCACACAGTAAACGCCCCAAGGGGGGGTCATGGAAGCATGAGTACAAGGTGGGCACTCATGACGAAAGTCGACACGAACATGGACGAGTAAGGGGGCGGTATGGTGCCCCCAGTACAGGCGTTGTAGGTGAGGAAATTCGATTTTGAATGGAGGTGAGATAACTGCATGTTGGACGAAGATGGGTCCTGGTGCAGTAGAAAAAATGAAACAACAGATGCTGGCTATCTAAAAGAAAAAATAAAACATGCATTTCCGAGGGGAAATGCTAAGGGTAATATTTCTTAAGATAGAGTGCATTGCGAGGGTTAGGAAGGGGATGGCCTTCAAAATCCTCTAAGAGGTATGCTCCCTTTCCAAGATCCTTACTAATGATGTAAGGGCCGAGCCATAATGAGTCAAACTTCCCATGACCCAGGACATCATGGGCCTGGTCATAGACTAGAACAAGGTCGCCTTCATGAAAAGTGCGAGGTTGGACTTTTCGGTCATACTGAGCTTTGGTGCGTTTTTTGGCCGCTTCCATGGTTTGTAAGGCAATACGGCGGTCTTCGGAGGCACGCTCAAGCATGATAAGTCGTTGTTCTAGCGGTTGGGTGTCAGGGAGAAGTTCAACGGCTAGTTGCAGAGAAGGAATTTCACACTCGATCGGTAAAACTGCCTCCTCTCCAAAAACTAGGTGGAAAGGAGTGAACCCGGTGGCAGTTTTAACAGAGGTTCGATAGGCCCATAAGGCAAGAAAGAGCATGAGATGCCAGTTGGTTTTGTGCTTATTCACTGTTCGTTGAAGCATGGTCTTGAGGGTTTTGTTGACTGCTTCAACTTGGCCATTACCTTGGGGGTAATAGGAGGAGGAATATTGGTGCTCAAAACCCAACAGTGAGGATAGCTCACGCCATATCTCATCTTCAAAATGTCTGCCATGATCAGAGACCAGTTGCTTGGGAACCCCGAAGCGAGCTATAACATGGTTAAACAAAAAGAGGGCCGCGGTAGCTGCCGTGTTGTTGAACGTTGGCATGGCCTCGGCCCATTTGGTGAAATAGTCGACCGCCACGATGATATACTTGTGGCTACCGGAGGATGGCGGGCGACACTCCATAAAGTCGATGGCCCATTTACAAAAGGGACCAGTGGAAACGACCGGATGGAGGGGAGCTGGTGGAGCTCTCGCTTTTGAGGCGAAATGTTGGCAGTTGGGACAGTGTTTGACTGCCTCAATGCAATCACTGAAGAGGGAAGGCCAAAAATACCCGGCGCGCATTATTTTTTGGGCGGTAGCAAGACCGGAGAGGTGGCCACTGCAAGCGCCGCTATGGCAGGCATTAAGGACCTGCTCAGCTTCAGCGTGTGTGAGGCAACGGCGAAGGACCGTATCAACCCCGCGACGATAGAGGTCGTCACCAATAAGAAGGTATCGGGGGGCTTGGTGTCGGATTCGTCGACGAGCCTCACGGTCAAGGTGGAGAGCGAACTTTTGGGTTCGCAAGTAAGTAAGAATATCGCCATACCACGGGTCATCGGAAGTAATGGTAAACAGGTGTTCATCAGGAAAATCGTCATTAACGGGAGGGTCTTGCGATCCGGTAGGTAATTCAGAAATAAGCTCAGCGAGGGCTAAGCCTTTCTTACTTTTTGGGGTGAAAAATTCAAGGTCGAATTCCTGAAGGATAATGACCCAACGGGCGTACTTCCCAGTAAGTATACGACGACTCAGTAGGAAGGCCATGGGGTTGGAATTTGTCACAACCTTGGTGGAGCGCAGGAGGATATAATGACGAAGTTTTTGGACTGAGAACACGATAGCCAGCGCTAATTTCTCGTCATAGGAATATGAGACGGGGGGTCCCACAAGGTTCTTACTGACATAGTAGATCACATGCTCGATGCCATGGTCATCCTCTTGGATAAGGACTCCAGCGACCGAATAGGTGGAAGCGGAGATATATAGGATGAAGTCCCGATTAAAGTCGGGAGGGAGAATTAAGGGAGCAGATGTGAGAGCCTGCTTGAGGGCATCGAAAGACTCGTGAGCATGGGTATCCCAAACAAAGGGGATATGGGAGCGTAGGAGTCTAAGGAACCCGTGCGCAGTGGTGGCGTAGTCAGGGACGAACCGACGAAGGAAATTAGCTTTGCCTTGGAGGCTTTGGAGCTGGCAGAGGGTACGCGGAATGGGGAGTTCAAGAATGGCTTGAACTTTCAAAGGGTCAAGAGTGATACCGTCCTTAGACACGATGAAGCCTAGGAGGCGGCCGGCAGGAACGCAAAAGACACATTTCAACGGGTTAAGTCGGATATTATACTTGCGACATCGGAGAAAAATGGTGCGCAAATCATGTATGTGTTGCGCCCGATGCTTAGAACGTGCCGTGAGGTCGTCTAAGTAGGCAAGGATAATATGAGCTAAGTCATGGAAGCAATAAGACATGGCCCGTTGAAAGGTGGCGCCGGCATTTTTTAGGCCGAAAGGCATGACCCGGTAAGCGAAAGTTCCCCACGGACTAATGAACGCGGTTTTTAGTTGATCAGCAGGACGGATAGCAATTTGGTTGTATCCGGAGAAACCATCCATGAAGGATAGGATCTCATGCCCCGCACATTCGTCAATGATTTGGTCGATGAACGGTGTGGGGAAGTTGTCTTTGGGACAAGCTTTGTTCAGGTCGCGAAAGTCCGTGCAGACACGAATGGTGCCTTGTTTCTTGAGAACAGGAACGGGGTTAGAAACCCAAGTGGTGTATTCGATGGGGTAAATGAAACCAGCCTGCTTGAGCTTGTCGATTTCGGCTTTAATAGCGTCACGTCGGGAAGGATGAATGGGTCTCATCTTTTGACGGACTGGCTTGGCGTCCGGCCAGGTGTCGATATGATGCTCGACAATGGCAGGATCGAGTCCGGGCATTTCAGAATAGGACCAGGCGAAGATATCGCGGAATTCTTTGAAAAGCTTGGTGTAAGTTTCAATTTCTTCCGGGGTGCATTGGGCACCCAATGTGATGTATTCTTCGATTCCTGGTGTGGCCGAAATGTTAACTTTGATGGTAGATGAGATATTGGCCATGTTTCCTTCTTCGAAAGCGTCAGGTGCAGGAATGGGGTTTTTAAACCAATCAACTGCATGGGGGATGAAGTCTTTGGTTTCCACAGCGTATTGGTCGTGGGATTGCTGTGGGAGGAAATATGCGCGATGGTGCATATCATCCCAGGGAAAGTCGGGGTTGGTCATGGCTTCCATGATGTCTTCATCAGATTGGAAGAGGGGAAGATTGGAGGCAGGTGGGACACCCGAGGGAGTAGTGGTGGGGGACGGTTCATCATGAGGAGAAGGGCGCATATGGGCGATGTCAACAGATCCAAGGTCGGCTGAGAAGCTGAGGGGATCGGTAGGTTGAGTGGCTGGTGAAGTAGGTCTCAAGGATGATGACAGGTACAAAATGGTGACTGAGGGCTCCGTTGGCTTAAAAGCGGGAGGCAGAATGTGAATGTCCTTTGGTCCGATTGAAGCGGCCTTGAATTGGCGGTACAAGTCCAAGGAGGAGCGGTACTCGTCAAGGCGGGGACAGAGGTGGGTGTAATGGCCGTGAAAATCGCACAAGGCACAAGGGTGGTTTGTGCGCAAGTGTTTGAGTTTTGGGAGGGAGTCGGGGATAGTGACATGGACTTCTGGGAGATCAGAGTCGGGGAATGTCTCGTTGACCAGAAGCTTGAGGTGGGGCAATTCCGGACACATGTGAGTGGCATGACCGACGACATCACACAAAGCGCATCGAATGGCGGGCTTTGGTGGTCGTGGGGGGGTAATGGATGTCGGGGGGGCCGGATCGTGATGGGTTGCCCCCCTTCGGGCTTTGCCTGTCTTCCCGGGAGCCGTCACAACAGGAGAAGGGTCCTGTGGAGGTGTTGGGGGCACAGTGGCTATGGAGGAAGCGAGGGGGATCGGTTGAACCGGTGTCAAAGCCATATAAGGTTTGGGGAGACCAGGGGGGGTGGCGGCTGGGGGGTCAAGGTACCATACCGGAATGCCCAAGGTCAAGTTAGGGAGAGAGAGGGTGGCTATGATGGGGACAGAAGATACTCCAGAAGGGGGAGCCAAGAAGGGGATCTGTCCAGCAGGGTAATGACCAGGAGGTACGGCTCCGAGATGGGCAAGGCCAGGGGGAACCGAGCCGGGAGGATAAAGAGGGTCGGGGATACCAGCTGTGGGGGGAGGGCCAGAAGGAGGAGGTCCGGCTGGCTGAGATGAATGGCTAGAAGCGGGTCGCGGAGGGCGGGGAGGAGGTTGCGGACTAGCCGAGGCAGGCCGCTTACGGGTGGCCTGAGACGATTGCATCATGCAAACATTCGACAAGCTGGGATCGGTAACAAGAGGGGGGGGGAGGCGAGGAAAAGTACCAAGCAGGGTAGAATCTTTATAGACGCCGGGGGAGACATTGGTCAAGGAATCGACGGTTTGCTTGTTGGCTACGGAAGAGATGGTCGTCTCGGAGGAGGTCTAAGACGGCGACTCATGATAAGATAGCTGATCAATGGTGACTATCTTCCCATTATGTGGAAAAGACATCTTGCGGAAGACCGCGGATGGGACAGCAGACATGGCATAGGTGTAGCTTCGCCCCAATAGAATGTTGTAGTCTAGAGGGGCGTCAATGACTTCGACATCAACGCAAACGGTCTTACCGGCGAGGGTGATGGGACAGTTATGAAACAGGCCAATAGGTTTTGAGGCATGACCGTCCCACGCTCGAAGGGTGATCGTGGAAGGAGCCAGCGCAGGGGATCCGAGTTGCTTCCAAACCGAAGCGGACATCACACAGGTGGATGCCCCCTCATCAATTATACACCGGGATACCGTGGCATTCCGGATTTTGACAGGGAGTTGGAAAGCAACGGAAGGAGGAAGAGGGGGATGGTCCGATTGGGTGGCATCAAAAACAATCATTTGGTTGTCAGCAGGATCGACGGAAGGGGAAGGATCGGAGCGCATCATAAGGATCTGGTAATCAGAGGAACCACAAATGGACGGGGGAGTGGCTACATGGCTGTCGGGGGGTTGGGTAGCCACGAATCCCTGGTGAGGGACAGGATCAGTGAACACAGCTGGCTGGGTAGTGGCCACATTAGGAGGAGCACGAGGGGAGGCGTGTTGTCCACGCAATGTGGCTTGAGACTCCCACATCTGTCGCATCTGGGGTAAGAGAGGACAATCGTGAGTGGAGTGACCGTAAACACCGCAACACGAACAGGGCTTGTTTGTACGAAGCGGCCTGTCCGTCCTGGGCGGAATGCCCTGAGGCTGGTTGCTAGTGTTAGGGTCCATACCAGAATTGGGTCCTCGGTTACCGGGGGCAGATGGGTTCTGGTTGCCTCTCCGCCTTCTTTGAGAAGAAGGGGGATTAATCGCACCCTGTTGTGCAAATACTTGCCCTGGAGGGGGTTGTAAGTGCTGTTGCAGGTTGTGAGGAGGCAAGGGAGGCGGAAGCGCATATGCTGGAGGAGTTGGCGCACCAGGCTGTGGATAAAAGTAAGGGGTGGGTTGGGCGACATTGAGGTAAGCAGGAGGTTGGGCAAAAGGAGGAGGCATGCCGTATCCTGGATACATGTTGCCGGGAGGGGGAAGAGTGCTAGAGGTGCTGGCCCCTTCCTGAGGGAGACCATGGCTCATAGGAGGGTGAGTAGATGGGTGGGAAAGAGATCCAACAATACCGTCGGCGGAATGAGATGCCCCCGGGGCGTTAGCGCCACCGGGCCTGGGGATGTCAGGAAGAACGGTATAAACATAACCAGATTGAGCGTAGATCGGGTCATATTTTAAAGCTATTTGGAGGGCGGCTTCTTCAGATTGAGGAAAGTGAGAGGCGACATCTTTGCCGATGGGAGACGGGAGGGTGCGAAGGAACCAGTCCATGTAAACCCGATCTTCAAAGGGAGGGGCTCGACATAAGCTCCGTCTTTGTCGCCATTCCTGAACATGGGCAGAAAGGCGTGTGGAAGAGGATTGCTTAAATGAAGTCAGGAGCTCCGTACCAGTGTCGTATCGGAGAGGGAGCTGGAAGTACGACAAGAAGGCTTGGGCAAGAGTCTCGAATGTGGTATGGGAGGAAGTGGCCTGTTCGACATACCATTTAGAAGCTTCGCTGGTAAGCGTGCGTTGGAACAAACGAAGACGGATGGAGTCATCGGTAATGGAGTTGGAGGAACACCACATGTGGAAAGACCGGACGTGATTGGTTGGGTCTTCGCCATTAAGGCCCTCGAACTTAGGGATATCGGAGGGTAGCTTGGTGGGCATAGCGGGCCAGGTAGCATTATGGTGAATGGGGTCGTTAATCAACTGATGGAAATCGGGGAGGCTGAGGCCTGCAATGTACGGTAGCACAGGGGTGGCCGGAGTAGTGGTTGTGACGGTTCCGCTAGAAGTAGGGCCGGCATTGGGGCCGGGAGAACCGCTAGCGTTAGGCCCTGATCCAGACATGGTGAAGGTAACAGGGGGAGAACCAGAAGGAGAAGGGGGACCCGATGAATCAGGAGAGGAGTCGGAGTGCGGAATCGAAGGTGGACTGGCTCGACGACGGCGGTGCGGAGCAGGTCGATCAACCGGAAACTGAGGGTGAAGGCCAAGAAGTCTCCGGGAAAGGCGCCTTGGGGGCGCAATGATGACAGGAAGAAGGAAACCGACAAGGGCAGAAAGGGACAAAATCGAGAAGGTCAAGGGCAGAAAAGGTGCAGTGACAATTGATTTTAGAGTCTTTGCCAGGCGGTGTAAACCAGGCGCTTCTTCACTTAGGGTCAGTGTGTGGCGTGCGTTAATTTTAATTTTTAAACCCTTTCCGTTGTTTGAGAGCAAGAAAAAAGTGTGCGACGTAGCTGAAAATAAACCTACAGAGAACAAAATAAAATGCTGAAATAACAGAAAAAGAACAGCTACGTATGCATCTATCTAACCCAAGAAGGTGGATCTCTCACAACTATGCTGAAAAGAAAGGGAAAAACTATGGAGACACACACAAAGGAAGCTCAACAGATCTAGGGTCAAAGGGGACAGAGATCTGGAGGATAAAGCTGCAGACAAGGGGTGCAGATCACAGCCAAGAGACAGAGGCAAGGTGGCTGGAAAAAGGGAAATCAGCAAAAAAACCGGGGGGGGGCAAGGCAGAGGCCTTTAGAAGAGGTCCAAACAAAACGACAAGAGGTGATTTGAAAGGAAAAGAGGCTGATTTCAATGGATCTGGAAGTGAGGTAACAAATCTGGAAAAAGAGGGGGCTGAAGCTCTGAAACCGACGGCTGAAACAGCTGAAACTCTTCCACAAAAAGTGGAGGGTACTAAAGCCCTAAGGGGCTGGGTTCCCACTTAGATGAGTAAAAACGGATCAGATCTTGGTCAAGGCGGGCTGAGACAGAGGCTGGAAAACCCTGGCAGAGGCTGCAGCAGAACCCAGAAAAATTACAGAAAAAATGCTGGAAAAAAGGCAGGTCGCAGGTTCTGACCTGATTTTGGTTGAGGTCGCAGGTTACAGGCTGAAAAGTGCGTCCGGGTCGCAGGTTTTGGGCCAAAAGGTGCGACCCCCCCGTTCCGGCTGTTTCGGCGGCAGATTTTCTGAAAAATTGCCGTCTCAGGTGCGGCTGGTGTCGCTTACCTGCGCAATAGGGCCAGAAACACACGGAAGTTAGAAATTTTAGGTTTTTAGGGTTTTATGTGAGAAAAATGACATAAAAAGAGGAAAAATAAGCAGCTGAAAAGAAGCCCTAGGGCCTGAAGTAGCTGGATATGCAGGAATATGAAAAACGACAGCGGTCGTAATTTAAAACCCGTGTGGAATCGCCATTTGTTAGTATGAATTCTTCGTCGAAGTGTACGAAAAAGAACCACTTTAGCTACGCATAACTAATAGCCCTAACAACAATAATGGCTGCAAAACATCTTCAGATCTGCAATTAGTAGTTAAAGTGCTGCAACAAACAAA